>JAHLJT010009419.1:53679154-54171146 GCA_031308135.1 Acheta domesticus
GAAAATAATTGTTTAAAAATGTTTTAAAAAACACTTACGTTTCCCGCAAAATGACGCCAAAGTAAGCTCCGTCAAGCTGGAACAGCCATGTGTCACCCCTCACCGGAATGAAACATGTCTAATAATTTATTGCTAATTATTGCCAATTAATTGCCACATTTTCGAATTAATTGCCACGTATCTTCAGGGCGAAAAAAGGGTGTGAGCTGGCTTGACGCGACGCCAGCACACACATCAAGTTGAAATTCGGGTCGCAGGTCCACGGAAAACACTCAGATAATTTATTGCTAATTAATTGCCAATTAATTGCCACATTTCGAATTAATTGACACGTATCTTTAGGGCGAAAAAAGGGGTGTGAGCTGGCTTGACGCGACGCCAGCAAACACATCAGCGAAATTCGGGTCGCAGGTTCACGGAAACACTCAGATAATTTATTGCTAATTAATGTGTTTTGTGGTAAACATTAGTATATAATGTGAGTTAATTATGTTCTGGTTTGGTTCGAGAGTGCTCGTTGGTTCTCTCTATAATACGTATTTGAATACCTGGCATGGTTGAATACGTTTCAGTCAAAAGTTTACTTTCCAACAAAATTTACCTCCATAGTGGGATTCTTTTTTTAAGATCGTGTAAGTTTTTTGAAATGTTTATTCGTTTACGCGCAATATTTTGTGCAATATATGCGGTTTTAAAAAATTGCAAAACAATATTTTCTCGAAAAAGGTTAATAGGTTTTTCTTTAAACTTTTGATAGGGGTTGTGCTAAATGTACTTAATGAGATGACATAAACGCCATATTGCTCCATATTTTTTATTTTTTCAAAAGTGCAAAATAATAATGTTTCACTTGTCTCTGACGACCCTTCTTCTCTCACGCAAGAGGCTAGAGATCGCGCGCCTAATGGCCACCCACCGACCCACCCCACAGTGCAGATGTATCCCTTGCTGTCTTTTGTTGGCACTCGCCTGGGTGCGGCCTTTCACGGCAGTGAGACATACCGGATGTAGAGGCTTAACGGACGGGCCGGCTCCCGACCGCCACCAGCCCTGCCCAAAAGCCGCGTGCGAAATATGAAGAAAACATCATAGGCACGCCGTCGCCGCCTCTCTTGCGCTTGCTTGCGGCCACCGCCCCTCCGATGGCTCCTTGAGAGGCGAAAACCTCCCAAGAGGAAGCGACTGCACCCACACAGGCGCCAGAGCTGTTCTCAGGAAGAGCTCCGTAAAGTTAGAATCGCAAAGTTATGAAAAAAAAAAAGAAATTAATCTCCCAATTTGTCGCTAATTGTTAACAACTAGAACATATTCAACCATGCCAGATATTCAAATACGTTTGTAGAGAGAACCAACGAGCACACTCGAACCAAACCGAGAACACAATTAACAACATAATATACTAATTGTTTACTGCAAACACGAATTAATTGCCGTTGCCATACATAGAAAAATAATTGTTAAAAACTGAAACATTATTCAACCAAGCCAGAAATTCAAATACGTTGTAGAGAGAACCAACGAGCACACTCGAACCAAACGAAGAACATAATTAATACACATTATATACTAATTGTTTACCACAAACACGAATTAATTGCCATTGTTGTTTATGGAAAAATAATTGTTAAAACTGAAACATATTTAACCATGCCAGATATTCAAATACGTTTGTAGAGAGAACAACGAGCACACTCGAACCAAACGAAGAACATAATTAATACACAATATATACTAATTGTTTACCACAACACGAATTAATTGCCATTGTTGTTTATGGAAAAATAATTGTTAAATACTGAAACATATTCAACCATGCCAGATATTCAAATACGTTTGTAGAGAGAACCAACGAGCACACTCGAACCAAACCAAGAATATGATTAATACACATTGTACACTAATTGTTTATCACAAACACAAATTATTTGCTGTTGCCGTTTACGGAAAAATAATTGTTAAAAACTGAAACATTATTCAACCATGCGAGAAATTCAATACGTTTGTAGAGAGAACCAACGAGCACACTCGAACTAAACCAAGGACATAATTAAAAACACATTATATACTAATTTTTTATAATAAACACAAATTAATTGCCGTGCTGTTTACGAGAAAAAATTGTTAAAAAATGAAACATTCTCGTCAAGCCAGCTCACACCCGTTTTCGTACTGAAGATACGTGGCAATTAATTCGAAATTGTGGCAATTAATTGGCAATTAATTAGCAATAAATTATCTGAGTGTTTCCGTGGACCTGCGACCCGAATTTCACTGATGTGTGTGCTGGCGTCGCGTCAAGCCAGCTCACACCTTTTTCGCCCTGAAGATACGTGGCAATTAATTCGAAAATGTGGCAATTAATTGGCAATTAATTAGCAATAAATTATCTGAGTGTTTCCGTGGACCTGCGACCCGGATTTCACTGATGTGTGTGCTGGCGTCGCGTCAAGCCAGCTCACACCCGTTTTGCCCTCTGAAGATACGTGGCAATTAATTCGAAAAATGGCAATTAATTGGCAATTAATTAGCAATAAATCATTAGACATGTTTCATTCCGGTGAGCTGACATGGCTGTTCCAGCTTGACGCAGCTGCCAAAGTACTCATTTTTTCGAAAAATTGAAATGTCTTATTTGATGATCTGTTTCTGATGAACATATTTCATTAAGACAATATGATCATTAAGGAATCTATATCTTCAATGTTTCAGTTGTAGAAGACTAAAAAAAAAATGAATTTCTGCACTTTTCCAAAAATCACGGAATTTAAAGAAGATGAGGCAAATACCATTCTCTTAAGCGTTTATAACCCTGCGTTTATAATCCGACAACAAAAGTTAATCGAAAAATTGTGTCAATTTTTGTCAAAATTTTGAAAATATTGAGGGGCTTCATATTCAGTACCCTCAAATTTAAGATATCGATTTCCATTTCGAAGGGCGCATCATCTGCGATGATCGTATCGACTAACGCCCGCCCCAACTCTCCCCTCTGTCACGGGAATTAACATACCAGCGCACAAAGCGTACCCAGTCGAGGTTCTCCGTGGACACGTGTAGAAACGGCGCGCCGTTTCCGCGTCCCCGCCAGGCACAAAAAGAAAACCCAAAGTTCTCCAAAGCGGGGGGGGGGCACCCTTCCAACCCCGCCTCACCCGTTGGTGCGCCGATCACCGGAAGAGTCGTATTAGAAACTCTTTAGCCCATTCTGTAAATCATTAATATTATCGTAAAAGATCAAATCGACAGCAGATTCGAGATATCGTACAATTATCAAAATGACTGCAGAAAGAAGCTTTTTGTCTAGTCTCCGCAGCGTCGCCACGTGCTCAGGGTGACAAGACGACCAATTAAAGCTCCGAAAGATAGGTTGATGATGGGGAGGGGTTCCCGGGTACTATCCACGGCGAGCTCCATGGAAACTTGAGAATGTAAAGAAATGACCAATGAAATCCAAAATTCCACTCACTGACGAATTTCATAATCAATGGAAGAGAGGGGATGGGATGTGAGGAGGCGAACCAGAGAGGAACGAAAAAGGACTTGCAAAAAGTGCACTCTGAGAGACGGAGGTTGTTTTTAGTAGAAGATCAGCCGCAGACGCAACTGATCAGTGCTGGCGGGCCTATGAAATTCGACGGCCGTCAGCAATTTGAAAAATCCGAATGAATTCCTTCGACGGACTGGTCAGGCCGACATGATTCGAGCAATCACAGGAGTGCACAGCCTGTTCCCTTGGCTGACGAACTACAGAGGGTTGGCGTATGACGGTCCCGTCTGGCATTCATCGGTGTCGTGACTCATCATCACCATCATCTAAAGACTGCGAGTAGCGGAGCTCCAGGCGAGACGCGGGGGAGCGGGTGGTTAGGTGCGTCAAGCTGGAACAGCCATGTTAGCTCACCGGAATGAAACATGTCTAATGATTTATTGCTAATTAATTGCCAATAATTGCCACATTTTCGAATTAATTGCCACGTGACACACAAATTTATTGCCGTTGCCGTTTATGAAAAAATAACTGTAAAAACTGAAACATATTCAAACCATGCCTGATATTCAAATACGTTTGTAGAGAGAACCAACGAGCACAATCGAACCAAACCAAGACCATAATTAATACTTATTATATACACGTTTCTTACCACAAACACGAATTCATTGCCGTTGCCGTTTATGATGAAAGCCTTGTTAAAAACGTCAGCACATTAAACTATGCCAGAAGTTCAAATACGATTATGGAGAGAACAAAGGAGCCCAATGAAACCAAAGCAACCAAATCAAAATCACCCCGTTTTCGTCCTGATGATACGTGGATATTAATTCGAAATTGTATCAATTAATTGGCAATTATTTAGCAATTAATTATCTAAGTGTTTCCGTAGACCTGCGACCCGAATTTCATGATGTGTGCTGGCGTCGCGTCATGCCAGCTCACACCCGTTTTCTCCTTGAAGATACGTGGCAAATAATTCGAAAATGTGGCAATTAATTAGCAATAAATCATTAGACATGTTTCATTCCGGTGAGCTGACATGGCTGTTCCAGCTTGACGTACCTTGCCAGTTTCCTGCCCGGTACGACGGGTTTCCACGTAGCGAGCCTTGGGGAAACGCCGACCAGACGACCCGTGTATGTGCAATCGTTCGAACCGAAGTACTCAACTCATCGTCACGTATGTTTGCTCATCACCATAAAGAAAATTTGTTCACAATTGACAATTGATGTATTAAAGAAGAATCAGAATATATTTATTTGTAATTGTTCTACGATAAATAAACGTGTTCTCGCCACTTAGGCGAGCAACGCTTAAAGAAAACAGAACTTTACTCACTTTGTATTTAACCAAACTAGCCTAGTAAACCATTTGCATCCGTTCAACTGGCCTCTTCTCCGTGCCTGCCCCTGGAGTTCTCAATGTCGGCGCCAGATGACAGGTAAGGGACACGCTTGGCGCCCTACCTCATTATAAATAAATTTACTGTGCTTACCACCGACGCACTCTCGTGTGACTGTGCTTCCCCCCTGTGATGTTCGATCGGCGGATCATCACGTATCCGCCGCACCACCTGTATCACAAACATCAAAGCGATTGGGAATATCAATTTGGAAAAAAATCGAATGATTTGCAGCTAGTGTAGTTAACAGTCAGACAGACGTACGGACAGACAAACATTTTGCCTTCAGTCAATTTTTCGGTATCACAGATCCACAAAACATGGATTCCAACGACACAGCGTGTTAGAGAAAGTAAATTACTATATTGTGATATTACCAGAATATGATAGATTTTATTTAAGATGTTAGCTATAAATGGGTATACAATATGGCGGTATATGCGGCCTTAGCAACGTCAGCGCAGAGGTTGGCAAGGTCAACAAACTATTCACGGGCTTTGATGACGTCAGGACGCCGGCTAGATGCTGAAGAACATAAGATGTAATTGGTGCAAAAACGAATGACTGTCTGAGGTCGCGGCTACTCGGATTTGTAAGAGACGTACGGGTTGCTATTAAAGGTCAGATAGTCTAATGTTGCCGCCGTGTTTTGAAATAATAGAAGGATGGACGCCTGCCGAGCCATAAAGGGTTTAAAAATGCATTAAACAGAACATTCCGTCTCTGGGTGTCGTGGAGTACAGATCGAACATTCTCTCTCTGGGTGCCGTAGCGTAAAGATCGTTGTAGACAATATAGTGGGAAAGTGAGACTTGTATAGTTTTCTTGTGAGAGAAGTGATAGTTTGTTTCCGGACTTTGAAAATAATTTACCAGAAGTGATTTCGTGGCGGACTTGTTCCGATTTTCGGACATTGCAGTTGGACTTCAATAGTTTACATAACCAGTGGAAGATACTAGGAACCGGGGAGCGTCGGATAAGAACTAACAAATAGTTTAGGCAGTGTGGACTGGACGTGTCAGCAGCGGCGCAAGAACGAAGAAAGAAGCGGAAATTGGAATTAACAACGGCCAAGTGAGAAGCGACCACGGAGCGTTGGCATGCACAAACGGTAAAAAATACTGCAGTATAAAAGAGACAATTTATTCAAAAAAGGGTCATGACCATCAGATTAATTGTTAATTTAAAGTTAAATAAATTGTTGAATTTTGTTCTTTGGAAAAGAAAAGAGTTTTTCATTTGTCAATCATAATTGTTAATTAGTTGGAAGCATAATTATTACATTTCAGATTCCACGCCATACTGTATAGTTGGCAGATCAGGTTAATCGGCTATCGAGGCGATAGCGAGTACTTGTATCCGGACCCATCGACCCAAGCTAGCTGGAGTTTAGATAATTTTGTTAAATCAGATAGAAAAACTTTGGTAGTAATTCATGTAACCTGTTTCTGGCGCCCAAATCTTAATAAATTTGGAGCAGGACATGATTACAGCCACGCTTTGATGAGGACGTTGAGAATGCTATATTTCAATATATAATTTTGGGACTGCGGAAGCAGTGGCGAGAAAGTAAAAAGTGTCAAAAATGCAAACCGTGTTATTTTCCTCTTACTTTTACTATGGTAATATATTTTCTAATTTATAAATATTTAGCCGCCACCTATTTTTGAGGTTCATTGAAAGTTTATACTTTTCGTGCGATTCCATGATCGTGCCCAGAGGGTCTCAAATATTTATGAAGTTCACGGTATGAATGAAATATTTAGCAAAGCAATAACAACGCAGAGATTTTATTTATGTGAAACATGTTTAACAAGAAAAATAATGATGCATAGCACGAACTTTCTCGCATTTAGAACGTCTTAAATTTTGGAAACTACGATTGTTCAACAAAAATAAAACATTTGCCACTTTTATAAATGTACTTTGCACTATCTGAGAATAACAAAGAAATTTTCCAGCCCTTTTGAAGAACATTTTGTTCTTATAATTCTTTTTATGCATGAAAAATGTAAATAAAACTACTCACATTTTTCCAAAAATTGTACAGGATCTCGTTTAAAGATATATTTTTGGAGAGCTGATTTTTTACAAATAACATAATCTTCAATGTTGTTGTAGGATGACTGCGAAAAATATTAACTCCCAATCTTTGAAAATTCAAAGAATGCAACGAGAATCTGATCTTGCTGATGTCTCGGCTCTTGAATTTGAAACTGATATTTGATTTGGGAGGGGTTCTTTGCGTAAACCCCAGTGACATTTTCAAAAAGTTTCTCAATGATGTTTTCAAGTTTTTATTTAAAATTTCGCCTCCAGAAGAGTAAAGTAGTCTTGTAAAAATAAGGCAGATCCGATTTTCGTTGTATTATCTGAATTCTCGAAAATTGAAGGCACCGCTGAAATATTCAACACAAACAACCTAGTTACACGCCTCTTCACTTCTTCCTTACTGTCACATATTCGTAGTGAAGCCGTTTTCTTCGATATTTAAAAAATATGCTCCCGGAGGTACGACATCCTTCGCACTCTGCATTCCTGGGGAATTCGAGGCCGACTCCCAGTGTTCTTGGTCGTTTTTGTATCTTTAAGGTCTTTCCGCGTCCACCTTGGTGCACAAGTTATCTTCCGCCCATCAGCTGGAAAACGGGTCGCCTATTATTCCTGAGTGCCACTCTGTATCTCATGGCTACCAAGTCAGTCATGCGAGAGCCTGTGAAAGCATTGCTCGTTGACGACTTTGCAATATTTTACTCGTCTAAGAGCATTCAAGTTATCGAAAGGCAATTGGAATTTGCTCTTAACCAAAGAGATGAAAACATCTCCAGTTTCTATCTTGCACTTCGAGCTTTTCCGATACTGTGTTTGGACAAGATCAGGGAATTGTAGTTCATTGCATTTTACTTTTCCGTACGGATCAGAGAGAAAGTTATGTAATTCTGCGTGAAAAAATGGCTAATTTTTTGCAAAAAACTCTTATTGCAGGGCCCTTGTAACGAAAAAGTGGATAAATCCATTTGCTAAATTTAGACAAGAAAAATACTCTATTACTGGGGTAGACAGAATCCATGTTTCTGGGTCCTTCCGGTCTGTCTAGTTGTCTGTCCGTCGGTGAACAACGCTAGTGTTCAAGCGTTCAGCCGATGTTCTCCAAAATTGATCTTCAATCAGTCCCAACCAATCTGGCTGATGTCGCGGTTCCTTGATGTGAACCGATATTTGAATTTGGGAGGTAATTGACAAGAAGACCGTGGGTCATTTTCATAAATTCAAAAAGAAGGTTCCATCGTTTTTTATTATATTTTGTTATTGGATAGTGTGAAGGACGTTAAAGAGAATGGTGCAGGTCTCACGTTAGTTAAAAACTCTGATTTTCAAAGTTGCAAATTTAAAAATGCTTCGGAGTCTTCCTACTGCTAAAATATTAAAGACAGAGATTTTTCCGTTAATAAATCTGTTCTTTAAATATAGATTTTGAAGTAAGGTCATATAAAATTTTTCAAATATTTGAGTATTTCTCGCGAAATTTTGCGGGAAAATGTGGGGGAAAAGTATGTGCTGTTTAGCACTACTAGTTTTCCCAGTTGTGTGAATGAAGATTTCTACACTCTTTCCTCCACGAACAAATTTTTCTCTGATCTCAAGCAACATGTTGAAGGAACGGAAAAAATACATCCGCAACACTTAAGCATCTACCGGAAAAGTCACATTATTCTTCCTTCGCCCCTCGAATCTAATTTGGACCGAATCTTATCATTCCTGGGCATTGGCGCGAATCCTTAGACCTTCCAATCTCTAAGGAAAGAAAACTCCCTACTATACAATCAAGTTACCCCGTACAAAAAATTCAATAAGTTTCGGAGGTCTCGATCAACCACCCTCATTACCCTGGTTACACATCTCTCACCTTCTTTTGAGCTACGACAATACCCACTAGCCATCTTTTTTGATATCCAGAAAACCAGCGACAAAAAGTTTGCTAGTAAACAACATTGTGTTATTCCATATTTTCGAAAATTAAATAAATTATTACAATTACCTCTTAAATTTTGCAGGACTATTAGTGCGAGAGCCGCTTGCGATCTCTTCATTGATGTAGGACGATTCGCAATGAATCTCTCGCGTGAAACTGAATCGTCCGCCCCAATTCGTGACCTTGAACACTTCTAGTGGGAATCTGTGTTTGATATAGGTTGGGAAATAATTGACAGATTCTAGGTTATAGTGGCGGCTTGGGGGTATTGAGTTTATATTTGAAAAGAAATTATTAGAGAGGTGGGCTATGTGATGGGTAATAGGTGATAGATTCAATTCTTTGTGGAGTTGTCTATTTGATATGAACCAGGAGCATTTGTTGCTATTCGGAGGAATTTGTTTTGTATCACTTGAATTCTATTTATATTTTGTTGGTGAGGCATTTATCCATATTGGGCACGCATAATAGCATGAGCGGTCTAATTATTGTTTTATATAAGGCTATTGCATTGTTAAATGATATTTTACTTTTATTATTGAGTAAGGGCTTTAGTTGGATTAACTTTATATTATCCTTGAACACTCTTCGCTCTTGTTATTACTCTCAAGTTCCGGTCTGCTTGCTACCGGCAGCTCTTTGCTTCCAATCCGCCGTTTTGATAAGTTCTAGCTCACAACAAACAGGATTGTCTTCAGTGGCCAGCGGCATTTACATGAATTTCCTCTACAACCGCCTTCGGCTTCGCCTGGCTGGCTTCCTGGCTGGCTCACGCGCTTGCGGCACCCACCGCCTTCGCTGTCGCCGCTGACGTTTTTCAAATGTTGTTAACCACCATGATGTACTTACTTTTATCATGCCACTATCTACAGTGTAAAGTTGGGGTAGAGATTCTGGAGCTCAAAAAAACGTACGCAGGTTATACTGCTTCCTCATACCTTACAATCTGTTGTTGAAAATAAATCAAATCGTTGAGGATAGGTGTAGTTCCAAGCCAGCATTTCCGCTGACGGCAGTGGCTCTGACCGGGAGGTCCTAGGGTTCGAGTCTCTACAGTGGTGGATTTTCGCCACCGAATTCCACCGCTGTCCGGAGAATTCTTGTATTCGACTGCTCTGATCGGTAGATGTTCAAGTTTTTTCCAATCAATATCAGGCGAATGTCGGCGATGTACTCCAAACAATGGGTCACGAACTCTTCGCGCTGTTTATTTCCTCTTTCTTGTCCTCTCCTCTTCCGTCACACAAGTAACTCTGGCATGGGCGATGCTCCGCTGAAAGGCGGTATCTGGAGAGAGAAATCCTCCAGGTCGACACACACACACGCACACACGCACGCACACACACACACGCACACACATATCAGCACCGAATCTCACCGTAGTTGGAAATGAACACCGCCACGGTATCACGATAAACATTTACTACACTAACGGCACTAATGACCATAGGAGTTGACTTGTGAAATGTCAATTAATCAATCAAATCGAAACGTCACTTTGATGCATTCATTTGTTTTTTTCAAAAATTTCACAAATGTAAGCTTTTATACATTTCTAACCCCGTAAATATTTTCATTATTGGCATTCTTTATAAATTATTGCGTTGCGAGTACAAATGCTTGAAATAATGTCAGATGAAATTCCTCCAAAATTCAAACTTTTTCTGTGAAAATGTGCTCAAAATTGCGCATTTTCAGAAACCTTAAGAACGATATTTGCACCCCAAAAAGTGCTCCAAATTTTGTAACGAAAATAAGAATGTAGAACCATGTTTTACTACTGTATAATCTTCAAGTGGCATTTCCATTCTGCTTTTACATAATCTGAAAATGGAGAAAATGTGAAGAATATATATGAACGTAGGTATGTACCATGTACGTATTTTTGATAAAAAAAACAATTTCCTCCATATCCTAATAGGTTTGCCTTATTTATCTAGTATATTTGTTAGATAAAATACATATTTACAGACATTGTTTACACCTATTGGCATACTCTAGAAAATTAATTTTGTGAATAGTTAATACTTTTAATTTGTCTTTTAAATTATTTAATTTTATCACAATTTTTGATTTCTAGTGGTAATATTTGGTCGCGAATTAGCTGCCTAGGATCACATGAACATACACCTGCACTTACCGAGGCTCAGTACCATTATCCCATGGCAAGTGTATGTGACTCCTTTATTGGGGGATCAGAATTGCGCTGAATCCAAATTTTATCCGCCAGGGTTTGTTAGTGCTGGTGGATGGAAGATGGAATGATGATGATAATGAAGAATAAATCGACGATACACACATACAGACACACACAGATATACTCATGCCTGAGGTGGGATTCGAACTCGCGATCTTTCCATCCGAGATCGCCACTACTGTTTTAGCGATCTCAGCTATCCGAATCGGCTAGCGGTTTATTATATTATTCAAATCCTTTATCAAATAGTAATGTTTTGCCTGTATAGTTTTACTGAAATTAATTACTAAATTTTGTGCTTGTCTTGTTTCTCTTGTTAGATTTTTCACTTTTACTCGCTCTAATACTAACACAACACATACAACATTTTTATGAATTCGGTTTTTAAAGTTAAGAAGCAAGCAAATACAATAAATAAGTGGCATAATAATCAAATAAGTAAAATAACTCGTTATAGACCTTATTTGCCCAACTGACTTGAAAATTGCAATTTTGGAATGTTCCCGTGAATTTCTAAATGCCATCAGTCACTTACATTTCACTGTATCACCTTTTTTAGAGACAATTATATTCGTCTTGAGTTGCAATACTACTAGTAGTAGTAATAAGATATAATATACAGGATGGACCACCTAAGTTGTCCACAGCAAATATCTTGAAAACAGTTCGAGGTATCGATATACTATTTGCGCCATGTAGTTGCAGATGATAGGGCAAATAACATTTTTCGTTTTCTTGTTTGTGACGTATGTGACTAGAGATATTGACACAACTTTGATTTTTTAAATGAAATTATATATTTTGTTGTCCATCATTCTAAAGATCTTTCCAAATGCAATGCATTGACATAAATATGGTTAATATTCGAAAAGTATTTGTTGCAAAAACAGTGCAATTAGAACTTGGTAAATGCCATGCTGGAGCGCGCAATGACAGCTGACCTTGCTGATATCATGTATGTGAGTCGACGCACCTTGTCGGAAAACGAGGATGTTCGTTGATTACGAGACTTCCTATGCTCTTACTGGTAATGCTAATGACCTTTATTATTGTATTTATTTTTTAATGTCTCATCTTGTTTTGTTTTGTTCGTTACGAATAACTTGATTAATGATTTCTCCTGTTTTGAATTATTTTAACTTGCAACTTTGCAACAGAATTATTACAAAATGATGAAATAAAAGGAAAGAAATGTACTGTGATTTGTCCTCAGTGGACACGTGTTATTTCTTCTTCCCTGGAATACGATAGGCTCCCAAAATTAAAATTTAATACTCGTATTTACATACACATCTCCGCTGAAATCAATGTGATTTTGAACATCCCTTCTTTCTTGCGCATGTAGAACTTGTGAAAATCGAAAAACGAGGCCATTAGCATTGCATTACCAGTAAGAGCATAGGAAGTCTCGTAATGGACGAATATTCTCGTTTTCCGAAAGATGCGTCGACTCGCATATGTTATCAGCAAGGGCAGCTGTCCTTGCGCGCTGCAGCATGGCATTTACCAAGTTCTAATTGCACTGTTTTTGCAACAAATACTTTTCGAATATTAACAATATTTATATCATTGCATTGCATTTTGAAAAATCTTTAGAATGACGGAGAAAAAATATATACTTCCATTTAAAAAATTTGTGGCAATATCTCTAGTTACATACGTTACAAACAAGAAAACGAAATGTGTTATTTGTCCCATCGTCTGCAACAACATGGCGCAAATAGCATCTCGATATCTGGAACCGTTTTCAACATATTTGCTGTGCACAACTTAGGTGGTCCATCCTGTATAAGGCTCATCGGCTAACATCCACGAAAGGTTATTTTTTGGTGTTATGACATATTCTAAGTAACTTTTGTAAATAGGTGCCAACAACCTAAAATTACCTTTTTATCAATTTATTATTCACACCGGTAACTCTCAAATACACCACAAACAGTTCCATATATTTCTCGAGATTTTAATGGAAATCACTGTCTATAGTTTTGCTAGCTTTTGCGGGAACTTCACAATATTATTTCATTTTGTACGAACAAATCAGTCAACAATTATGCAATTGTAATTAGATATTCACTCTGTTTTGTTTACCTGTTTTATTTGTGATATTGAAAAATGATTATTACAATGCGTCTTTTCACTTTAGACGCAAGAAATAAAAAATGTACCGAATTCTCGTTTTTATTCAGCAACGAACTAGTAAACCATAAGGTTTTGTATGCACCACGGGCGTTACTAGATGCTATTGCCCCTCAGGCAACTTCCAACCTCTCGGTCCAGAGGCCCACAGGTTTGGAAGTCGCCCTCATCTACTTAACGCCCTAAATGCACAAATAACTATTATATACCGTTGTATATACCCGTTTTATATACCCCTTGTATTTCATTTAAGTCAGTTGTAAATTATTTAGTTTTTCTTACTTCTATGTTTCTTCCAATATGTAAAGTCGTAAATTTAGACTTTTCAAGATTTATTATTAATTTACATACCATTGAGTATTCTTGTGCTCCAATAAATACTCAGCAGTATAACTTCAATTTACGCTTCCATTTATGTATTTACTTATAAAGTGTCATTAGCAAATAATTGAATTTTACAATCGTTCACAAATAGGTTTATCATATCCTTGATTAAGTCATTAATGTAAATTATAAACAATATTGGACCCAAAACTGACACATGCGGAACCCGTAAATCTATGCTAACTTTATCTGAGATAACGATATTATACTTTACTTTTTGTTTCATCTTGTTAAGATATGAAATAAACCACCTTTTAACGTCTCCTTTGATTCTTTATTTGTACATTTTCTCAACAAGTATTGTCCTGTCAATAGTTTCGAATGCTTTCTTGAGATCCAAGAAGATAACTATTACTTTCTTTTCTGCATCAATATTAATCCTCCATTCGTCTAAAACTGATTGTGTAGCAGTTTCACATGATTGTTTTTCTCTAAAACCTGTTGATTCATTTTCAACGGTTTTATTTGTTTCAATATGATCGTTCAATTGACTCTTTACCTCAATTACTTCTAATATTTTTTCATATACAGATAGCTTATGTATCGGTCTAAATTCAGATGATCTCTTTGTATTTGTCACTTTTGGATTCGGTATTAATGTGGAAGTTTGACATCACTCCGGAAAAGTTATTTTTCTATGGAATTATTTATTTTCAATAATACTACTAATATTTCAGAATTTTATTTTAAACTTTTTGTCGTAATATCCCTGTATGTTTCTTTCTTGTTTGGTAACCCATAGCTAATTCCATGTAATTTATCTTATTGATCAATTCAAATTTTTTTAAATTCTAAATATTTTGAATCCCGACGTCAATATCTTGTACTATTCTTTGAATAGTACTTACAAAGTAATTACTGAATTTGTTTACTGTATTTTCTTTAATATCTCCATCAAATATAATATATTTATTCATTATATCACAGTTATCACTTCCTGTTAATTCTTTAACTGCTCGTACCTTCCATAGGTCATTACCAATATTTTTGTGTTCTTCAATAGTATTGTTATAATATTCTACTTTTTTTTAAACTAATTTAACATTATTTCTTAACATCATTGACTCTTTCCACTTGACTATTTCCCTCATTATTTTAGCTATTTTGTATGCTTCATTTCTCTTTTTGCACATCATTTCTTCACAATACATTTTTTCGTTCCATTCAGTGTGCCGTAAGATAACATGTTACTGCAGTGCCTGTGACCGAGAGGTCTTAGGCTCGATGGAAGCAGGATCTTCGACACTAGCTAGATCGAATTCAGCCGTTCTCAGGAGGGGAATTCTAGTGGCCGGCTGCTCTGATCAATAGTTTTCCGTGTATGTATTTCCATGGTTTCTCTGATCAATACGAGGCAAAAGCCGAAGCAGTACCTTAACAAAAAGGCCACGGGCGTCGCGCGATCATTCCTTCCTCTTTCTCATTCTATTCTCACCCCTTACTTACACATATATGCACTACCCTACCACACATGTCGGGAGACCGGTCGGGTGCTTAGAGCTCGTCTAAGCTGAGGCAGTGTCCCACTGGTGGGAGATACTTGGTTAGAGAAAACCCCTCTAGCCAAGAGATAGGTCAGCGCCAGACCTTACTATCCAGTGGGGGATATTACAGCCACCTCCCGAAAAGTAAACATGCACTAAACATCCGGGCCAAATGACTTAACAGTTGACCCGCCCATAATCACTAATCAATCAAACTAAAATAACTCAGTAGGGTAATTTCAATGGCATGGGGACGTGAAATACTTCGTCTATAGTTACATAAACATTGTTAAAACAAGTAACATTTGTTTTCTTTGAATGCACCAGATCCTGTAAAATGGAAGAGACACGCATATTACGTAACTGCAGCTTCAATCATCATACCTGAAGCGTAAGAAGACTTTGAAAGAATGTTCGCACAAAGGAGGCAAATTATTCTTGTAACAGACATCATTATATGCATTTAATCACATATCAGAAGAGTTTTGCCTACACGCGCGACGTAATCTCGTAGAAGAAAACTGCCATTATCACGCGACGCGAGTTCAGTTCTTCCTTCTCCTCGGAGAACCGACACGTTTCGTAAGTTGCTATAGGAATTATGAAATTAATTAGTTTTGCATTTAGCAATTACCGCGCAATTGAAATACACATTTTTAAACAACATGTACTTCAGTGTTAATGTTGAACCGCGGAAGAATAGGACAATTATTTGCACACAGGCATAAAAAAACAGTACTTCACGCGCAGAGCGTCAGCTCACGATGGAGAAATGTTACATTCTTTTTTTTTTTGAGCTGGCTGCTGAGTATGATGCCTTGAACCCTAAAGAAGGTGCACAGTGATTTTGACCAATCAGATTAACAGATTCTGAACCTTCTAAAACAGTGGTTGCCAACTCAAAGCTCTGTGACGTCACAGAAATCTGCTCTCTTGCTCCGAACCGACTGACCGAGCAAAGGTAGAGGCCGGCGGCAAGCGCACAGTGTTCCAATGATGGTGCGGAAGTTCTCTTGGAAAATCGATAATTACGATTTTAACTGATAATTATTGTTATTTAGAATGTTTATTAATTAATAACAATATTAAGGATTATATAATAGAAAATACATTATAACATAACAAAAAATATCCGCCGACACTTTATCATAACTAGTACGGTAATTCCACTTCCATTCTTCTATTAAATAACATTTTTGGAAAAGACAGTTTTCACATTTTAGGACAATAATATTTTATACAATAGTATATAATATATTGAATTAGTTTGTTCTGAAACAACAATTAATGTTAATAAATAGGTACCCGGTAGGGATCTCGTAAGAGAATTTTGACCCTAGGCTTGATTGTTATTGATGTACAGTTTTGTTAGAGAATGTTATAAATCCTCGTGATTGTCAGTGTCTTTTCCATAATATTCAATCTGCAAATTTCTTTACTTATTCTGTGATTGCGAGCTAAGTCAATTCTCAGAATTTATTTTAATCTCACAGATTTCTCTGGGTCGCAAAGCTACGTAATGCATCTGTAGGTTGGGCTTTGTAACATACTGCAGTTCTTTCGAAGACACTAAACACTTTGCCATTGTTCCAGTATCTCGAAAGGATACCTTTCTTCCCCACCAGGAATAAAATTGAAAGATGTAGATGGTTTCATGTTGCCTGAAACACCGGCACAGGCCCACTGCTAAGGTTTCGGTACCATGTGCCCTTCCTTCCCTTCCCCGTTCGCTCGCACCGCTTCTCCGAGTGCCTTATCTCGGAGGGGAAACAGTGCTCCGACGTCATTCCTTGTCCAGTTGACAATCACTGTTCTAGAGCATTTCACTGAATTGAGTACTTCATTGTCTGAAGTTCGGCGCGGCTGCGAACGTGAGTGCTGAATTCCTGAAATTTGAGCAGCGCTCTCCACATGTAAGAGGTCAGCAACTGTGACCTGTCTTCTTGCCCAGTTTGTCAAGACACGGCCCATGACTGAGAAATAAAACATTATACAAAGCATAAAATATGCGTTGATATGCCCTAGGAGGAAATACCGATATAATTGTAATTAAAGTATAACATACGAACACTTTCTTTTCGTGGGATCGGCCAGGCTATGTCGGGTTAAGAATTTTTTAACGAATGGTTTATTGACACACGTATAATTCAAGTTGTATCTTGGGTGCAAAATTATAGGTCGAGATACAGCAAATAAAATTAAGTTGAACAAGATGAAATTGAATGCAAAACGTACACACCAATCACAACTATGTTGAAGAAATAGTCATTGGAGTATATTTATTTATGATTCATGCCAATTGCTAGCTAGAGAGACACGAGCAAGTTTTGATAACATGAAGGAAGGAAAACATGATGTGAATTCGTGAACACAAAATAAAGTTCTTGTGATTAAAATACTTGTAACATGACACTTGAAGAACATATAAAAGCCTTAAAGCAATATTTAATTTGTCTTACATCCACCAACAGTTCAAAAAGTTTCTAGGCGGATTTGAAACGCAATGCTATTACGCACTCAAATAAAAACGTATTAATGATAATAGAGAAATAAAATAATGCGCACGTGAAGGTTGGAATTGATGAAAAGAATACTCAAGTGTAATAGGTAAGGTAGGTTTGATTTATTGTAGAAGATTTAAGGTAATGTAGCAGATTTAAGGAGAATATTGTATTAATTGTAAATGAAACAATATTACAAGAAGTTGACTTTATTTCGAAGTTTGAAGAAAATATTGCTGTGAGTACGTGATAATTTGATTACGCAACAACGTGCGTACGCTCAACATGCGGACATGGTAAAACAATTACAATTATTGCAACGCAAAAACTTGTAGCATATAAGTACACAATTATACGGCAGTTATAAAAATGCATTCATGGAGCAATCCCTGGGAAAAAAACAATCTGTGAATTTTATGCTTGCCATTCCCATACATGACGAGAAATTAATATTTTTTGAAAACTAATTATGGATGCCAATTTGCTTTGCAGAAGTTTAAGAGTGAAAGAGAGGTTGCAAATCATCACTACACTGGATTATAAGTGCATTAAAACACTTGACACGATATAGAATAGAGTTGAACAGATATAATATTTATTTTGATACTTAAAAAAACATACAATATTTTCAGTGGTAGCGTTTTCTAAGAAGTTACTACAAATACACAAAACAAACATCAACCAAACATTATAATATCTTTATAATTTATTTTATATCTTTATAATATCATTAACCAAGTCTATTATCAACGGAGTGTCATCGTGGAGTAGTTCTCTAAAGTGTTTTATCTATGTTTCGTCAGATACTTTGTATGTGCTAATGAGTTCATTTATTTCTGTTCTCTGGCCTCTAATGAATCTCCAGATATATTTTTACCGCCCCATAGAAGTCATGCTGAAGTCACAAGGTGAAGGAGTAATCTTTCTTTATTTCTCTAATCCTTGCATTAACTTTGTTCCTGATATTTTAAAATTCTTTATGTGTTTCTGGTGTTTTATTCTGTTTGAATTTTATATATGCCACTCTTTTCTTTTGAGCTATGTCCTTCACTTCTTTAGTAAACCAAGGTGTCTATTTCTTTTCTTTCTTTGTTGCATTTGTTTCTGTTATTCCTGCGGTTTCTTTAGCAGCTTCGATAATATTTGTCTTAATTATATGCCAAGACATTGCTATGTTGTCTTTATCTAGGACTGAATTGTGAGATATTTTGTCATCCAGCCTGTTTTTATATAGATTTTTGGTAGATTCATCACTTAGTGCTCCAATGTTTATCTTTTGATTTAGTTCCGGTTTTTCTTTTGGAATATTTTTCTTCATAATGAACGTTTGTAGTTTTATTAATACCAGGTGATGATCACTACCAATATCCGCTCCTTATAGCTTCTTACATCTAATAACTGGGATGGGTGAATTTCCCGATTAATAAGTATAAAATCGATGGTGAATTTGTGTCCTCTTGTGTTCATCCATGTAGTTTTATGATGTTCTTTATGATCAAAGAAAGTGATATTTATTCTTATTTCATTTTAAATGCAGAAATCTATGAGAGTTTCTCAATTTTCATTAAGATCATGTTCATTGTTCCTGTTCTTAATTCGCGGGATGATGTAATTTCCTACTCTGGCATTCAGATCACCTGCTATTACTACTGGTTCCTTAGGATCGATTCGGCTAATAGTTTCTTGGAGGTCATCATAGAATTTTTGTTTTTCGTAAGATGGTTTATTATTTTCTGGCGGGTATACGGAAATAATGTTGATTCGTTTGGATTTCTTTGCCAGTTTCACAGACAAATCTTTCGGAGATGTAGTTATGATTAATTAGGTTATTTACGTATTTGTTATGCATTATAATTGCTTCACCCTCCTTTGCTCTATGATGTTTTGGAGGCCCATTATATATGTGTGTAGTGACCCTTTTGCGTAATTCCTTGTCCCTTTTTACTTTCCCGTATACGTACGTATATACGAAGTGATATACGTAGTATAGGGAAAGTTATGTAATGCGGCGCGAAAAAATGGCCAATTTTCGGCGGAAAAAAATTTAATTGCCGGGCCATGAAAACGAGGAAGTGGATAAAACCAGTTGCTAATTAAGAAAAAAAATCCCCTAACACATGGTGTAGCCAGAAACCCTGTTTTCTAGGTCCTTGATACCGAAAACCTAATTGAAAGGAAAACGTCCGTCTGTCCGTCCGTCCGTCTGTGAACACTGCTAGCGCCTAAACCATACGTACGATTTCTTCCAAAATGGATATTCCCCGGTCGATCTGATTCTAGTCAAAGTTTTGAGATTTTGAAAAAGATTCTTCAAAAATTTGGGGGTACTTTATATGAAGCCCTCCGAGGATTTTCAAAATTTTCTCAAAAACGGCTCCAAACTTTTTCTTTAAATTTCTTGTATGAATAGAGTAAATTAGACTTATTAACATGGCATAGGTCCGATTTTCACGGATAACTCTGAATTTTCGAAAATTGTGAAAGTTTGAATTTTTTCGGCATCTTCCTCCAACTACAAAATTGAAGATAGAGATTTTTTCTTCAAATAAAATTTGTTCTGCATATTGAGTTCTTTAATAAAAGTCGTGTAAATGTTTTTCAAAATTTTGGTAGTTTTTGTGCAATATTGCGTGCAATATGTGCAATTTTAAGAAATTACAAAAACAAGATTTTCTCAAAAATGGCTCCAAATGTTTTCTTTAAACTTATGGTAGGCATGGTGGTAAATGTAGTCTATCAGACGACATAAAAGTCATATTGCTCTTTACTTTGGGTTTTTTCAAAAATTACAAAAATGTAAATTTTTTCACATGTTTCTCACGTTGATAATATTTACATTATCGGCGATTTTTTCACATTATTATATTTACGAGTACATGTGCTTTAAATAATGTCAAGTAAAGTTTCTCGAAAACACAACCGTTTTCTGTGAAAAGTAGCTCAAAATGTCGCATTTTCAGAAATGCTCAAACGCCATTTTCTCATATATGGCTGCAAATTTTTTCTTCAAACTTTTGTAACGGATAGTGCTAATTACACTCTTAAGTATAGCGTAAAGTTTATTTTGAGTTATTTTTTTGTTTTTCAAAAATTATATAAATGTAAATTTTTGAAAGATCTTTCACATCTTTAATATGCACATTATCCACAATTTGTAAAGATTATTATATTTGTGAGTATAAGTGCTTCAAATAACTTCAAATAATGTATTTTGAAAACTCAAACATTTTCTGCGAAAATGAGTTTCAAATTTCGCATTTGTAGTAGCGCTAAATCGCCATTTTTTTAAAACGGCACATAATTTTTAAAAGAAAATTGCCATTTATGACTAGGTTTCTGTGTTCTTTAATATTCTAAAATTAATGTTTCCGTTCTACTAAAAGGAAGCCGAAAAATTAAGAAAATGACAATGCTATATTATGAATTAGTTTATAATGTTGTCCTTTTTTTGCACGAATAAGAAGATTTTATCGAACGAACGACGTTAGGAGTGTGTTCGGTAATATCTTCTTATGAGTGCAAAAAAAGTAACATTATAAACGAGTTGCATGCATTATTTTTTTGTGTAACAGTATTATGATTTAAGGAAGCGAAATTAATTTGGATGTTAAGTTATACTTCGTAGTTTATTTTTTGAATTCATGTTATGACGTCATGAATGCTACCTAAGCAACTAATGTGTTACAAATGGCAATTAGTTTGAATTTCACGATTCAAAATAGTTACATAATTCTGATTTTGTGGAGCTCCGAGTATGTATTAAAGAAGTCAAGAACTTCGAATACTTTGTGCAAGGGTTTCCGGAATCAGAGAATATTGTGAGTACTGTGAGTTTCTCGTTGCTTTCATTCAATAATTAATTATAGTTATTTAGTTTGTTTCTTTCGTGCATTTTCTGGAATTACATGTAGGCTATTGAATGTAAGTTTTTTCTATAACAGTCATTAATAAGTTTCAGTTTCATTATAAATATTTCAACAGCTGGGTTTCATTGTAATATTTTCAATTTTATTTCTTCAAGTAATTTTAATAAGAAAGATGACATTGTTTGCAGGTGGAAAAGTTTTCTCACACGGTTAAAATGCACATTTCCAGCCATTTGTAATCACTATTGAATTTGTGAGTATAAGTGCTTTGAATGACTTCAAATTAAGTTTTTCGAAAACTCAAACTTTTCTGTAAAAAAGAGCTTCAAATTTCGCATTAACAGTAGAGCTTAAACGCCATTTTCTTGAAAACGGTTCCAAATTTTTCAACGAAAATTGCCATTTATGGCAAGGTTTAATTGTTTTTATATTCTTAAAATAATTGTTTTGTTCTACTATTGGAAAACCGAAAACTTAAGAAAATGTCGAAAAAAATGTAGTTTGGGCGGCGATAGATGGCAGCTGTCAAGAGTATTGGCAAGTCCGAAAAGCTAGCCGAGAACAAACGCAACAGAAAACTAATACGGGAAAAGTCTGTGCCATTCTGTAGCACCACTAGTTATTGTGATGAGATATGCCGTCCACAGAAAGAACTTTGAGATCTGTCAATTTCAGAATAAATGTATAAAACTTGCGCGGACCTAAAAATGGAGTTAACTCAACTTCAAAAAATGGGAATTATGGTACCATTATTAAAATAACGCCTTCATTTAATGCCAAGTGTTTTAATGCACTTAAAGCCCAGTGGTCGTTTGCAACTTCTCTTTCATTACGAAACTCCAGCAAAGCAAATTGGTATCAGCAACTCATACACAAATAAGAATATTATTTTCTCGTCGTGTATGGGAATGGCAACCATAAAATTCACAGACAGTCTTTTTCCAGTGATTGGCCCGTGAATGCATTTTTTATAACTGCCGTATAATTGTGTACTTATGTGCTACATGTTTTGCAATACGATAATTGTACCAGTTTTACCATGTCCGTACGTTGTGCTTCACGCAAGTTGTTGCATAATCAAATTATATCGTGCTCACGGCAATACTTTCGTCAAAATTCCAATCGTAGTTGATTTCATTGTAATATTGTTTCTTTACAATTCATGTAATTTTCTCCTTAAATCTGCTACACTGCCTTAAATCTGCTCCATTACCTTAAATATCCTGCAAGAAATCAACCCACCTTATTGATTATTCGTACATGAGTATTCTTGTCATCAATCTCAACCTGTAAATGCGCATTGTTTTATTTCTGTATTTACATTAATACATTTTGACTGTTAAATTTATAATAGCATTTCATTTCAAATCCACATAGATACATTTTAAACTGTTATTAGAAGAACTACTAGAACTGTTACTAGCCAAACAAATTGATTCTTTATGATGCACATTGATTTCTTTCATATGTATTTCAAGTGTGATGTTATTTTAATCACAATAACACTGTTTTGTGTTCATGAATTCATGCCATATTTTCCTTACAATTCGTGTTATTAGAACTGGTCTTGCTAGCTAGTAACTGTCATAATACATTATTACTTTCCCGTATACATACGGAGTAATATAAAGGGGAAGTTATGTAATGCTGCACTAAAAAACTGTTAATTTTTGGCAGAAAAAATTCATTGTCGGTCCTGATAACGAAAAAATGGATAAATCCACTTGCTAAATTAAGAAAAAAATCCTAATCCTCCACATGGTGTAGCCAGAATTCCTGATTTGTGCGTCCTTCATGCCGAAAAACCAATTGAAAGCAAGACGTCCGTCCGTTTGTTCATCTGTCTGTCCGTCCGTCTCTCAGGCTGCGAACAACCATAGCGACTAAACCATAAGTACGATTTCTTCCAAAATGAATATTCTCCGGTCTACCTGGTTCCATTCGAGACGCTGCGATTTTGAAAACTTTCTTCAAAATTTGGTGGTACTTTATATGAAGCCCCCCGGACGAACTTTTCTCAAAAACGTTTCCAAATTTTTCATTAAATTTCTTGTAAAAATCGTGATAAATATTCTTATTAAGATGGCATAGGTCGGAATTTCACGGTTAACTCTGAATTTTCAAAAATTGAAAAATGTTTGAATTTCCTTCGGCTTCTTCCTACAACTACAAAATTAAAGGTAGAGATTTTTTCTTCAAATAAAATTTGTTCTCCATAGTGAATTATTTCTTTAAGGTCATGCACAGCTTTTTGAAAATGTTAGTAGTTTTGGCGCAAGATTGCGTGCAATATTATTAAAATGCATATTATTATTGCAATTTTATTAAAACAAGGGTGTTCTCAAAAACCGCTCCAGATTTTTTTTAACTTTCGGTAGAGATAGGGATAATATACTCTATGAGATGACATAAACGCCATATTACTCCGTTATTGTTTTTTCAAAAACTTCAAAAATTATTTTTTTTACTTGTCTCTCACGTCGTTAATATGTACCGTTCTGGAAACAAAAATTGATCGCGGCCGTCTGCGGCTAAGTTTAGCTTGTGCACGGCTTGGGCAGTCCTTGTCATGACGAAACGTCGCAAGCGGGGCCTCACAAACCTACGCAGCCAATCTCAACACAGGGGGGAGTGCCCTAACAAACTTACGTCGTAGAAAATGGCGGGCGTCGCTAGTTCCGATGTGAAAATAGTTTCAAATAAAAAAACAAGGAATGAAACACTTATATGAAGATTAAAGTAAATTTATTCAAATATATATGAACACATACATTTAACCACTATTAACAGAATTCTTTTTGAAGAAATTACGTTGATGCGAGATAAAATAACACTAATTTTAGACAAATTACTTTCTTATATGCATTCTAATTCCAATATTGTTGTTCATACATAATCCATGAACTTTATCAAATGTCCAGATTTTTTCCATAAGAAAAACTATTATAATTGCATATTTTCAAGTATTCATATGTTTCTAAAAGTTGCAAAATTTGCAAAATACTGTCTTTCTGCATTCGATAGAAAATTTCTAGGGAACCATTTCAATAAAAGACAATAAAATTCACAGACCAAGTGTATATTTATTATTAAAGCAACAATTAAACTAGATATTAAGCAATCTATTTGCATCTCTGGTCAAAATTGTTATTTTGCGATGTTGAACTTAGGGACAATTTGGGTACACTCTTCCGCAGGAATAACGCACATTTCGAAATTGTTTATAAAATTGTTAATTTTTGCAAAACTTTTAATTCGCAGATTTCGGTTCTGGGCCAACAGGAAACTCTTCCCACTTTAGAATTGCAAAAATTGGAAATTGTTTATAAATTTACAAATTTTGCAATATTTCTTTACTCTCTCATCTCAATTGCCTTTCAACAAGTTGCGAAATTCCCCAATCCGATCGGCGCTATCACCTTTCCTTACGCAATTGTTTATAGGAAATTAGCATCTGATGCCCACCCTCATTTGTTTTACGGACAATCCGGTCGCTCTTTGCAGTCAAGTATATGGTTCAGTTCGTTTTGCAGTGTCTCGCTTTCCGCGGATTATATTGTATTAACGATTTCTGACTAAACGGCAAACCAATGAAAATTGCTGCTAATGAACTATTGCTCATTTTTATCTTTCATCATTTTCTTTGAATTCTTAATACTTTGTTTGAACTGTCGTTCCGATATTATAATTTGTCTGCGTTATAAATAAATTATCAAAACGCCGAAATTTTTTTTTTTTTTTTTTTCTCTTTATTTTTAGTCGCATCAACGACTGAGGTTATTAGCGACTACATTTTTTTATAACAGGTGTTTACAGACAATTATGACTTCATCATTACATTAACATAGGTATCGTAATGTATAGGTCATAACATAATACAGTATCACATATTATTTATCTTACATACCATTGACATACAGTATTATCAGGACAGGGTCATAACATATATTTTCGAGGGTTACATATCATTACATTAACAAAAGCATCTTAACACATAGATCATAACATAATATTATCTACCAAACTCGTAACATAATCATACAATATCATCGGGGTAGGGTCATGACACATCAGCTCGAGAGATACGAGCGGGCTTACCATAATATTATATTTCAAGCATGACATTTGTGGTTTTGCAAAATTTAACAATCTGGTTCTGAAAGGGGACAGAGTACAGGATTTTATCTATTTCATTTGGATTAAAATACATAGTTCTAATGTTTTCATATTTGCGACAAGACGTAATAATATGTTCGACTGATAGTCTTACTTGACAAATATCACATAGTGGTGGTGAAGTATTCTCCAGCAAGTACCTGTGTGTAATTTTAGAATGACCAGTTCTGATTCGCGTAATTAAAACTTGTTCGCGTCTAGTCATCTTGGGGTCCGAGTTGAGTGATATGAATAAATCGATTGATTTGTGGGTATTACTAGTTTTATAACATCGCCATATCGGTTCCCATTGCTGGATCATCTTCCTAAGTATGAATCTTATGACGTCTTGCTTGGAATATCCCGGGTTAGGTCCTACATTGTTTCCTTGGAGATCAATTACTATCTTTGTATTAGTTTCATTGTTATGTATTTCGGTCGTAATAATTGAATACAGTTGATTAGGTAAAAGAAGAAACATTACTGATAAGCCTTGAAGTTTAATCATGTGAAGTAGTTCTTTAATTCGAGCTGTCGTTTTGGATTGTGTTTCATCATATATTTTGAAGATATCTTTTGGAATTTTATTAGTGATGATTGTGGCATCGGAACGGTTTTGGGTTATCTTTTTAAGTGCTTCCAGAATTGCATGGTTGAACATGTTTTCTTGGCTAGCAATGTTCATAAACCGGAATTTCGCCAAAGATTTGGGGTCCTTCACTATGGCCTCCGAGAATGTTGAATTACTGCGTCCGTCAATGAAGATATTGTAGTTATTTTTGTATTTATCATAGGTTTCGCGATATTTGAGGTTCCATTCGTCTGAGTCAAGGTTGTTGTGCTGAAATTCAACCAGAGATTTGTCAACTTCAATGGTGTTGATGATCCAGGGGTTTACAGCGGGAATTCTTTGACTTTCTATTGGGAGCCTCGATATGTTGAGGGAGCTGAATAGGGCAGCTACTTTATTATAGAAGGGTGTAGAACACTGTGGATTTCCACTTCTAATTGCAGGAGATACATCATTACGTATTATCTTGTTTAGGGATGTTTTGGCTTTAATTGCATATTTGATTGACAAGGTTTGTCTTCGAAATGCCAGATTTGTTTCAGCCGCTTCGATGAGAATACTACCAGTTGGGCTTGTGTGAAAGCAACCAGTGCTTAATCTGAGTCCACAGTTGTGCAGGGTGTCCAGTTTCTTGAGAGTTGAATTGCACGCTGAATTGTAGACAATAGATCCGTAATCTATTTTGCTTCTTACTAAGGCTTTGTACGTAAGTAGTAAGGTATTTTTGTCTGATCCCCAGTTGTTGTGATTAAGACACTTCAGGACGTTAAGTCGATTTTTGCATTCGGCGTATATTTTAGAAACGTGTTCTTGCCATGTGAGCCTGTGGTCGAATATCAGGCCCAAGATTTTTGTATGTGTGACCGTCTTAATGGCTTTGTTGCCCAGGAATAATTTCGGGCAGAAGGGGCTTAATTTTTTAGAAAAAAACCATACATTCAGATTTATCTGCCGAGAATTTGAAGCCAGTTTTCATTGACCATTTGTAAATAGAGTTTACAGCAGTTTGCATTAATTCATTGGTTGAATCGAAGTTCCTTCCTTTGCATAGTAATATCATATCATCGGCGTATTTCCGCACGACAACAGGGCTTACAATATCATCATCAGCGTCATTTACAGCAATTAAAAATAGAGTCACACTGAGCACTGAACCTTGCGGTAGCCCATTGTTAAGTTTCTTAATTGTTGAGAGATTATTACTTATACGTACTTGAATACTTCTGTTGCTAATAAAGTTGGTAAGGAACTGAAACATATTGCCCTTGATACCAATACTAAGTAATTTAGCAGCTACACGGTGTGTCCACACCATATCGTATGCTTTTTCGATGTCTAGATTTACTAAGATAACATGCTGTCCGTGAAGAAAGGCTTCTTGGATTATCGTTGTCGTGCTGATAAGATGAGAGGTGGTGGAGTGACCAGTTCTGAATCCAAATTGGTTGTCTTTTATTAAATGTTGAGATTCGAGGAACCACCTTATTCTTTTGTTAATGATTTTTTCTAATATTTTGCATAGGTTGCAAGTCAGTGAGATTGGTCGGTAATTATAGCTATTTGACTGGTCTTTTCCAGGCTTGGGAATCGGAATCACAGTGGCAGTTTTCCAGAGTTGAGGAAATACATTATTTAGCCATATATGGTTATATATTTTTAATAAAATGTTAATACCACTCGTTGGGAGATTTTTAATTAAGCAGTTTGGAATATTGTCAGGGCCAGGAGCTGAGTTGTTAACCTTTTTTAAAACTTCTTGTAGTTCGTGCATGGAAATTGGGGAATTCATGTCATTATCATAGTTGATGTCATCAATAGGTGTCATATTTGATTCACTTTCAGCTTTTTCTTTATATGTGATGAAATCCGTTTGGTAATTGGCAGTGCTGGAATTTTTCATGAAGGTTTCGGCAAATTCCTCAGCAATAATTTTGGGGTCGGTTATTATCTGGTCATTGCAACGCAAGAAATGTATAGTACTATTCGTCTTCATACCACGTATGGATTTGATTTTCTTCCAACTCTCAGTTGGGTTTGATTGGCTGTTGATTGAGGCAATATATTCAGTCCATGATCTGGCTTTGCTTATTTTTACAGTTCTGCGGGCAATAGCTCTAGTTCTCTTGTAGTTAATTCGACTATCATCATCTCTTCTTTTTTTATACCGGTTAAATGCTTGTTTAGCGTTCCTAATAGCGACTTTGCATTCAGTATTCCACCAGGGAACGCTTTTGAACTTAAAAGGGCCATGGTGCGTTTGTGTTATTGAGTTAGCAACATTGGATATAATATTACAGAATGATTTTACTATCTGGTCAGTATTATTATCCTCCTTGAAAATATCTTCTTCACTGAGGTGCTCATCAATTTTTTCTTGATAGTCCAGCCAATTAATATTCTTATAATTAGGGATTGGGTTGCACCATTCATGACTAATGGATACATTTGGTTCATGGATATCAATCAGTATTGGAAAGTGATCACTGTCATAGGGGAAATCCATTACATTCCAGTTACATTTCTGTGCTATTGTGGGAGAAGCTATTGAAAGATCAATCGCACTTAGTCTACTGTTACTGATATTAATATGTGTGGGATCACCAGAGTTGAGGATGATGCTGTCATGGTCATCAATTACTTTTTCCAATAGTCTGCCTCTTTTATCAATTTTGTATGATCCCCATAAAGAGTGATGGCAGTTAAAATCCCCAAGAATTATAAAAGGCTCTGTTATTTGGTTTATAATATCATGCATTTCAATTTCTTGTAGTGGGTACCTATTAGGAATATAAACATTTCCGATAAATATGGGGTTAGTTAAATTAATTTTAATTGCCACAAATTCCATGTCAGTTTGAATTTTTAGAGTTTCAGTGGGAATAGATTTTTTGGAATATATTGCCACACCACCACATGCATATTCAGAGTTGCTTCTATTTTTAAAGGTGCAGTTATATCCATTTATATTCCCATGTGTTTTTCCTTTAAAGTTTGTTTCTTGAATACAGATTATATCAGGGCTATGTAGTTTGCATAAATATTGTAAGTTTTCTAACCTGCTGTAAAAACCATTTAGATTCCATTGCAGAACTAACATAACTTCTTCTTTGTATTATATTAAACTTTCAGTTGTGTCAGCATGGTTTGAATTCTATTGAATGATCTGAATAAGTACTTACAGTATTTAGGTACTGTCTAAACTGAATTCTGAGTCTGAGGACTCCCTGCTGGGAATACTTTTTTCTAATTTTTTGATAACTCTTGTAAATCTTCCCTTTATAGATCTTTCATTCAGTAGTTTGTATGTTTCTTTCAGCATACCAATTGTTGCATTAAAATCAGTTGAATAATCTTTCATTATAGGAATGGGGTCAGGTGCTCCAAAAGAGTTTTCAAGGAATGATTTGAATTGGGTGTATGAGAGAGGAAGTTTGTCTTGGTTGGAGTCAATATAGGTTTTGGTTGGGAGTAGAAGATCTTCTATTGACTTGTTAACTAAATTGTCTTGAGAGGCAGGTTCTTCTTTTTCATTTTTTGCTCGCTTTTTCTTTGAAGGTTTACAGCCTTTGTCTTTACATTTTACATCACTAGTTGATATATTCTCAGGTGTAGAGGATGATTCAGATGGAAGGCTTCTTTTGATAGGAGGGAAGTTTGTATAATCCATAGCAGTCGAGCCAGATGGATTATCACCTGTTTCTTCAGCAGGGGGAATCTCTAACAAAATATTCTCATTATTGTTATCTGTTGCTCTATTTATAATTGGTGAAAGGCTAATGCTATTAATTGGGCACTTGCTGGCAATATGACCTTCATTTTTGCATTTGAAACAGGTGATATTATCTGTTGTGAAAAATAGTCTATATGTTGTATCTTCATATGGGATTAGAAGTGACTGTGGCAATTTATGTACTTCATCTGGATGAACAAAAACTTGTCGCCTGAAACTCATAATATGAGACATACCTGGTTCAGGTAGACCTGCTCTGATAAATGTAATGTTAGAAGAAATCTGAATATTCGATTGTTGAAGAGCATTTTTTATCACTTCATGTGGGATAACTGGGCAGACATTGGATATTATAACTCTTACATGTTTACTTAATAGGGGTCTAACACTCACTTCAATGTCATTAATAGTGAAAGTTTGATGGTTGTCTGTTAGGTAGTTAGCAATTTTCTTGGAACTTAAGAACACACAAATCCTATTATTCGCTATGCGCGACACAAATCTAATATCACTTGGATTGATAAAAGTTGATAATTTACTCACATAATCTTTTATTGTAAGTCCTTCGTGGGCTTCTATAATAATTGCTTGGTCCTTTGACGGGAAAATGTCCATTGTCGCAGCTCCAGCATACGATTTTAAGTTTGATCCATGTTGTTGTCGTTGGGCGTTCGAGGTTATGTTTTCCTTGTTGTTCAGTGTATCCATATTGACGTTAGTTGCCACTCTTTCGAGTAGCGGCCACACACAGAATACACTTGAATGAGAGACTATATCACAGTTTTGTTTATATGTACACCAAATAAGGTATTAGAAACACTGTCGAAAGCACACGCGAACGGAGCATACGATGTTGCTAGTACCGCGGTCCGCCGTCGACTGACGCCGAAATTGTTGCCCTGCGAATGTGAAAGTAAAGTTTCACTGTGTGTTTGTCTATATTTCAGTGAATGGTGCCAACTGCACACCGATATCTTTATCGTCTAGTGATGAAATCTATTATAAACAAATTATTTTGCAAAATACATTTTGATGGAGCGTTGGCACATACTATATTATTACTAATTAAAAATTTTGTATCAAGAAGTTTATCTATCGGTTTGTTTTCTTGATTTTTTGAAGTGCCTGTTTGAGCTAACAAGAAGAAAGTTTTAATTCCATCTATTTCTCTATTACCGTCAAAATTGCAGAAAACACTAGTCGGTAATACGAGACTGCTGCCGAAATTCGCAGTGCGATGTAAGGAATTATTTCGAAACACCCTAGTGATTCATTCTGGAGCTTCATATTTTAGATTTTTATTAATAATAATTAATAACTAGCCAAGTTTGAATATAGATAATTTTAACATTTAATCCACGATGCAAGTGTTGTGTAGCAGAGATATTCTTTGAAACATTTTTAATTTTGCAGAAATTGAACAATATTTGATTTTTTAATAGAACTACATAGATTTTTTTACTAAAATGTTTAGAATATTTGAAGAGGAATACAATATCTTAGTTGTTCCTAACCTAAAAGAAATATAGAGTTACAAATATTTTACCTAAACTTGATTTGAAATTATTCACAGTTGTTGGTACGGGAAATATTTGCCTTGAGACACCAGTGCGGCAATCACCTTTGGGACACTTGGCCTTCGCGGTGCCGCGACCTTTAGACTGCAATGGTAGGAAAGTGATGGGATGTATGCGTGAATAATGTAATCATGGCAGGAAATGCTTAGAAATGGACATCAATGTTAAAAAAAGTCGAAAAGAACGATATAAGAAACTGTCAGCTTAAGAAAGAAAATCTTAAAGACCATTTTCAGACCTAACAAACATTGACCTTAAATTGTAACGGCGACAGAAACAAGCCTACATTTTAAAACATTTCAAGTAGAAGGCAAGGGATCAATAGGTTAAGATGTTTTACAGTACTATCTCGAGATAATTAAACAGAACATAGATTGGCTGCAAGTTTCTAATATTCTTTACTGTTAATCTACTTCCTCCTTTATTCATGAATGTAACAAATGTATAAAAAGAAAACAAAATGTGTATTGTAGAACTACTCTTCTGAAATATATTTTCAGCATGACTGTTGCCCGCTCTTTTACTAATACATCAAGGAGAATTTTGAACAAAGAAAATCCAAACCAATCGTTAGGACAGGTCCAAACCCTGCCCGCGTACGCGATATATAGGTAAATTGCAAAGAAGAATGATTTTAATATATTGTGCTATTATTCTTACTTTTACAAAAAATAAAATTATTTTTATATCGTAGACCGTCAAAACCTACCATGAAAATGCGGTCGTAAAATAAAATGCTCACCATCAACAGAAATGCATTAAAGAAGTTTCCTCAGGAAGGAAATCACGCATCAAGAAAGATTTCTAGCTACTGGAATTCATTTCCAAGTTGAACTGTTACCGATTCATCAGAAGAAGTTCAATTGTGGGGCAACAGTATATTAAGAATTTAAACCAAAACAATTCGCTATTTTTTGTCGGGGGATGTATAAAACTGCATTATTCTTTTTATTATGTGTTCAACAGTAAATCTGCAGTCTACTCTACCATACTGCTCTTCGAATAATTTTCGTTCACCAAATTTCTTTCGGCGCCCAGCTCAAGTTTGCTAAGCAAGAGGGGTTTTGATAATAGCACTTGACACAACGAGTAAAAACAGGAGGCTATTTCAGTAATACAGACATGTTTATTAACTGTTTTGATTCGATTCAACTTTGTCTCTTCGTAAGAAACAAAAACTGTTTTAGGACAGAATCCTCAACCTCCATAAATTCGTTATTGCAGACCGATTAAGCTTCATTTCCGAAAAGAAACAGATCAGCTAAATAAAAATGAAAAAAAAAATTATTCACAATCAAATTAAACAACTTAGATCTACTCTTGTTTCGATTGACGGCTTTCTATGTAATGTGGTTTTTACTACATGCTTCTGATTATGGCGGATGGAAAGGTATGAAGCACTTTGACAACAACTTCAATGCAGAAATATTACATTTGTAAAGCAACTGCAAAGATAATGAATGATTTAAGTGAGTTATTAATAAGGATGAATTTTCTCTCCTTGTCTTCAAAAATAAAGTTAAAGTACTTCAAGCAGCGAAGATGAATTAGCAGGAAAAACTCGCATAAAATATCCCCTTGTATAAAATATAAATATGTATTTCTGTTGTATAACAGATGATATTACGAGGGTAATCCCAAAAGTAAGGTCTCCAATTTTTTTATAAGTACAGAACTCTGTTTGTGTCGCAGTTGGTCACACTGATACGAAGAGTTCATCCCGCCCTGTGTGTAAACATGCGCACGCAACGCTGAGGCGCTCCGTCTTGGCTTGGCAGCCGTTGAGAATGGAGCTCCCGTTGGATGTTACCGCCAAGTGCGAATTGCGCACAGTTATTCGGTTTTTGAAGACAAATGGCACTGTGCCTCAAACGGGCAATTCAAAACCGGAGAAGAGGAATGTTGAGCAAGGGCGTACACGTTCTCCATGACAACGCTCGCCCACACGTCGCTCGGCAAACAGTTGCTCTCCTGCAACAGTTTCAGTGGAACATCATCACCTACCCATCCTATAGTCCTGACTTGGCGGCCAGTGACAATCACATGTTCCCTAAGTTGAAAGAACATTTGGCCGGAAAGCGATTCAGGTCCGACGACGAGGTGAAAGAAGAGGTGCATAACTTTCTGAACAACATGGCGGCGAGCTGGTATGACATGGGCACACAAAAACTGTCACAGCATCTACAAAAATGCATCGTGGAAATGGTGATGATGTCGAAAAATAGATAAATGTTGAAGATGTAAACTGATGTAAACCATTGTGGAAATAAACAGGTCTATGTACTTGGAAAAAAATAGGAGACTTTACTTTTGGGATTACCTTCGTACTTATTTATATGCATTTCATTAACCATTTATTCAATTCTCTTCCATTTCCTTTCTTGGAAATGCGGGAATCTGGAGAGGGGAGTTTTGGCCAGGTTTTGGCTCTTCCTGGCCCAGTGTGCGTTGTTACAAGCTGAACTCTGATTGCTTGGACGCTAAAATGCTTCTAGGGTCTGCTACGAGATTGCGACGAGCAGTGACGCATGCGCAGACGGCGAGGTTCCCCCTTCCCTCCCCTCTTCACTTCTGCCCACAATTCTAGAGTCCCAAGAAGCTATCTTACGGCTGAGGCTTATAAGCAAGTTGCTCGTTTGTGCACGAGAGCGCAGCACGCTTGAGGTTGCCAGAGAAATATTTTTCTTTCTCATTTGTGATTTTGTGATTGGTCATGGGCACAAAATAGTGCATGCCTACTAATTCATAATTAATATCTAAGAAGTTGAATTATTACTTAAATATGTTAAATATTATTTTGGTTTGAAATACTCGTATGTAAATTCACAAGTGATTTCATTGCCAATCGCGCATGAGAGCTTAAGCTGAGCCATTTCATAATTTGCTTTCAAGAAGTCTCCTGACATAAATCTGTTGAAGTATTTTATCATTTGTTTCAATAACATAGATTCTAGAGAACATTAAAAATCATGATGTCTTCAGTTCGCGTTATTTTTGAGCATCCCCAAACGCACGTGTCACGCCGCGCCACTGCCTCTACTCCATTGCGAGATAGCAAAAATGTGTGGTATTGCGATTTAGATGCTATTGTTGTTCACGGACGGTCAGAAAGGTAGTACATTCTAAAACTTTTTTTAGACAGCCACTAGAAAAAGCTGATCTTTCAAAGTATGAGTAGTTCTATAATATTAAAAGTCCTAAAATGCTTACGTATTCAGATAAATCTGTGAATGTAACAAAGAAGGTAAAGTATTTTTGTCTGACGGCATCACCGACTGCTGACAATGAAGCATAAGTGCTTTGTAGGATTGCGGCACTCGGCCTACCGGCCTCGTGTAGCAGCCTTTCTTACGCCTATAATAAAATGCCACCTCTACCTTTCGTATAATAACTATTTTAGACAGTCACTGGTAAAAGCGGTTCTTTCAGCGTATGCAGAGCGTGCTAAAAGTTCAATTTTTTAGCGTTAATGTCTCATGTTTAGCAGTAGTGCTAAAATATTCACATGCTCGAATACACACTTAACTTAAATTATAAAGTCGCTTCACGGTCATACAGTGTTCATATTACGTTACCCCGCCAATAGCGTTTTCATCCAGCAGCAACACAAAAGTCCAGTTAGAATTTTTCTTCATTGGGGGAGCATGAAAAGATTCCACCACTCATCTCAAAAACCTGGGTTGAGGACATCAGTGTCAATATTCACAGTGTCAGTGTAAGGGAAATGATTGTGCTCAATCTGTCTATGGAATGGAAAAGAAAAAGAAATCACGTGATTTGGTTGGTTGAGGAAGGATTTCACGAGTGTAATAATCAATAACCTATCCTCAAAATTATTTTCTTGAGAATATTTGATTTTTTTAATCTGTTGAATAAATATAATTTTTAAGAGTACTTTGTTGTTTAATTTCGGAACTTTTGGTAGAATATGGGGCTGAAGAAACACAATGAAAATATACTTATTTTTTTAATTGCAATTGGTGTAATATCATCTCTGAGTTACACAGTGTCAAATTTGTCTGTTAGATCCCGGTTTTATGAGGAAAATAAAACTTAAACATGACTGCCTGCTTTTACCGTTATCTCAAATAATGTTTTGAATTTGTTGAGAAAACATTGCTTTTAAAATACCCTCTAATGTGAAGTTCATGTCATGCTTGTTTTTTAATGTTCATGCAAGTCTTTTAATGTTGATTATATATTTGTGATTCAATTTTCTTTCTTATACTCAAATCATTATTGATTCAAATTGTATGAAAATTTTAATAAAATATTGTTTCTAGGAAAATAAGGAATTGCAGCAAATAAATTGACAAGCATTTTCACAATAAGCTCATTTTGTTATTAAACTGCTTGGATAGCTAATAAATACAGAACTGAAAAAAGCTCGTCGTACCACGTTGAACTTAGTTTCTTTTACCATTGACTTGGTAGCTCAGGGTGCTTTGACCAGAAAAATGTCGTCCACAGGAACCTTGTCGAAGAGACGACGAGAGTATTCTTTGAATGAGTATCTGCAAAATTGTTGCAGAGGATCTTGCAGCTGTGGCCAAAGCTCCTTCCAGTTCTCGTTGACAAGGTTATTGATAGAGGTACCTGGGAATAGAAACAAATAATACATATTGATTTTTACTATGTAATTGCTTTATATTACTACCAACGATATTTCAAACGTTAATAGATGTAGGGCACAAAACATTTTACAGTGGAACTGAAATCGGGATGTAGAAAACTAATAGGAATAGAGCTCGCAAGGATATTCAACAATTAAAATGATTTGATGTACCACAAGCTCCAAATCATTTGTCAAACGCAGAGAAAAACACTTAAATTTATGTAATTAACTTATATTAATATATATATTGAACGTAATATTGCGCGAAAACTACTAAAATTATCAAAATACTACATGACATTAATGACACTATTGAGAACAAATTTTATTTGAAGGAAAAATCCCTATCCTAAATTTTGTAGTTGCAGGAAGAGACCGAATAAAATTCAAACTTTTGCAAACGAATATACTGACACGTGATAATTTTATGTATAATATGCTGAAAGAATTTGGAAAGTGGCGGTTAGTTGTCTTGCCTTTAAAATTTGCAACGCTTATTTTCTTATCTCTTACTCTTCTCCGCCCTATTCCCTCTCCCTTTCTTCCTGACTGTCTCACACCCACGCCCACATATACGGAAACATTTCATTCATACTTACGTGCTTTTATATTTACTGCTCTGATTTAAGAATATGATAGGGGACAGTCTACCATTTCCTGTAATTTTCAGGTTTCGTTTACCTAAAGAAATTTAGTTGTTTAGTGTTTCAAGGAGTTCTAATCGGGGACCTGACAAGCATGCGTGCCTCACTTTCCGTCAGGTGTTGTTTGTTGTTTGTTTGTTGTTTGTGGAAACAAAGTTAATGAATCTTGTGAGTTAAAAGTTGGACAAGTGCTTAGTAGGTTAATAGACAGAATTATCTTGAAGTTGTTAAGTAGATGTTATGGATTATTTTGAGTACATGGAAAACGTAATCTGTCTCCTCCAACCCGCAAACTGAATCTGAGATAAAAGTAACTTGCTTCAATGTTACTTCAACTAATGTCTTCCTCTGCAATGAAAAATCTTTTGTGATCTAGTGACAAGATGAATTAACTATCAATGACTGCATTGCCCAACTAGCAACTATCACTGACAGCCAGCGATAAACTGTTTTTGTCGGGAATATCTAATAATAGAATTTGTTTGTTTCTAAGCAATATAAAAGAGACAGAAAACCTTACTGTAAACGTGCACAGTACAAAAAAAATAGCACAGTAAATAATAAAAACATCTTGTAAGCATTAGAATCCTGATCACTAAATTTAGAAGATTATTTCTCAAAAGTTTGTCTCATATCACATAACCTAATTGCAAATGCGCTCACAAAAAGAAACATACAAATTCATTACAAATATTCTGAATACCTATCCTGATTTCTTACAACTAATGAGTTTTATGAGGCAAGTTTATAGCCCCCGGAAATGTTAAGAAACTCCCTGAAATCACAACATATTCCGTGAGGTAACCAATTACAAAATATTCCTCTCAATTGACAATATAACCTATCTCTGGTGCAAATCAACCGAGCATCTTCCTAGACGTACTCCATACAACCCCAGTTAGCTGAAGATAATGAACCCGATAAAATAAACATATGCTCTACAATCTAACCACTGTATAATACTTGTGAATCTGTTGAAACATAACTAATGTGAAGAACTTACTATGAACAATGTACGCAAATTTTTACTGCGTCCAAATCTACTGAAAAGAGCTTTACTTTCAGATTCATCACTGGGAGAAGCAGAAAAAGACAAATCTCAAAGTGGATAATGGAATCACAAAACCTACCAAAAAATAAAATACAAAATGAAAGTGAAGACTATATAGTACTTGATAATGCATCAAAATAGTGGGAGAGACCATCAAAAATACAATTAAGAATTACTCTCAAAAGTTCTTTCTTACTTTTTTAACAGCTGACTTACTTTCTTGAAAATTATTTTGGCTTAAACAACCTTACAGCCAAATATTACACTGATGACATCCACCCTATTACTAAAATGCTAACTGAAATGTATTCCCTACACAGTGAAAGATCAATTAAAAGCAGATTCACAAGTATCTTTAATAATATGAAGATAAATCACCAACTACCAGTAGAGTCTGAAACTAATGTCTGAATTAAAACAGCATTTTTAATAAATTTAATGAATATTCTACAACGGAATGTAAACAAATTCTACAGCAGATTAGAAAGACTACAACTGATGTGTGTAAACCATTAACCTGAAATCATTTGCATACACGGGACCAACTTTAAAACCATCGGTGTACGGGTTATAATGGGATATAAATCTCACAAAAGCTGATCATAGCTAATAGAAATGTAACTACGTTGAAGATCACTTAAAAGTAGATAATCGTGAGATCCAGATTAATATTGAGGTTGTAGCTATTATAATCTAAGCTCATATATCTGTGGGTATTTTTTGTAACATTTACTTATCTAGTAGCTATAACTGTGAAAATAAACAGATTAAAGACATACTTAAAGAAATCTTCAAAAAATGTGTGATACTTGAAGATTTTAGTTGCCACAACACTTTATTGAGCTCAAAAATAAATCACTCTAAGAGTAACTGCATTAAAACTACAAGGCGTATTCTAAAATTAAGGTCCGTTTGGTCATTAAACAAAATAAGGTCATTTACTTACAGAAAAGGTTTTTATTGAAAGTAATATTTTACTACATATCTAATTTACTTTTCCACATAATCACCGTTGACATCTATACCCTTTCTGCAAAGCCGAATCACCTCTTTTAACAATGCAGCATCTGAACTTCACATAATTTCAAATACCCTGTTTTTGGAAACGTCCTGAGAGGACGTCTATGTTTTTCTTATTAAAAGATAAATAGAGAGGTTGCATCCAATTAATTTGGGCCTGCAAATGCACATATGCAAATATCCAGGAGTCGGCACTGTATTTTGCACAACTTTCTCCTTACTTTATGACTGTAGAAGTTATTATTAGCTGAATCAGCACAGTGTAATGGTATTTTTGAATTTTTAGGTTGACAAATCCTGTTGGTTAACACTTTGTAATTCTTTGCCAAATTGTTTGCCCATGTACTAATTTATAGCAAATGGTACATACTGCGACTAAAAGTTAAAAATTTGTTTCTTTTTTTATAACGTTTATGGTACACGGTGCAGTATCTTGTGGACTACTCCAACCCGATACTTTTTTAACTTTTAATTACGTTAGAATTTGCTCATAAATACAAAGTTCTGTAATCGGGGTGAGCGTATTACACTTATTAGAACGGCAAAAACTCTATTTTATTTATAACTAGTGGTGCTACACAATGGCACAGACTTACCCGTATGCGTTTTCTATTTTGTTGGGTCTTGCCTAGCTATTCGGAATTGCCACATACTTGTGCCAGCTGTCATCTATCGCTGACAAAGTTTATTTTTTGACATTTTCTAATTTTTCGGTTTCGTATTGGTAGAACGGTAATATTAATTTTAGAATATTAAAGAACACTAAAACATCGTCCTAAATTGCAATTTTCTTTGAAAAATTGGGACCTGTTTTTAAGAAAATGACTTTAAGCACTACTAAAAATGTGAAAATTGAAGCTCTTTTTTACAGAAAATTTTTGAGTTTTCGATACACTTCATTTGAAGTTATTTTAAACACACACACTTACAAATACAGTAGTGCTTACGAATTGCTGGAAATGTGCATATTAACGGCGTGAGAGATCTTCCAAAAAATACATTTGTGAGATCTACCCCCCCAAAAAAAACAAACTGAACATTACGGCATATTAAAAGAGTGTAATTTGCATATCCATTACAAAAGTTTCAAAAACATTTGCAGAGAAAATGGCGTTTGAGCGTTTCTAAAAATGTGGAATTTTGAGCTAGTTCTTACAAAACAGGTTTTCTCGAGAAACTTTAGTTGACATTATTTCAAGCACATGTACTCATAAATATAATAATGTGAACAAATCGCTGCTAATGTAAATATTAATAATGTGAGAGACAAGTCAAAAAATTCATTTTTGTAATTTTTGAAAAAAAAATCAATATGGCTTTCATGTCATCTCATAGAATACATTAGGCACTATCCTTACCAAAAGTTTAAAGAAAAAATTGGAGCCGTTTTTGAGAAAATATGGGTTTTGTAATTTTTAAAATTGAACATAATTCACATATTGCACGAGAACTACTAAAAGTTAACAAAAAATGTACATGACAATAAAAGAACTCGCTACAAAGAACACATTTTATTTGAAGGAAAAATCTCTATCTTTAATTTTGTAGTTGTAGGAAGAGGTCGAAGAAAATTCAAACTTTTGCAATTTTTGAAAATTTGGTCCTATGCCACCTTAAGAAGTGTATTTTACTCTATTCTTACACGAAATTTAAAGAAAAAAATTGAGGCCTATACTACGTACATTACTCCGTATACAGGATAGTAAAAGCTATTGGTGCTACAGAATGGCTCTGATTTTCCGCGTTAGCTTTCTATTTCCTTTGGTCTCCGCTAGGTATTCGGGCTTGCCAACTTATCAATTTTTCGTTTTTCTATTAGCAGCCGACTTAACCTGCGGACTTGACATTTTATTAATTTTTCGTTTTCCTAATAGTAGAAAGGAAATAAATGTTTCAAGAATATTAAAGAACAGTAAAATCTCATCCCAAGTGACAATTTTCTTCGAACATTTGGAGCCGTTTTTAAGAAAACGGCGTTTAAGCGCTACTGTAAATTCCAAATTTGAAGCACTTGTTTACAAGAATGTTTTGAGTTTTAGTAAAACCCCATTTGAAGCATGGTAACTCACAAATAAAATAGTCTTTACAAATGACTGAAAATGCGCATATTAACGTGCGTAATTTTTGAAAAACAAACGAATACATCAAAATTAATTCTACGTCATCTTTAACAGTGCAATGAGTACTATCCGTACAAAAAGTTTGAAGAAAAGCTTAGGAGCCATTTAAGAGAAAATGGCGTTAGTGCGTTCCTGAAAATGTGGAATATTGAGCTAGTTTTTAAAGAAAACATTTGCATTTTCGACAAACTTTATATAGTATTATTTAAACCACATATACTCATAAACACAAAAATGTGAACAAATTGCTGCTAATATAAATATAAACGACGTGAGAGGCAAGTAAAAATAAATTTTTGTAATTTTTGAAAAAACATAAGAATAAAGCAATATGGCGTTTATGTCATCTCATAGAGTACATTTAGCACAATCCCTACGACAAGTTTAAAGAAAAAAATTAGATCCGTTATTGAGAAAATCTTGTTTTGTTGTTTCTTAAAGTTGCACGTATTGCACACAATATTGCGCGGACACTACTGAAATTTTCAAAAAAAATTTTTACAGGACCTTAATGAAATTACCCACAATGGAGAACAAATTTCAATTAAAGGAAACATCTCCATCTTCAACTTTGTATTTGTAGCAAGACGGGGAAAAATGCAAACTTTCGCAAAGCAATTTTCGGAAATTCAGAGTTAACTGTGAAATTAAGACTTATGCCACCATATTCTATTCTTACAAGAAATTTAAAGAAAAAATTGGAGCCGTTTTTGAGATTTTTTTTTTGAAAATGTCGTTGGAGATGTAAAGAACCCCCAAATTTGGAAGATATATTTCATAATCGAAGCGTCTCGAGTCGAGCCAGATATACTGGAGAATATTCATTTTGGAGAAAGTCCTTCGTACTGTTGAGGCGGTAGTCATGTTGACGGACGGACGGGCAGATGGGTAGATAGACTGACAGACGGGCGGACGTTTAAAAAAAACACATTTTTGGGGACCCCAAAACGTGTATTTCCGTTCAAACATCGAAATCAATTTCCCGCAGCGTTACACAACTTTCCCTATACTACGTATATTATTACGTATACACGTATGTATACGGGAAAGTTATACTTGTTGTGTATATACGAATATCTCGTGATAAGTGTATTGATACATTCATATAGAATTTAAGAAACAGGAAAAACATTTTAAAATTATATTTGCACTAATGTAGTCTACTTCATAACTTTCACTCAGAAGCTTCGGAACACTCTACTTCGGGACATCCTTTGTAGGCAGTAACACAAGGTGGTGGTGCACATGCAGCATGGAGATGGGTGGTGGGTAGTTAGTATTGTTTGTAGTTGATTATTAACATGTGTAGGAACATGTATATTTATTTGATACATAATTTTTCTTTGGTTAGGATTCTATTACATGCTAACTGTAATATTTTTGACAGAAATGTGCAGTTGTTTTTGTTGAAGATGTTTTATTTTCCGTAGCTGTTGTGATGGAAAAATACAATTTCAAAACGTGATATAGTTTGATGTAATTTTTGTGACCCATTGTTCTGAGTGATATACTACGACCATGAGTTAAAAAAGAAATAAAAACAGTTTGCTATATTGTGTGCTGACGATTTTTACTTACCTAGTGTCTTGTCGCCGTTAAACAGGTTCTCAAATTTAAAGTTTATTGCATCAGGTTCGTAGATATCTACAGTAAAGTCCGTAATTTTCAGGTACTCTTTATCCTTTTTAATATGTTTTTCTCCTCTGATGGAAAGGTCAACTTTCAAAGTGGCTGAAAATGAGATTAATTGAAAATTATTCAAATTAAGACCAATATTAAAACAAAACTGTCGTATCTGTTGAATGCCTTATATAGTAAAGGAATTGAATAAACGGCATCCAAAGTTTTTTTCCGTCCCAACTCCATTTGTAGTCAACAATAAAAACCTGCAATAATTGACCCAGGTTAGTTGTAAATTGTAAAAATTTATTTTTATATTTTCAGAAAGGAAAGAAATGGCTATAATCAAGTCAGGGCGCGAACTCTATGTATAATACGCTAAAAATATGAAGACTTTATGCGATTTACAAGTCGTCATCGTTACAACGTCACATCTTCATTGCCATCGTTAATGTACTAATGGACAGAGGATTACCACACTATAGTCCATCATAGTTAAAACGAAATGTTTAAATTTTCTTGAAAATGACAGTTATCAGCGAGACTATGAGGCTATATTGGCTCTTAAAAACCGGGCGGAGCACGAATATTTCTTTTTATCGATAATCTACAAATTAAGACCATTGTGAATTTCCAATTAGATTATTTTAGAAATTAAACTATTCTGGCCCCGTCAAATATTATCAATCATTATGAAAACGCAAGATCTCGGCTTATATGCAGAATTAAATTGGCTCATGGATATACAGTCAAATTTAATATTTTTGGCTATAAATACGTATTTATTTTTGTTAATAAACGCTTAATATTGTAAAGGAACTGAATAAACGGCATCCAAAGCTTTTTATCTGCTAGTCAAAGGATCATTATCTGCTTGTTTCTACTGAATTAAACATTTGCAGAGGCATAATATCGGGCCTCTGTGATATAACGCCCGGTTTAAGGTATGTTGGTTTGAGATTATTTTGTAAATAAACAATTTTCACTTTTAAAACAACGATATTCAAAGAGCGAAATGTTTGGAAGGGTATCACTACATTTTTATTCTTCTTTAAAATGAGCATTCTAGTAGATTGATACTCACTTAATGTAAAGGAGACTTTGCCTTGGCCCTTCGCGGGTAGAAGAAGAATTCGACCGTCCATTACGTAGTTGCCTTCGGCGTAGACGGTGTTCACACTTTCATGTCCTGACAGAAGGAATGTGTCAAAATCCATCCTAAAAAAACAAATATATGAAAAAATGTATACTATTTATTTCTTTTAAAAATTTCACGTGTGTGCTACTTTCCAAGTATCAGTCCACTTGGAACATACACATAAAGTAAAGTTCATGAAACAGTAGATAATACAGCAAGGCAAAATTTCGAAAAATTCGCCTGTCTTAGAAGCATTATGTCTACAGGTCTAGGATCAAAGATCGAGTTGAAATACCAAATCGATATGGCGGCAACTATATTCCGACATATACGCAAGATTTGTTAACAACAGCTGCAAATATTGCGACAAATATCACGCTTTTCAAAACATATTATCCTACCAAAGGCAATGTAAATCTGTCAGATACGGAGTTCACAACCAGAGAATACAAAAGGTAAAATGTCTTGAAACAAATCTCTCTTTGATAAATTATCTGCTTGTTTCTACTGAAACTATATAATATAATGATATATAATGACTTAGTTTATGTTTGCATTGTATACATTTAAAAAAAATATTTAATACGCCTGTAACAAGTAATGTACTTCAGCTTCCGGGTCAATGACCCCCATCTCGATCAGGTTTTTGTCCAGTTTCCCTGATCCATAGAGCAAATGCTGAGATGGCCCCTTGTTTTGCTTCTGGATCGTAAATGTAGCTTCACTGTGCGCACGTTTTGTTGAGCACGTCCTTTTGCTTGTAGTTCATTTACAGTTGAAATTGATTTTCTATAACTCGGGAAAAAACATTTTTCAAATATCTTTATTTTCTAAAATAATTATTTTCTAAATTAATGTTTTCGTTTTGTTTTTTTTAAATAAAATTCTGGCCCTCAAGAAAATGTGCGCAGATAATTTCTTTCCCCACACGTCATATACAGTTTTTACTGTTTTTTTGACTAAATAAATAAATAAATAAATAAATAAACTATATCACAGATGATGATACATACTACGTAGATCGGGCTCTAAACCATTTTACTAGACACGCCCTGCTCTCCCCGACCCTCCGACGACTGAACATCAGTGGACACTTCCTGTTAGAAAAAAGAAGCACGGACGCCACGAAATCATTGGAATCCTAGAGAGCGTAGGCTTCGGCGATCGGAGTCAGTAGCTGCTTGACGGCGTCCTAGGGACATGTGTCTAGAGCACAGGTGTCTAGGACAGAGATGCTTTGGCCCCTGTGCCTAGGACGCGGCGTTTCCCGGACAGACAAGTAACTATTGGAATCACCAGTCTGTCGAGACCTCACCGATACTGAAAACAACCAGATTCGCAGGGGAAACCTTCCTACTCTTTGTGCCATAAGCAGTATTTGGGAGATGGTGGTGCCAATTAAGGAACGATATTTAGGGGGAAAAATCATTACGCATCAAAATATAATAAAATATGTAAAACACAATTTTAAAACGGTAATTAATTTAATTGAATTCTTAAATTATCGAACGTAAAACATTGCTTTATTATTCCAAACAACTTCAAAGCGGTTGAACGAAGTTCTACATTTATAGAAAAAAATGGATGGTAATCTGTAGTACACAATAAGAGATTTAAACGAAACTAACAGATTACTCGGCGTTGCCCGGATATTTATTTCTCAAAATCGTCTATTAAGGAGCATCGCCCATCCGTCCCTCCTGCATGCGCTATCCGGCCTGCCTTGGCTGTCCAACCTACAACTCCCCACCCCATCCCGCCCACCCAACCCCTTCCACCCTATCTGTTCCTTTCCATGTCCTCCGCACGCCTTATTTGACCTGCCATGGCTTTTCTGCCGGAAACTTCTGCCCTTGCCATCCAGCCTAAGCTACGCTCGCACTGGGTCGGTACGGTACGGACGGACGGACGGGATCAGATAGAGGGCTGTTTTGGTGTGGGTCGCGCGCACTAGGCCGGGACGGAACGGACACTTCGGACAGTTTCTGTCACTCTGGCAACTCGCTCCGTGACTGGTATAGTGTGCGACGGCTTCGTAACGGAAGTAAAGAGGCAATCGCATACGTTGGTTTTTAATAAAGGAAAAAGGAAATGAGGCAAGGAGCCGAAGAAAGCCCAGATTCTCTTCTAAACACGAGAACGGCAAAAGGGGAATTTCACATATTGTATCCCGACCTGGTGGAAGATGAAAAGTTATTTCAGTACTTTAGGAAGTATCTTGATAAATGTGAAAGAAAATTGTGAATTTTAAAAAGTATACTATTTAATAAATAATTTGGTAAATATTGTAATTACATACAATTAAATTGAACTAAGGAACATAATTACAATAGCATTGCTTTGTTTTTAAACTCAAGAAAATAATCGGCTTAGTTAAGACAATATACGTAAAACAGGTACATACAAATAATTTATATTTATTAATAAACTAATGTATCATTTCAAAATATATCATAATTTATTTACCGTGCATAACTAAACCGTTTTGTTGAGACTGCACAGCTTCTCATGGTATCTTGTATTTTAAAATTTGCCAATGATACTCTTTGATTCAGATAGTTTAGCTCCTCAACTAAATTACACTTCTTAACAAGGTAATACATTCAATAAAAATATCACGTATTTCAACTCTGGATAATTCTGGATCAACATAGTTAATTTGGACGCATTCATGTTCGCTCCTCACGCTTCATATAACCTCACAACTGCAACGGCGGTAAAGGGCGTCCTGACCATACTCTCTGGCCCCGACGGTGCCGGTGACGTCATCGGCACGTCGGGCTGTCCAGAAGATCTTTTCGACGGACTTTTGCAAACGGCGGAAGGTGCGGATCGTCCCGTCCCGTTCGTGCCGGTCTAGTGCGCGCACCCTTACGGGAAACGATGTAATCAACTTTTTAAAAAATTCCTGTCCGTCTGTGCCGTACCGAACAGTGTGCGCTAGGCTCTATTCTGCTCTATTTTCTCCTCTCGCTCGTAACGCTACGTCATACCCCCCTCCCACACACAGTAATTTACTACAAATACGTATGGGAACAAGATTTTTCCAGTTTTTGTATGTCAGGGGTCTACAAAAGGAGATTTTTCGATCAAAATCGCCGACTTTTCCCGCAGCATTAAAATGCTTTCTTTTTACTACGCAAGTACGTGGTATGGCGAGAAAGTAAAAAAAAAGGTTTTCAAGACGGGAAAGGGGGACTTCGATAATTCATGAATGTTCCAATGGTCTTAACGATTAACATAGATAATAGTAACCAATATTGATGTGAGTGAGATGAAAACATTAAATTGTCCAGAAGCAAGGCCAGTTTCTATTTTGCGTTTGCTTCGTAGCAAAGTAAATAGAGCATTAACCAAAACGCCTTTGTCTGGAAAGTTGTTAGGAATATTTTTTACCGGCAAATCGTTTATCGTTTGTTTGAGGTAACATACAAAGGCAAATATTTCACTTTATTTTTGTACTAATTCTTCTTCTTCTTCTTCTTCTTCTTCTTATTATTATTATTATTATTATTATTATTATTATTCCTCTAAATCACGACTAAAGATGTTATGTGTCGGCTGAATATAAAATCTACTCCAGGTTGCAACCAGCTACCTAAGGAGTAGATCTAGGGACTGTCGGTGCCTCTACAATACTTTGCGCAAAATGTGGGCTGTTCAAAATAAAGCTATTTCTTGCACTTCCCAGTCTTTTGAATTACCTGGGAGTTTAGACACGTTCTTACACAAATTTTGCGGAACAAATCCCAGAGCTCCGATAACTATCAGGACGACCTGTGCTTTTACGCCCCACTTTCGGCTGATTTCAATTTCCAAACTCTTGTATTTAAGACGTTTCTCTGCCTTATTATTATTATGGGTAATGATGAGGGGTAAGAGGACTAGGATGATGGTGGGAGGTGTCAGATGGGGTAGTGGGAGTTGGAAGGTATTCGTGGGCTTTTGGAACCATCCTAGCATTCGCCTTATGACCACGAAAACCCCGTTTAGGATGGCCGGTCCGGGGTCGAACCCTGACCTCCCGACTAAGAATACAGCGCGCTACGCACTGAGCCATTTCGCTCGGTTTTGTACTAACGTTATATTGTAATAACTAAATGCAATATTTTCATTTTTTTAATCAATAAAACATCGATTTCTATGAAAACATTTTGCACCAGAATGATGCTATGCGAATGCTGATTATGAGATGATTAAGGTTATTATATCTTAGGCATCATTAACCTTCTAATTTGGATAATATTAACCCACTGATTCAACGACCTACAAGATTCACGTTATTATCCCTTACTCTTTATTTTGTTTGCAAGAAAGTCATTAACTTTGTTCCTCCTCCTATTCCTTTATTTCTGTTGTTCTGAGGAACTCTTTTGAGTTCATAATTTTTTTTTTACTTTGTTAATCAACTCACTTGACGTTGGATGTTTTCGCATTCGAAAGGTTGTAAATGCGTACGTCAGTGAAATTGATTTTTAAGTTCACAGGAGCATCCGAGTTTGGGTCTCCAATACCCAACTGAGGGATCTGTAAAGGTTCCAAAGAAGGAATCCCGAACTCCGGCAGACCTGCAAAATAAAGATTCCATTAATATTACATGATGTACCCTGCCGGAAGAAAGTGAGGAAGTTTATACTTAACATATTACTTTATTAAACTAGATATGTGATTGACTGTCGGTCCAATTACCTGACGCAAGTTCTTTTATTGCTCCATCAATTGCATTCTCCAAACACGGAATTGTATTTGGAGCATTCCTCGGACAGAGTTTGAACGTGGGAGCTGAAACATGATAAAGTGAATTGAGTGGTTTGTGAATTGAGCGGCTGAAGACATAGATTTCACAGAACTATTTTAAGTAGCATTTTTGTGATTTATTTATAAGGGCTGCGAAAACACCGATCACAGCGACCAAAGTTATTTGATGCCCGAGTTATGTAAAATTGTATACATTTATTTGATCCAAAAATTCAAACACTTCATTATTTCATTTTTGTCACTTGGCAATATATTACGGTTTTTTAAATTTAAATGATTTGTTTCTAACATTGTTCTATTTGAGGCACTGTTTTGGAATGAGTCGTAAAGATTTTTTGCACTAAACACTTAATTTTGGATTTTCCGTCGATAGTAGATGTTCGTAAGTTAATTTTGAATGACCAGTTCGTAAATCATGTGAACATTGTTGATTGTGAGATGTGTTCTGAACATTGTTTGTGATGTGATGCCATGTTCTTCAGAGAGTACATTTCGATGGAGTGAGCATTCACAAGAGAATTGTCAATGCTTTGATTTTTTGATTGATATTTAAGAACACATGCAAAATTTTAGCTGCTGAAACGAAATGGAAGTGTCTATTACAGAGTGTTACGGAGTCGGCATTATTTCGAGTGACGCAAACTATCAAGATTCGCTAAGCACTCAAAAACTATCCCCGGCTCTTCACTTTTTTGAGAAAGTGCACTGAGCTAATCTTGTTTGATGGCGGAGCCGGAATGTACAAACGAATGTTTCGAGCGTCAAACTTTTTTAGAAATTAACACTGGAAAGTACATTTTAGGTTAACAGAAACTTTTAAAAAATTTATACGAGATTTATACTTAATTGATTTGCTGATTTTATAACCGAGCTTTGTATTATTCCATCACGTTTTATTTTTTCACTTCGCACAATGATGTTTTAGCTATTAAAATTTTATCTTGTTATGAAATACATCAAATAAAATAAATCACGTTTTCTGAAAACGCTTCAATTTTTGCACCACAAACCATTAAAATTATTTTAATTTATAGTAACTTAAATGATGTATCTTTTAATGTATTTTTCTCTTCTGAGTGAAGTATTGCTCTTCTCTTAATTGTGGTCTGTGATGTGACTCGATGAGCATCTAGCAGTAGTTTTTCCATCATGTTTTCGTTACATCCATCCTGATATCTCTTTTCCTTTTCTTCATATCATTGTGAAGACGTTCTCCTTGCTCTTAGCTTATCGCATCAAGTTTCAGGAAAGTAATCTATATGTCTGTGGAGGAAGTGAAGCTCGAAGCTCATCTGATAACACAAGTTTGCTGTTCAGCATATTGATTTGTATTTTGTGTCTTTTTCCGTAGGAAGTTCTTATCCACACTTTTAAATTATATTCAAACACTTTAAAGAAATCTGTCATTGTGGCGGTAAATTATTCATCTAAAATTAATCTTCATATGTCTGACCCAAGGGAAAATTCCTTTCATTGATCTCAATTTCTGAAAGATTTTGGAACTTTACAGAGGTACGTAAAGCACATCTCAGTTCTAGGCAGTTCTTCTGTTTACTCTTTTGTAAGTTCTCATTTTATGTGCAGAGGTGGTAGAAATTTTCTGTGCATCAACAAGACCTTTTCTTATAATTTTCTTACTTCCTCGTTCAAAAGTAGTTATTGGGGACCATTGTGATTTGCTCCAATGCTGAATTTTCTCACAGCTCTCTCATTCACAAAAGAAACGTAAAAAACTTAGTGTACCCAGTCTGCGGCCCAAGAAGCTTGCACTAAATCGTCAGATCTCCACATACCTCCCGGCGGTAGTTGCACTGTTAGTATCTTAAGCATCCAACAGGTATTCAGACATACTCATTACGCTTTTAAACTTATTTTGGTCGAAAGCATAAAAAGGCTCACTCATTCCGATTTTTATTCAATGTTAAGTTGTTATATTAGCCCGAGGATATTTTTGCGATATAATGAGTCATCTTTCTATAAAAGTAGTGTTCCTTTGTTAGATAGAAATAAGAAGTTTTTACTGCTACCAATAAATTATTTTTTCTCAATCTGGAATTCAAGAGTTCAAATTTCCCTTTGTTAAATTCTAAATGCATGATTAAATCGTCGAGTTCAGTCTGAATAATAGTTTAGGGCTATGACTAGAATCGATTTGGATCTCATCATATTCGTTGTCTGAAAACGAGACAGAGGCAGGGCTATCTTCTAAATATTCGGGTGACTCAAGGACAGGAACTTTGGAGCATCATTAACAAGACATAAAGCTGAGAGAAAGGGAGAGAATTAAAGTTAAGTTCGTGACATCCTTACCTGTGGAATTATATTGCATGATACAGCATTATTGTTTACATTTTTTTAATTTCAGCACACGAAATACAAAGGGAAAGTTGAAATTTTGAAAAAAGATTTTTTCGACGCAGATCGGGATAATTATACAGTAAACCCTTGTTAGTACAAACTAAACACGAAATTAGTCGTCAAGCGAACAATATTTGGATACCGCCAAAGAAACGTAGCAATAAGATTATATATACATTTGGATAACACGAATTTTCGTAACAAGACCGTCGATTATTTCAGACCCTTGTTAACGAGGCTTTACTGTATATCTCATTTACTTTTTTGAGTAACATCCGGTTTCTTTCGGTAGCTACAACTTTTCCTAAGAATCAGATGTGGCCTTAACCACAATTGAAAAAAATCAAGGTAGGTTTCGGCGTGAGAAGGTCATGGCTGACAGCCAACCTCAGGGTCGGATGTAGGTAGACACCTCGGTGCCTCCAAGCACAAGATGGTGTGGGAACACTTCCGTAAAGTCCTCCAAATTTACTTCAAAACACTAAATATAATGGAATAACGTTTTGTGTATAATTAATAACAATTTGCATCCCCAGTAGAAAAGTGTTGTAATTCAAAAAGGCTAATTTTTCAGGAGATCGCTTTAAAGGTTTAAATTTAGATTATCAAATCAAGTTGAAGTAGGAGAATCTGTTTTTATTTCTTTTGAAAGATTATGGTTTTTGTATATTTACATGTGAAAACAATGTATTTAAAATATAAACTTTTTGAGAAAAAATAGTTTTTCAAACATACGACAGTGTTCTAGTGGGACATTTAGAAAATGTGGCTTCAGAATACAACGCATTTGCATTTACAACAGTTTTCTTCAGAAATTGAACGAAATTTATTGTTTGAATTTACAATGTCATTTTTTGCTGTACAGTAAACTCCTAATTATTCGTATATTAAGGTTACACAGCAATCGCAGTTAATGCAGTTCCGCTGAAAAGCCGCAAATTGGAGGACAATTATACAAAACTACACAAAATTGTACGTACACATGAAGTAATAAAATATTTTTAGGTGGGAACTCACTAATTTACTTTTCGTGTTGACATTGACGATTTTCGGGAGAATTAACACTTTCTCTACCCAGGTGAATCAAATACTTTCCTCTGGAATAAAACCCATTCATATTACTTTCGTACATCACAAGACACGACTCTGCCTAATACTGCTTAAAAATGATCAGGAATGGACAAGATAATTTTTGGACCAACTTGCGGACAATAATGACAATAATTCTGGCTAATATACTTTCAAGAAAACTGTGACATCTAAATTATAAACCTGCACTAAGTAGTAAATCGGCATAGAAAACAGGCGTAACTAATACATATCACTTCTACGAACATTTATTAAGAATTAATTCGCAGTACAAAACTAGCGTAATAAGTATACATAAAATAGATTACAAAATAGAAAACTGAAACATCGACAATAATTATTCAAAATAGGCCTAAAAAGAAATTACACTTTTTTAGAATCAAAGAGCATAAAAATTCACTTCAAATGATTTTACGACTCTTTTTAATATATACTGACATTTCTTCCGGGGTGCCAATAATGGGAACTTCTAAGCCACTGGTTATTTTCCTTGTAGGTCATCTTTCGTTCCTACTTTCGCTCCTAGATTGGTTGCAGTGTAACGGTTAAATGTTGACAACCCTACCTAGGACACTCTGTCTCTCGCTAGTCACAACTCGATGATTAGTCAACCAAAGTACAGTGGAATCTTTCAGCGTCGCGTTGTTTACCATTCTCATCAATTACGAAAAATCATATTACACCATGTAGATGTAGAGACGTCAGTATTTGAGACTGAGACGACTAACTTGCACTGACAAATTTTGAGAAGTGTGGGACTCATTTTAGAGGCGTGAAGTTGTATGCAACAGCAATAGAGTCACATTGATATTCTAAGGTGTTTTTCGTTCAATGATGGCGGAAATGTCCTTCACAATGCAACACAGTATTGTTGAATTTGCCTAAGGCTATCAATCATTATAAAGAAACAGAGCATAGTATTTCATTTGCATGTAATAAAATATCCATAACGGATTGCTGACCACAACATTCTTTAGTAATGATTATGAAGTGATGAATGATTTAAATGATACGGCAGGTATGAAAGGAGGAAGCTAGTGAGATAGGTTCTTTCGAAATAAACAATAATCCCACTTGTGGTTCCGCATTTAGAGTTTTTTGACAGTTGCAAATAATATGCAAACAAATCTTATATTCAATCAAAAACACGAAGTATGGTAAATAAATCGCGACCCTAAAGTAAAAAGGTTCTATCTGCACCGCAGTAAATTTTACAGGAGAGCATTTCAAAGTTTTGTCCCTATCTAAAACAAAAACTATTTTATTAAATGTATTGAAACTTTGTCAGTGTACTTGCCATCCAAGCACAAAACTGTAGACTTATAATTATTCTAAAAGCATTGTAACTTTGGTAGAAACCAAGACTCTATTTTTACAGATAGAACCTTTTTACTCTCAATATGCATTTTCAAGTTCGAGCGAAAAGGTTCTATCTTTGTTGGTAGGAAAATTTGACTGGTACATTACTTAAATAATTGCAAATATACATGTAACTGTATCATTTATTAAATTTTAAACAATTCAAAGAAATATGCTTACATTTTAGTAGAAATCTTATTTAGAGTACTCAATTTTAATTTCATGGCTTTACTTAGACTTAGCCAACTAGAAGTGGAAAAAAGTAACCTTTTGTAAATTACTGAATTAAATTTGAAATGACATATTACAAACATATTAAAGTAAAATGTCGCATAGCCATAGTATTATTTTTGTTTTTTAAGCAATTCTATGAAGTAGGTTTGATCCGATTTAGCATCCATTTCAACATGTATGCTAAATCGGCTACCTTTTCCTTCTTTAAAAACTTCTCTTTCGCCACGTACGTTTGCATAGGCGGATAGATCGAAGAAGAACTTTTCGCCACCCATCTTGTAGATATGTATGGTCGCACATTTACGTTGGAAAATTGTGAATCAGAATGTTTAATTTTATACTCTACTTCAGCTAGTATTTTGAGTGAATTTTAATTGTGAAACTTGGGTGAAAGGTATTTATTGAAATGAAGATGTTTGCTGCTTTTATGGAAATCCTTAATATGCATTGTTTTCATCTGAATAATATTAAGTGGCATTTTTATATTTACTGCTAAATGTATCCGCATGAAAGAAATCGGTGACCAGAATTCACTAGCTCTCAGAGCTTTCTCTACCTGGTAATGAACATTGTGTACTTTCTGAATACACAAGCGACCAGCAGTAGAGTATTTCAAAACTATGTCATCGATTTGTGGATGTGTTTTTAGAAAGTCCTTCATTACCAGAGACATCATCTGATTATTGTTTTAGGGTACACTGCAGTCGCTCCACATTATAATATATTTTACCTTCGGTGAGTTTTGAATTATTTTTTCCAAAATTTGGAAAACGGCATTTGCAATGTCATTTACAGAATGGCCTTTGTCAATTTCTGTCCAAATTGCGCAATATACATCTTTGGTTGGGAAAACATGAACTGTCATGTTAAATACATTTAATTTTCTCCTGTAGAAGAAAATACTTGTTTTCTCTCGGAATTCCTATCACATTTTCTAAATGAAAGGGCACTACAATTGTATGTTCATCTTTGATCTTATGATCTTCCTCTCTTTCCTTTCTCCTGTTTTCCTTGTTATCTACGTTTTTAGTATATTTTAATTTTAAATCATTAGAAATATTATTTTCCAACTCATTAATTCTGTATTCGCATCTGTCCGCTTTTGGCTGAAAGAAATCCAAATTAAATTCTTCATTAAAAATATTCCGATATATAGATAATTTTACAAATTGACATCTTTCTTTAACACAACATTCCTTGTAGAGGTCGTACGTTTTCGAGATATTTAAGTTGGAGGAGAGGCACTCCTTAGTAGTACTAGGTCTACAATAGTGACTCTCTGTTTTAGGGAAAAATTTAATGTGTGCCCTCACTCTGTCTTTCACGTCTTGTGGTATTTTATCCTTAGTTTTGCTACCTCGATCGTCTAATTTTGGTGTTCCTCTTATTTTATGTAAATGTGCATTATGTATCATCTTCTGGCTTATAGAAGGTGTGTTGAGGTAGAACTTCTTACACACAATAATTTCTTTATTTGAAACATAAAACTTGTAAACGAATGTATTCTTCTTTCGAAGGTTTAGAATATTTTCTGTTAAATTTCTTTTTTTCTGGAAAGGATCTGATGTCCACAGTATGAGATGAACTTTTTAGAATGAGTTTCCAATTTGTAAAAGGAAATAAATAATCTCTCTTGCTCTTCTGGAGTGATATTTAGAGTGCAGTTGTGACGACAAAAATTTTCACAATTTGTAGTTTTGTTAAATTGTTAAGCTTGATGACCTTGTCTCTGTAATTTAAATGTTCTAAGCCAGCTTGATGTTTCTTTGACCCTTGCACTTTTTTCCAATCCTTCTTACTACACGATGCCACCAGATTGCGAAAACTTATAGCCACAACACAGCGAGATATTGAGTTCTTAAAACAGATTGGGTCTACTAGATATATGCGCTCCTAACGAAGGGTTAACAATACATTTAAGTATTAACCGAAAAGAAGTAAAATCGTAATAATCCGGGTTGTTAACAGGATTTACAGCTAACCAACTTTACAATAATATATCAACATGTGAAGTTGAGTACAAATAATTTGTGACGCATAACCTATAAATTCGTTGATTTAGCAAGACATTCACTCAGGCGTTGCAAGGAATATCCGAATTTGCCAAATTATTATAAATTCTGGATGGTTACCAATTAAACTCGATAAAGAATAAATAGTTCGATATTTATAAAAATATGTTTACCTTCTTGCAGAACTGTTTTGCTTTAACACACACAGTGCTTACAGCACTGTTTTGCCTCGGAGTCTCGTCTTCTTCAGTACTGCTTGCCGCATTAGGATCGTATTCAGAACAAGAATGCTCAAAAACAGCATCTTCAATTTCACTTTCACACAACATTGCAATTAAATCTGCTTCTCAAAAGATCTTACAATACCTGGACACTTTGCGCAGCCTACAAGATAATGTCCCTATTCATGTAAACATATTGGTTTGCGCGGTGAAGCAGATAGAACCTTTTTTCCCGAACTTGAACATACGTTTTGCAGATAGAACCATTTTACCTTATCTGTATCTCAGAAACTAAGCTTCGTAGATCAATATAACTTAGAGGTTATGTAAATCTCATCACTACCATTACAAATATAACATACAGTCATTTTTGGAAAAAATGTCAGATAGAACCTTTTTACTTTAAGGTCGCGAAATGCTTTCGAGGTCATTCACATCTCATTTAAATGAAAATGCGTCTAATCTTCGAAACTTTTTTGTAAAGCGTTGTGTAAAAACGTTCCCGTCAGGTTTATCATGCACCTTCTTATGAGAAATATTCTCATCAGTTTAATCACCATGACTAAAAACTTGTTATCTGCATTGTTAAATCGTCCGTCACCGTCAAGGTGATAAATAATATAATTATCAACTGGAATTCAACTTAGCGATTGCATTTTGGATTAATACTCTTAACTAGTTGAATGTGTCGGTGCCGACGTAAACTGTTTTAAAAGTATTTTCATGTGTTGTAAACTTCTTTCAATCTTTATTTCTTTCATGCCTAGCTTTGTTCAAATATGTTCTTATCTGGCATTGGACTTACCAATGAATCATAGAAGCTTTTAATGTTACACTTCCGTTCAAAAATTCCCACCACCCAATGACCTTTTATACTACCCCCCCTATGGGATATGAACTGGTAATATTGCAGTTTCAAAATTATAATCGCTGTAAAAAATACTTACAGGTATAAATGATGCGAATATTTAGAATTTAGTACAGCTATACTTTTTACGTCTTATTTTCTAATATGAACGTAAATGATCGCCTGTGAACTTTTCTTCTGTGCTATTCTCTAATGCTACTATAAGATCATTCTCAATTAAGTCGGAAAATTCTATTCCCAAAATCTCCTACAATTTAAAAGGTTACAATTTTGTGTTATTACGTTTTTATTGATTGTCTATTCTTCATTGTATCAAGAAAAGTTCCATTAATTAAACTCAACTGTAAAACTTCAACTTCGTTCTTCAATATTGTATTAAATATATTTAATTTCACATGATATGATTGTCTTTAATTAATGGAACTTTTCTTGATACAATTTTGTGTGTTTATGTGAAAAAAAGGTGAATAAGTTATAAGTCACTTTAAATTGAAAATTTATCTTTGCACGCTTGAGAAATATATTCTACAGTATTTCAGCTCTGATTTTCTTCGTATTCACTTCATATTCTTCAAATTCAGTGTTCCAAGGTAATTTGCAGATTTATTACAAAAAAACCGTGAAATACTTCACTCTTACAAATTCACAACAAATTCTGCCGCGCGATTTTCATTTAATATTGCTCGTTCGTCAACAATTAGTGTTGCTATCCCCATGGAAGAAAATGATGGTGTCGTGGACTGAAAATAACCACAAGGTCTGGTTTGTTTTCAGTCCAACATCACAGTCCAATCAACGCTTCACACTTAGATTTATTTACGTGACGCTGGTTTAATTCTCCGTGTACCCACTAATATCGCAGCACTAAAACACACAAAGGTACGTTTCTGGAAATTTCTTAGAATTTTCTTTGACTCTGTCACGACTCTTTGTGACTCGATTTGTGGATGGAAAGAGGTCTAACCACGAGTAATGAAATCGCACATACGCACGCTCGGAGTTACTCAAGTACTGTAAAGGTATAATTTAGATATCAATCTAGAGATGCAAAGGTAAGTTCCAGTTTCCTAGTATTTACTCGTAGTATACAGGTGTTAATTTGTTTAGAGTTATGTTATTCATCGATTTTTACTTTTTCTAGGCTACTCGTGTTATAGAGTAAAAGTAATGGAAGTAGTTAAAAAAATCGAGATCGTTCTTTTGGAGTAACAATATCTTTAGTGTCTCTGAGGCAAAAATGGGTATTACCGTGATGACTATATGTTAATGAATCTCTTGCTGTCTATGCGTGTGCGTCACTCACAGTTCGGGATGTTTAGACATTTTTGAGCTGTGACTTGAAGTAATCTTGGTGCTGTTCCAATTGTGAAGGCTTAAACTTTAGTGTAATGTGTGCTGAGCGTTGAAAAAGGTGTTTCGCCGATCCCCATATCCTCTTGGCCGTAACACGTACACCAAGACAATTGATGGGGAAATAAATACTGTTTTAAAATGAGAAGTGTCATGCTTTTTTCAGTTTGACGTACACTACGGAAGTGGAGATAATGAGATTGGCCTGAGGAGTCACCTTGCATACCGTGTTACATTACCAACATTTGTAAAAGCTTTGAAATAATTAGTATCAAGTTTAAAACCTAAAACCAAATCATTACAATACTCAAATTATGCATTTCAGAAGACAATTATCAGAATGGTGGATGTACCTGACAAGCTTAGTTTTTCTTTATATTTATTAGTAGAGTTAGAGTTCAGAATGCAACAGTATATGATAAAATGGAATGAAAGAAAATAGCTGGTGATACAATATCACACACTTCCTCTTATTGTTTTAACTATTACGTAATTAATACTAGTGGAACCCGCAAAATTGTTTTTCTCTTAAAATAATATTAGGACTTGGTTTCTTTGTAGATTAGGCAGGCAACATCGTAACCCACTGGACGAAAATCTCTGAAGCCTTAGCCAAATTACTGATTCGCCTTTGCAGTTCAGAAAAAAGGTTTTAACAAAATATTACCAGCACCACTTTTGCAAGAGAACTTTGCTACATTTGAGCAAAAAATTCAAAGAATAAAAAGGAGCTTTTTGAGAAAAATCGAAAATATCGGTGGGGTCTCAGCTAAAGTACTCGCGAAAATCAAAACATGTTTCAAATTCAGCCGTACGCGACGTTCAAGAGTAGACCCCAAAAAGACGCTTTTCTGCTGAAAACGGCACTTTTTTCTGCAGCGAAACGGTACTTTTCAAATACTATGTAGAAGTGTACGTAAAAATAATCGAAGAGGGGTTAGAATATCCGGGAATGGCCTCCAAGAAGCCGTATCTTAACAGCAGCAGCAAGCACATGTACTCACGCAGTTTGTTGGGGGCGGCCGCCGCGAGGTCACCCGCGAGCAGCAGGGCGGCGACGGCGACGCCTACACAGAGACTCAGGATCCGCGACATCTTCTCTTCTCCGCTGCGGAGCCGACTGCCTACGGCCTGCCATTGCGCCCGGCTTTAAACGAGCTGCCATGCCCTTGCCCTTCTTCGGCTCCACGCCGCCCCCACGCTCCGACCGCTTTCCCCCTCACTTTGCCTGCCGCGCTGAACCCGCGACACATCAACCGCCTCTCGCCACGCCCCCACCCCTCCCGTTCCTACACCGGTTCCCGCATCCGTCGCCGTCCCCGCTAATGCCCCGTCCCGTTACCACCCTACCTCGCCAACACCTCCCCCACCACCGTCCCACCATGCCCTGTTCCGTCCCAGTCCACGCCCCCTCCTCCACCCCCTCCTTGCCATCCCCGCACACACCGCCTCTACCCCGACCTCAACCCCACCCCTACCCTACCCCTCACGCCAATCTTTCCGTCCTCACTCTTGTCCCCTCCTTTCTCTCCACATACACATCAACTTACTCTTGAATGCATTTGACCACATAAATCTGGAGACAGGTTGGGAGCTAGAACTTATCTCGACTGGGGCGGTGCCCCGCTGAGGAGGCACCTAGATGAAGAAAACCCACAAAGAGACATGTAGGTCGTTGCTGTATCTCGCTTTCCAGCTGGGAGGGAACATTTTTCTTTCGCCTGTAACATCCATTACACTCACCCGATCATCAGTATAGTTAATGGATCTGTAAATATCTATATTAATTCCTTCTACTCAGATAATTCGTGTTTAATTCTATTAATCGCTAAAATGTGCATATTAATGGCGTTTGTAACTTTTAAGTAAACAAAAGAATAGACCAGAATATCGTTTTTGTCATCGTGTACAGTTCATATCGTACTATCCCTGCCAGAATTTTAAAGAAAAAAGTTGGAGCCATTTTTGAGAAAATCTTTTTGTTATTTTCTAATATTGCATGCAATATTGAGCAAAAACTACTAAAAATTTCAAAAATGTTCCGGACCTTAATGAAAGAACTAAATATGGAGAAAATATTTACTTGAAGGAAAAGTCTCTGTCTTCAATTTTGTAGTTGTAGGAAGACGACGGAAAAATTAAAAATTTTAGAAATTCCTAAAATTCAGAGTTAACAGTGAAAAAGGAATCGACGCCCTCTTTGTAAGTATATTTTACTTTATTCTTATAAGAAATTTAAAGAATAACTTTGGACTCATTTTTGAGAAAATTTTTAAAATGGCCTGGGGGTGTAAAGTACCCCAAATTTTCAAGAATGTGCAGCGCCTCGAGTCAAGCTAGATCGACCGGGGAATATTCATTATGGAAAAAATTCTTCGTATGGTTTAGGTGCTAGTAGTGTTCACGGACGGACAGACGGACGGACGGACGGACAGATGGACAGATGGACGGACGGACAGACAGATGGACTGAAAAAAACAACAACAATACTTTTTCGATATCTGGAGAATTTCCGTTGAAATCTCGAAATTAATTTTCCGCAGCATTACAAAATTTCTCTATACTACGTACATTACTCCGTATATACGTATGTATATGAGAAAGTAAAAGTTACTGCAAAACATAGAGAAAATTAAAAAAATACGTTTATTGAGCACCTCCAAAAGTAACGAAGAAATCATTAAAAGACATATACGTAATATATTAGTTACAAATTATTTAATATATTTCCTTAGGATATGAAAGATCTGTGTTAGTCAATGTAAAAACAAAGAAATTGATGAAATTGTATTAACATATTTCCAGAGATCTATTAAAATATTATTTAGGTATATATTATAAAATAAACGAAAAAAACTTAATTGTATAATGTGATCATTTTCCTTTAAGTTAATTCATTTGAAGTATAGGTATTGTAGTGAACGATATGCATTATTTATTGCGGAATTACTCTTATACATTATTCATTCGCTTTTGCTTGACTTTTTTTTAATCGAGTGTTGAGATTTATGTTTTTGTCTGTACATATGCATTATTCATTTGTTGTTTTTTTGCTTCTATTTACATGGTAAGTCGAGATTTAATTTTTTGTCTGCTCTTGAACATTATTCATTTATTCTCGTTTAATTGTATTTTAAATTGTAAGTTGAGTTTTAGTTTTTTGTATGCTTTTCTTTTTTTAATCATATACTTACGATTTTATCTCGAATTTTTTGATTGCTATATTAAGAAAATAAATATTAAAACTTCAGGTTTGCGAATAGATTTTAATCTGTGGGAAGTATGTCATAATAAAACACATATCTAACATTCAACATTTTAACATTGTATCTGTAATATTATACTCCTGAATACAATTATTATAATTTCCAAACCAAAAGTTCGAAATCTGAGTAACTGATCAACAAATTAAATAACTGATGTAAATAATTTTCATTGTGTCAATAATTTTCATTGAATATGAATAAACAATGCAGGGAATCAAATTATAATAGAAAAGAACCACAATGATATAAAATCATTGAATCAATATTAGAAAAAGGATTGGCACAACAAAATGAGTACTGAACAGACTATTTAAACTAGAGCTAACATAGCTTGATATAAAAAAAATTGACGAAAGTTTTAACATGTGAAATAATTAAAATAAAACAAATAAGCATCAGATTATGTAAAGAAAGTCATTTGAAGCAATGCCAAATGATCACAATTCAGTTGCACAGTTTAAGTGTTGACGGAATCATGAATAATCAATTTTTTTTTTCGTTACAAACGTAAACCTACAACTTATCACTATCCGGATTATTACCTTATACATCGCGTAATTCTGGAAATGTTGGCAGCAGCAGTTGCCAATACAAAACTAAAATATCCTATGTCACTTATGAGTACGTATCCTCATGCGTCAGTGACTTTTTCAAAAGTTGCATTTTAGCACCCATTTTAAGGTGCCTAGAAAAATAGGCACATAACAAAACTTTACAATTGAATGCCATATTCAAGAAAGCACTATTTTTTAGCCTTCGCATTTTGAAGTCAATTAGCTAACCAGCGTCGCTTATTGGCTAATGCAAGGAGCTTTTTATGACTTTTAGCCTCTCGCAACTGCCTGCAGGATTCACGTTGTTTATGACAGTGAAGGTATTTAAAGGAACAGCACTGTATTAAAACATTACTTCACTTTATAAATTCTCCATTTACTTGAACGAAACTACAACACACTCACGCTCACATCCGTGCACAAAAAAGGGCGTTAATTTTTCTGGTTATTCGGATGATACATCTCGGTAAATTCCTTTAAAACTTCTTTCATTAAATTATTTTGACCATGCTGTGTCCTGTATATGCGCTTGTAATTTCTCATATTCATCACAAACGGGTTCGTAAACAAGTCTATACTGTGTCACCACTCAACTTCCCTCTCCCCCGCAAGTCTGAAAAAAATAATTTTTATCAATGTAACCACAAACATTATATACTAGACATATACAAGAAATACAAATAACGGAAGGGATTTTGCACCCGAAACGTGACCTCTACCTACTTTCATTTAACAACACTAATTAATTACATTTGTTATCCTTAGAAGAGATGGTGTTGGCCTTGACACTATTTCAATAACAGACACATGTCCGAGTAAATTACTGTAATGACTAGGTGACCTGGCATCATGCGCTTCTTTTTTACTTTCCCGTATACGTACGTATACACGGAGTGATATTCGTAGTATAGGGAAAGTTATGTAATGCTGCGCGAAAAAATGGCCAATTTTCGGCGGAAAAAAATTAATTGCCGGGCCGTGAAAACGAATAAGTGGGTAAAACCAGTTGCTAAATTAAGAAAAAAATCCCCTAACACGTGGTATAGCCAGAAACCCTGTTTTCTAGGTCCTTGATACCGAAAACCCAATTGAAAGGAAAACGTCCGTCTGTCCGTCCGTCCGTCTGTCCATCTGTGAACACTGCTAGCGCCTAAAGCATACGTACGATTTCTTCCAAAATGGATATTCCCCAGTCGATCTGATTCTAGTCGAAGCTTTGAGATTTTGAAAACGATTCTTCAAAATTTGGGGGTACTTTATATGAAGCCCCCCGGGGATTTTCAAACTTTTCTCAAAAACGGCTCCAAATTTTTTATTTAAATTTCTTGTATGAATAGAGGAAAATACACTTTTTAACATGGCATGGGTCCGATTTTCACATACAGCTCTGAATTTTCGAAAATTGTGAAAGTTTGACTTTTTTTCGGCAGTCTTTCTCCAACTACAAAATTGAAGATAGAGATTTTTTCTTCAAATAAAATTTGTTCTGCATATTGAGTTCTTTGATAAAGGTCATGTAAATGTTTTTCAAAATTTTGGTAGTTTTCGCGCAATATTGCGTGCAATATGTGCAATTTTAAAAAATTACATAAACAAGATTTTCTCAAAAACGGCTCCAAATGTTTTCTTTAAACTTTTGGTAGGGATAGTGGTAAATGTACTCTATCAATGACATAAAAGCCATTTTGGTCTATCGGTTGGTTTTTTCAAAAATTACAAAAATGTAAATGATTTACTTGTCTCTCACGTCGTTAATATTTACATTATCGGCGATTTTTTCAAATTATTATATTTACGAGTATATATGCTTTAAATAATGTCAAGTAAAGTTTCTCGAAAACACTACCGTTTTCTGTGAAAAGTAGCTCAATTTTCGGCATTTTCAGAAATGCTCAAACGCCATTTTCTCGTATATGGCTGCAATTTTTTTCTTGAAACTTTTGTAACGGATAGTGATAATTACACTCTTTAGTATAACGTAAAGTTTATTTTGAGTTATTTTTTTATTTTTTCAAAAATTATGTAAATGTAAAGTTTTTGAAAGATCTCTCACATCTTTAATATGCACATTATCCGCAATTTGTAAAGATGATTATATTTGTGAGTGTAAGTGCTTCAAATAACTTCAAATAAAGTATTTTGAAAACTCAAAAACTTTCTGTGAAAATGAGCTTCAAATTTCAGATTTTTAGTAGTGCTAAAACGCCATTTTCTCTTAAACGGCACATAATTTTTAAAAGAAAATTGCCATTTACGGCTAAGTTTTTGTGTTCTTTAATATTCTAAAATTAATGTTTCTGTTCTACCAATAGGAAACCGAAAAATTAAGAAAATGACAAAAAAATGTACTTTTGGCGATGATAGATGGTAGCTGGCAAGGAATAGAAAACTAATACGGGAAAGTCTGTGCCATTCTGTAGCACCACTAGTTTTAAAAAAAATTGGTACTTGCTCGGCGTTGTTGCCTTTCAAGGTTGTTGATACGTGAATATTTCACTTGAGGGATAATCATCCTCATGGCTAAACTAATCCACTTTTATTTGGTGATGTTTATTTCAAGAGATCTAGATAAAATCAGTTTTTCAAATATCTTAGCTGTAGTGGGGAGGAGGCTAAATGGTGTATAGATTGATGGGTTTCATCAGTTTTCACGTGGTTTATGGAAGAGTAGATTTATGGCAGTTTTCCAGCTTCAGACAAAGTATTGTAACCTTAGATCTGAATTAAATAATTCAATGAGAGCTGCTATTGAACTTCAATTCATTTAGTACTTTGTTAGTGATGTTATCATAGCCTGCTGGTTTCTTACTTTGTTTAAATTTTCTCAAAAGTTGCACCAACTTATTTCTTCAAACTATTTGTACGTATAGTACTAATGTTGTACTGCACTGTATATGATGAGATAATATACAGATTAAGGTATTCTTTTATTTTTTAAGTACAAAAATGTAATTTTTTAAAATCTAGGACGCCGTAAATTTTCCCTTACCCAGCAATTTGCAAATATTATTACATTTGTGAGTGGAAGTGCTTAAGTGACTTTCAATAAAGTTTTCAAAAACTCAAAAGATTTCTGTGAAAAAGAGCTCGAAATGTCGCATTTACTCTAGCGCTTAAAATAATTCTTAAAAAAGACTCCAAATGTTTCCCCAAAAATTTGCATATAGGAGGAGCTTGAATGCTTATATGTATAGTCATATATGTATAGTCTATAGTGAGTATATACAAACTAATATACGTAGTATAGAGAAAGTTATCCAGCGTCTAAATTAAGAAAAAAAACTCGTGGTGTAGTCAGAATCCCGGTTTTCTGGGTTCTTGATACGAAAAACCAATTAACGGCACAACGTTCATCTATGAACACCACTAGCACCTACACCACGCGAGGGATTTTTCACTTTCCCGTATACGTTACGTATATACAGAGTAATATACATAGTATAGGGAAAGTTATGTAATGCTACGGAAAATCTTTTTCGCGACTTCGACGGAAACACAGTTTTGGGGTCCCCTGAAAACGAAAAAGCGTTATTTTTCCGAAACGTCCTTACTTACGTCTGTAAGACCGTCTGTCCGGTGTATGTGAGCAACACTGGCACATAACTATGCGTACAATTTTTTCCAAATTGAAGAAACCCTTGTCCATCTAGCCTGAGTCGAAGCTCTGAGATTTTTCAAAACATTCATTCACATACTTTACATCAAGTCTTCGGGACATTTTCAAAATTTTCTCAAAAAAGGGTCCAAATTTTTATTCTTTAAATTTCTTGTGAGAATAGAATAAAATTCACTTATAAAAGTGGCATGGGTCTGATTTTTCACGGTTAACTCTGAAATTTCGAAAATCGCAACATTGAAATTTTTCGGCTTCTTCCTTCAAGTATAAAATTGAAGATAGAGATTTTTCTTCAAATACAATTTCTTCTCCATTTGTTTTCATTAAGTTTGTTCAATATCGCGAACAAGCTACAATTGAAATTCGCTACAAGGGCGCAGCCCCTAATTGTCTTTCACCCGCGCGGCCAACGTTCTTCGGCTGCCCCACCCTCAAAGCCTCTCACGGCAGTCCAGTGTATGCGCTTATTAAAAACACAGATGTACAGGCAATAAAACAATTCTCGTTGAGCCCCCTCTGCCGTGAGCGGCAAACCGCTGCTACCCATTGTACTGTAGCCGTGAAGGGACAAACAGGTCATTAACACGATATACGAACCGAGCCGGCGCGCAGCCGGCGGTCACAGCCCCACCACTCCTCTACCTGCTAGTCGTCGCCAGATGCGTACAAACATTCGTAGAAATCATACGTGCCTCCACCAATATTCGCGCTAAAAGCTTTTCGCCGACAACGGACATCTGCTGGCTGCCGCGCCCGCGCGGCCGACCCCGTCTTCTGTCAACCGGCACACCGCGGTCAACAGTGGGAAACATACCCAAACATTACTAATGAGATGCAGCCGTCGCGGGCACCTCAAGTGTCGCGCCTAAGTCACGTGACACACTACAGCCAACAATAGCAAATAGGAGCAACCATCGCGAAACCCTGCGATTCATCGTATGCCAAACGCTAGCTACTAATGTCACGTGGCTGGCCCCTCTCTGCGCTCGGAAACATACTCCAAATAAATACGGCAACTTCGCTCCTACGCGCCACTATTTCAGTCGATGCTACTACAGTCACCTATCAGTCAATTCGCTATTACAGTCATTCTACAAGCAAGGCTACCAACAGCCAACTTAGGTAAGTGCTGCAACTTCACTTCTGTTGCTCAGCATTATCATACGCCTACGCAACTCACTTGCTAACTTAGGCATCAGCCTACAACAGTACGAGACAATCAACTATCATTGACACCTAGTCAATACACCGGACGAGTGTCAATATTCGCTCCACTCGTCAGTCAGCCTGCGAACGAGTCGGCTGTTCTTGGTTTGCCTATCAAGGCTCCGGCAATCAATCAGCGCGGCCAGCAGGCCGCGATCTACATTCGGGACACCGTGAATCAGTCTTCACCCGGCCAAATCCACACTAACGGGCCGCTCCAATCAGTCCGAGTACGTGCCCGTTGTGCCTTCCAGGCCGCCAGCCGTATCATCTGCAGCCAATCTCAGTCGACGGCATACACATTCAGCCGTCTGATCTGGGTTGGTGCTTGCTGTACTCTATCATCAATCTGTAAGTAAAAGTGAACTTCAAGAAAGAAGAATCTTAAACTGTATAAACATTCATTGGTCCTCTGACCTTCTGCTAAATTACTAATTTGTACAACTAACTATTTATTTTCAAGGATTAAACTTAAATTCATTCACAAGTGTACATTGCCTTTCATTTGCCTCAAAAGAAACAATCCCCTGAAAACAGTACTGATCCTGTATGTAGTTGCATTTGCAGCGCGGAACCTCCCACCATGTTGCATCTACTACAAAGTTCCTGCACATTGTTTTGAAAATTTTACTGGTTTTCGCGCAATATTGTGCAATATGTGCAATTTTTAAAAAAATACAAAAACAAGATTTTCTCAAAAACGGCTCCACATTTTTTCTTTAAACTTTTGGGAAGGATAGTACTAAATGTACTCTATGAGATGACATAAATGTCATATTGCACTATCCTTTTGTTTTTTCAAAAAATACAAAAATATAATATTTGTGACTTGTCTCCCACATCTTTAATATTTACGATAGTGGCGACTTGTTCACGTTAGTCTATTTGTGAGTACATGGGCTTTAAATAATGTCACATAAAATTTCTCGAATACTCAACAGTTTTCTGTAAAAACGAACTCATAATTCCGTTATTTCAGAAACGCTCAAGCGATATTTTCTCATAAATGGCTCCAATTTTTTTCTTCAAATTTTCCGAAAATTATTATTGACATTATTCTTGAAGGCATTTGTCGAACATATATTTACATTACAATTGTTATTTTTTGGTTCGTTCGCATCAAATTATTAGTGACTCAAAATGTTACTATTTTGATATATTGTTCATTGTAAGAATTTTTACATCAATCAGATCTTTACATCAATAGAGGTTCACTGCTTTTGCATTAGCATACCCGAGTTATGTTTCCCATCCTACTTAAATGACGCAACAAGGAAGATTTTCACCCCGCGACATTTACATGATCTTATTTCTAAATCGATCTTCAAGGTACATATTTAATTAAGGGAAAATATCTCTATCTATAATATTTTATTTTTAGGAAGAAACCGAAAACATTTTTAACTTTTGCAACTTTCAAAAATATAGAATTTTCAATGAACACGGGACCTTCACCATTGTCTTCAACGCCCTTCATACTATCCGACAACAAAATTTGCGCAAAAAGATGGAGCCATTTTTTTTAAAATTTGGAAAATATCCCAGGGGCTTCATGTAAAGTAACCCCAAAATTAAAATATCGGTTTCATATTCAAGGAGCCGCGTTATCAGTCAGCTCTATTGTGTAAAATCAGTTTTGGAGAAAATCGGTTGAACAGTTTAGCCACTACCGTTGTTCACACACGGTCAGAGGACAGACGTTTTGCCGTCATTCGTGTTTTCGGTATCAAGAACCCATAAAACATGAATCTTCGGTAGTCTACGTATTATAGGACTTTTTTCTAAATTTAGCAAATGGATTTATCCTCTTTTTTATTACCAGGGCCGACTAACTGCCAAAAATTGGCCGTTCTTTCATGTAGCATTTCATAACTTTCTCTCTACTGAGTAAGCGGTATCGAGAAAGTAAGAAGGAAGATCCGCAGCCCGCGACTTTGAGACGTCGCCGCCCTGCCGAACGCCCAACGAAACTTAACGTTTCCAAATGTATGATAATGTGTTTTGACGATTCAGAGATAAATATGCTGTATTTTGAAACATTCAGGAAACTACCTTATAATATGTTTGTGAAATATTATCTGTAAGGACCTTGCTCTGGGACTTCCATTATATATTGTAAACATCTGAAAACCTATACAAGCTGAGGAGCACGACAGTCAAAGTAGCGTATTCTCTCACCTGTCACTAGGTCTAAAACATCTTTTGGTTCGGCTGCTCCAGCTTGTACAGAACATTATTAAATTAATCGTTGTAACATCTTCTTGTGTCTTACTTCATCACTGGTCATACTGTGGCAATATCTAGCATATTATCAGTCTCTACCTCAACTAACTGGTGATTTGCAAATTTAACTCCCGTTAAAGCAACAATCAATAGATACTACAGTATTTAGGAATTTCATTACAAAAGTACATTAAAATGTTTGGAATAGAATAAATGAATAGAAGTGGCAAAGCCGAAGGGTAATCGGGGAGCCATAGATTACCCAAATTATTTTTCAAGAAAATCTGTCTTTATGTGTGACATGTTTCAATACTTTTTTAAATTAATCGTTGAAGAAAATGCTGCCCACTGAAAATATTTTCCACTCCATTTTCCCGCTTAGGCGCTAGGGAATCAGGAGGGTTGCTAGCTGACTGGGGAGCCTGCCGGTGGACAGACACCGGCTGCCTCCGCCGCACATGCGCACAAGGGGGCGCGCGCTGGAGGGGCGCCGTCTCTTTCTCTCCAGCACTCACTGGGCAGGAGAATAGGCTCCCAACATGTGCTGACTTGTAATGCAATGCACGTCCGCGAGCGTCCTGGACAGAGAAATTCACCTCACCACCTAAGTTGTGGGAAAGTAGAGTGAATTGTTTGTGGGATTTTTGTTCGTATTTTCTTTATGACTTAATTAATGGAGCTGAAGATTTAGTGTTATAGAGAATTTACCACCGACTACGGCGCACTCCCATAATTTGTAAATGGTTCACGATATCAAAATGCAGTTTTGCTCAACAGTGCAGACTCATGAAGCAAGTAATATGCATTAGAGATATGAGTAGTAGAAAAAAGTGGTATATTTGGATTTAAACATAACTGCACTTGTAAACCTGCTGATACGGTGTAGGAATCGGAAGGTTGAACATCATCATAATGACGTCAATGTAGTGACGTGTAAACTCCCGATTGGATGTCACCGTAACAGCTGACGACTTGTCAACTGCAGCTCTAAATAAATCGAAGAGCTATATGCTGTGTTACCATGAAGCATACATGGCCATCAATGAACTTTCAGAATGAGAACAATTTTGAAATACACAAAATTATTTCTTTTAACATTATTGTTGCAGCAGTGACTCAGAAGACAAAATTTTGTATTTTTTTTTTCAAAATCGTTCCCTTTAAAATTATTGTTACTGTAGCGACTAAGATGAAATATCCGTTTCAAGATTTTGCAAACTTTCATTTTATTGAATTTCTTGACGAAAAACAATTTTTCATCTACACAGCGTCCTTTTCTTCAGAAAAATTTTCGTTCGTAATAAAATAATATCCATTCTTTGACAGTAAGCAACTTTGAAATGAACTAACGAATTTATACATTGATAAAGCAAAATGTGTGCTTGTATGTTTATTGCTGAAGTATTTATTGGACAAATTGGTCAAGAAAAAATATCAAGATATGGTTCAGTTCATCAACTCAGTATAACTTTCCCTATGTCTACAGCATTATGTGAAAACATTATGATTACATTAAAGAGATTGAAGACATCCCTGAGAAATTCCATGGGAAATATCAGGATCAGTAAGTTCAGGACACCGGCTGTCGAGAAGTGCATTCTAAATTAACTTTGCAGAAACAACAACTTTAAAGAACAAATTTTCGTCGGTTTTGCTGAACGAAAAAGCCGATTTATGGAGCTAATTTACAAAAATAGGTGCACGATAAGATTTCCAGAATACCAAACTTCATAACTCAAGCTTCGCCATTCTGAATAGACACCAGAACGAAACACACGTAACAAATAAATACATCAAAGTTAAATAAAAGGTAAAATGTCTCTTTTTTACAGAAATATATTACCTTCAGTTGGAATCAATAGTTTGTTAAAATGGAATTAAAATGTTTCGGTAAACTAGTGGTCCTACAGAATGGCAGACTTTCTCGTATAGGTTTTCTAATTTCTTTTGTCTGGACTAGCTATTCGGACTTGCCTCATCCTCTTGCCAGTTGCCATCTATCGCCGTCCAAAGTACATACAAAATATTGTTGTCCGGGCCTCTGTATGTCTGTAAAGAGACCAACTCTTAGGGCTAGCAAGGAAGTTGGATGTCCGGGACTTAGAACCTTTTTTTTTGCTCAGTTGGTGGAGTTTTCGCAGATAACAACGTTCTGATATTATCTTTGACGTTCATTTTTCTTTTTCTCTACCTGCCTTCATTTGAATGTTGGGTCCTCTTTAATTGTTGGGTCATTTTCATTGTCTCCTTTCGTTGTAAAGCAGGTTGTGTTTAAAGCGCGAATTTTCGAAATTTCAGTCCTCAATCAAGTTGAAGTTTTCTATTTTGTGTGGTATTTCAACAGTAATAGTATGGAAGAACAGGTTTCAGGTCGTAAGAGAACAAGTGAAACTGAGTGGAAAAATAATAAAATCAAGACGGCTAGAAGTAAAGGAGCAGAAAATGTAAACTATAAAGGGCAGTTTGTTTCTGCATGTTATGTCGCGCCTGGTCACGGCGCACATGACTTTGGATGTGGCGCGCTAGCGCCAAGGCAGCGCGCCCTGGCGGGAGCCGGCGGCGGCAGCAACGGGCTGCAGCCACGGTTCGGCGGGCTCGAGCCAGGAAGCGAGTCTGGCCGCCAGACGCCGGCCCTTTTAAAAGGAGCGGTCGGCACCCCGAGAGGGAGTCAGGCAGTAACGGTCAGAGGAACACCGCGGCACAACGGGGAAACAGCGCAGTGGAGTCGCTGGAGAGAGCCTGCAGCCAGGAGAGGAAGCACACGCGTGGAGGCCGCACCAGTGGCGTGCGGAACACGACGGCTACTCCACGGCTACCAGCCGGGATGGCGCCAGCTTGGTGATGCACGGCGAGATGCGCGCTGGATATGCGCACGGCGGGGTCGCGCCATGACGTGTGTTACAGAACTGGTGCTAAGTGACGCACTGGTGGGACACGGACTTTGGCGCTAATACCAACCGACAAGGAAATAGCTCCTGGTATAATTTGTGATATTATGTAAATATGTTGGTTAGAAGAATAAATAAATTGTTTGTTATGACGACGACTTTCGTTCATTTTGGGAACTTAACACTGCACTAGTTGTAGATCCAGACTGTGGTTGTAAGAAAAAGTTCCGTAAACGTGGAAGAGCTGTGAAGTGGAAAGAAAGAGAACTTTTCTTTGTAAATTATAATTAATTTTCATATAATAGAAAAGTTGGTAACACTTTTAAGAGTAATTATTTTTTTCTTTTCCGATTGATGACTTTTATTGATTTTGTCGAAAAATGGTAGTAATTCTTTAAAATATGCTTTCTTCATTGTTAAAACCCTGATGGCATACTAAAAAGTTTGAAGTCCGCAACACTTTAATTTACATGACGATATATTTTACATGACATAAACTCTAAACCAAAAATACCATAAGGATTCCATTAAGAATGTATGAATAAAAATAATATTGTTTTGTTGTGAATAAAACATAATACCTTTTGAAGTAAATTGTTTTTTTTCATTACCCCAAAAGTTGAGGCCCCTGGATGTCGAACGTTTTTGTTTTCTTTGATTCACTTGTTAATGCAATAATGTATACAAATTGCTCGAAATGTGTATATTAACCGCGTAACATATTTAAAAAACATTACATTTGTGTATTTTTTTAAGAAAATCATAGGATTCAGCAAAATTCATTTTATGTCACCTTGAAGATTGCAATCAGCACTGTACGCACAAAACGTTTGAGGAAGAAAGTGGAGCTGTTTTTGAAAAAATGGCATTTGAGTTTTTGAGAAACTGTATCAAACATTATTTAACGTGCATATACTATTAAGTGAAATAATGTGAATATATCGCCGCTATTGTAAATATCAAGAACGTGAGAGGCTAGTCAAAAATTACATTTCTGTAATTTTTGAAAAAAAAGTATAGAGAAAAATGGCATTTATGTCATCTATTAGAGTACATTTCGTACTATCCGTACCAAAAGTTTAAACAAACAATTTAGAGCCGTTTTTGAGAAAATCTCTTTTTTGTTATTTTTTTAAATTGCACAATAATTTGCACGCAATATTCCGTGAAAACTACTAAAATTTTCAAAAAAATGTACACGACCTTAATGAAAGAACTAAATACGGACAACAAATTTCATTTGAAGAAAGATCTCTCTTTAATTTTGTAGTTGTAGGAAGATTCCGAAAAAATTTAAACTTTTGTAATCATCGAAAATTCAGAGTTAACCGTGAAAATCAGACCTATGCCACTTTTATAAGTGTATTTCACTCTATTCCTACAAGAAATTCCTACAATTCCTATTATTACTATAAGAAAAAAATGTGAACCATTTTTGAGAACATTTCCAAAATGTACGTGTGGTTTCATAAAAAGTACCCCCAAATTTTAAAGAATATTTTTCAAAATCTCAAAGCTTTGACTCGAGTCAGATCGACCGGGAAATATCCGTTTTGAAAGAAATCTTACGTATGGTTTAGACGCTAGTAGTGTTCACACACGTACAATCATGCACTGCTTTGTTCAAGTGCATTCCAAAATCAAACCAAAAGTTCTGACACAATGTAAGCAGTGGTGCTACAAAAACACATTTTTTCTGACTGATCCGCTGGTAGTGAAATATTGTATTGGGGTCGTTTAATTTTAGATAAGTTGTATCATTCAAATTAAATATACAGGTTTGGAGGGGGTTTCTAGTTTTGTTGTAAAGCCTATAAAATGTGAACACTGGGTATTTCAAGTGACGCAATTCTTCAGGTATTTCACTTTCACTTAAAGTTTCGGGGATTCCTTTGTATACAAGTGAGAATGTTTTAATTGATGGGTTTCTGTGCATGTAGTATTGTATTTTTGCCCTATCACATACTTTAATAATTTCTGAAGTCTTCTTTATTAGTGAATTAGGTTTTGGTTTGGCTTTTGAATACTTTTGTTGAAAAATTATTTGTTACCTTTTTAACACTTTCAATTATTTGAGAATATTCTTTACCTTGTGCATGTGTTGGGGGGATTTTAATAATTGAAGTTAATTATGTCTTTTCTTTATCTGAGATTTGACATTGTTTAAGGTGTGAAAGCTAAATGATACTTCTATATTATACGCTTAGTCTAAACCTGTTGTTTGTCACTGTCTCTTACTTTCACTCATTTTTAGCTTGGGTTGACTACTTACAGTTTGATGATTAGTGATGATTATTTTGCAAAGTTTTAAAAAAAATGTGTTTTGGGTGGCGATAGATAGCAACTGTCAAGGGTATTTGAAAAAACCGAAAATCTAACCCAGAGCAAAGAAATTAGAAACTAACTAGTAGGAGAAAGTCTGTGCCATTCTGTAGCACCACTGATAGTTAACTTTCCCTTGCTGTAAATATAAAAGCGGGATATTTAAGTTTTTTTAATCTCCTTTGGTCATTCCATTTCTCCGGCAGGATGAGTAATTATTACATACGTAGCAATGCCTTATTTTAATGGTCATTACATCATTATAAATGGCTTCTGTTGTGAAATCTAAATCATTTATTTTCATTAATCATTAAAACGGTTAAAAGCAATGCTGACATTCCTCAGGAGTCGTTCAAATTTGCGAACGCTCTGCGTTTCTGATTTATCAGCCCAAATTCCTAAGGTATTTGCAAAAAATACGTACCATCAGTTCAGAAATTGCTATACGTCTGAGAGAGTCGTTCTGAATTTCATAACATATTACGTGTTAGTAGTTACCGACTAAGTATGTGTTAATAGTTACTGATAGTTTACTTACAGTGATGTTAATGTTGGTTTGGCATTAATACGTGCTTTATTTTTATTTCTGTTGCAATCTACCTACCATGCGTAGATGGCTTTTTCTTACTGAGATGTGACGTTACCGTGAGCGAAGTCTTTTCTGCACGGCTTTTCAGACAGATCGCATAAAAAAGTTTTTTTACAGTGTAGCGCCACCGTGTAAAAAATAAACATCTCTCATTAGTGCCGTACGTAGAATCCTTCATTTTTCTACAATCGTAAAATTTAGTTTTTGTAATTGTACATCGCGTGACATTTGCCTGGCGGCAAGCATGCCTATTGTAAATCTTGAAGATCATACACAACTCAAGGACGTTTCTTGTGTAACATGTTCATTTATTGATGTGAACAGCGTTAAGAAATTTTTTTTTTCTGAATTTTTCACAGAAAGCTAGATTGTATCACAGAGGAAGTATCTAATTTATGTCGTGCTGAATTAGAGTCTGTGGGGAATTTGCGGGACTGCCTTGCAGCAGCTTTTGAAATTAGATTTGTACCCTAACCAAGTTTGCATCTCTTGGAAAACGCAAAGACCGACACAAGTGCAAAGTCGAAGGAGGACATCATAAATAAGCATCGAGAAATAAAGTTCTTATTGTTGTCTCAGTGTGTAGAAGAGAATGTGGGAGCGGACGGCTCGTCACAGTGGATCCGTCGCAATATGGCGCTAGGCTTACATGACCTTTCACAAAACTTAGCATACGGAATGTTAAAAACTTACACGTGCTTGATTTCTTGACCTCTATTAATAATATTATGGACCGATTCTTGAGTGTAGGTCATTGATGACTTGTACTCAATAATCGGTCCATAATGTTAAATCTTATTATTTCTATTATTCTTGAAGGCATTTGTCGAAGATTTATTTACATTAACAACGTTGTTTTTTGTTCGAGTCGCACAAAGAGATGCTATTAGCGACTCGAATGGTTACAATATTGATGCATTGCTGATTGTAAGAATTCATAAATTGATAGAGCTACATTGCTTTTGCATTATCATACCCATTAAAGCCACAATCAAAAGATACAAAAGTATTTCGGAATATTATTACAAAAGTACTTTAAAAATACATGGAATCGAATGTATAAATAAATATAAGAACGAAAAACTCGTAACAAATAAATATAATAAAGTTAAATAAATTGTAAAATATCTTTTTTGACAATTTTATTACCTTCAGTTGGAGAGGATAGTTTGTTAAAATGGAATTAAACTGTTTAGGTAAAAAATGGGTCTGATGAAATTATATTTGGGACTTTCCAATAGGATGTTTTTTTTATTCAACAATTTGTTATGACAAACATATAATGGTTTGTTCTTTCAGTATATGAAAATGTAAGATAATAGAGTCAGGTCTGGTCGAATTTGCAAAAAGTATGACCTTTTCCTGATGGGAACATTTTGCATAGGTTTAAAGTCAAAGAATTTGTTGATTTCACTTGGTATTTTACTAGTTTTATAATGGATCCTTTAAATTTGACCACCTCTTCTTCATTTATTAGCTACTGAGCTTCAGATAGACATCAGCTAAATAAGATATTTTGTTATTGGTTTTCTCTTGTAGATCAATAATCAAAATAGAAGGTTTGGATTTGCTGATCCGCAAATGTGGCTTCTGATCCTTAAATCTTCAAATCTGGTCACTAGGAATGTGAATTATCACTCAATAATTGCATTAGTCAGCAATGTTTGCAGACTTGAAAGAGTTTGATGTGTTTTAATGGTGTAGTATGATGAGTGAGATTACTTTAATGTCAATCGGTATACTGTGACCGCCATCCTGGTCAGGCAGGTGCCAATCACGTCCACGAAAGTGTAAGAATTTTGATGCTCTGTAGGGAAAGAGTCCACGGAACTTGCACAGCTCAGAGACGCTCGTCGGGGAAGTTGATGCTAGCCTTGACCGGGCGAGCTGAGGAACAGGAGAAATGAGGGGTAACACAGGCGAATTCAGTAATAGTAACGGTACGTTCGTTCTCACTTCCGTCTGGACTACTGCAGAGCAAGGTATGCCAAATTGTACGTGCAAATTATGTACGTTACAAAACCGGTGGATTGGTAACACTAAAGATCGTGAAAATAACGAAAATATCTCTATTAAGAGGTAAATGATTTTAAATTTATATTGAAGGAACTGCTTTAAATTTGCTAGTGCTAGTTTTGAGAAATTGCATGAATGTGTTTAGAGTAAATAATCGAACTAACACATGGGGACCTATTTCCAGCTTTTTGTTACGGTTATACTCTGTTCTACGGTCAGAGTACTTTGAATTTCTTTGCATTCTGCAGGCAGTAAAAACACATTTGGAGTCCAGCCCTAGCTGCAGGTCAACTGGATCCGGAATTATACTTCGAGATAGAGAGATTCCCCTGCTTTCCTTTATGTGAGCGTCCACGTGGAGGCGGTTCCTAGAGGGAATGAGCAGTCATCCTCAAGTAAGGTCAATATATTCACAAATTTGAGAAAAAAGATAATCTAAAAGATTGAATAATTTAAAAGGTACATGTCTTGTTACATATTGAAGAGATGTATGAATTCTATTGAATGAACAGTAATAGAATTCATATATCTCACATTCATTAATGCGAAGATAATTGCTCTGAATTTCATTGTAACCGATGATTTGTAATAGAGAAAATTTGAAAGAGGAGTTATTAGTTGTGAAACTTTTTCAAAGAGCCACAACTAATATTAAATAAGAGATAATAATATTATATATAAAAGATAATAAGATTAAATAAGAGAAAATTGAATTAGGCAATGTACGAGTAAAGTTATTTGTTTGAGTGGAAACCACAATTTTATAGCTCATTTCTTTGAGGTCGGCTATCAATGCCAGCAAGACAGTTGTTAACTTTCTTATCTTTATAATAACGGGATTGGTAGAAGTTGAAACTCATTTCAAAGCAATTCCTGTTTAATTAAAAATTTGTAATCAGGAATTAAATGTAAAATAAGCTCATGTTAATGACAGAGATTTTCTAGAAAGAAAAGGGCACCCTGGAAAGGGAGAAGTAAATTTAATTTTTTTTCATAACTTGTGGAAATTTTGAAAGGGCATTATAAAGCCCGAAGGTGGAGCTGACTGGGTTACAGAGTAATTCATGAACTGTCGGAGTTAAGTTTGTGTGTTTCTTTTCTTTGTGTGTTCCATGGTATATTGTGTATTTTCTTGTTTTTTTCTCGAATACAAAGCAATTAACCATACATTTTTAGTGTTCAATTTCGCAATCGAGAAACGATTCCTCATGCCCTGAATACCTGAAAGAATCCTATTGTTTTTTAAGGTGATAGGATTGAATAACGTTCAAGACAAAAGGCTGTCTGTAGCTTGTTTTTTTAAACAATTGCCATTAATAGGAAAACCATGGAGCTATTAATAGCTTCATCATAGCATATCATAGCTCCATGAGGAAAACAATCAAGAGCCGAGTAACTCGACGTGGAAGAACACCATATTGCCATTCACTTCGACTGTACGAATAGCGAAGTTGTAGCGAAAGAGGATTGATTTATTCAATATTAATATGATGTTATATATTCATGTAATAATTTTTATTGACATTATATATTTGCTACTAGGGCAATTGGTGCACAATTTCAACAAAAACATTATTTTGAAATATTTTACGTCGAGATAAAGTAACTTTTTGTTGGTAAATCTGAGTGTACGAATAAGAATGTTAGATATTCTATACATATACAGGTGGTGGCTGCAATACTTGAGAATAAAATAATGAATTTCTGGTTACAGTTGGGTTTAGCAAGGTTAAAACCCATTAAGTACGCATAATTGTAGGCATTGTTTTGTTAGTAAAATCATTGAACATAATCTTCTAACGATTCTTCTAATGATCTTCTAAGGAGATTGAATGAAGAATTCCAATCTGTTTTCTATTAATCTATGATAAGGCTAGCCCACGCCTGTCACCTGTAGATTGTGGCTGAGTGCTGCGCTCTAATAGGGCTTACTGAATTTCCTGTACAAAAAAAGAAAGAAACATATTTTGTATCATTTCCTTATTATCAAGGTTTGTGTTTCAATAATGATATTCTCTATATATTTATTATATTTAGTATATAATATCATTTTATATTTTTATTCCCAACTACCATTTTGTTAGAATTACTACAAAGAAAATAAATTGCGGGTTGGAAAAGGGGGAAAACTAATACGTTTTAGGGTATAAATAATTTAGTATGGACGCTGGGCAATAATGGGTTAATAATACTGCAAAAACGTCCATGTCTGCCTTGTTCTTGTGACGTACTGGATACGTTCCTGCCGGTTGGGTGTAAAATAAAGGGAAAGGTAACGGTCATACTTGAAAAATGCTTTTGTAATCAGGGCATGCGAATATTGTTTCTGTTTGTTTTTTTTTGTCATAAAACACGCAGAAAATGTCAAAAGCATATCAAAACAGTGAAAGTCCTTATTAACTGTAATCTAGCATGTACTTAACCGTAGTTCTTGCTTCAATTGTCATTAACCGCTCACAGATTTGTCTTTTGGAGATGTCATTTTTCTAAAATCCAAATTAAATTAAAAGAATGTATTAATTTTTAAAATTTTAGGGCTAAACTATTTGTTTTTTAAACTGTCTAGTTATAGAAATTGCATTCGTAACAAAAAATATACTTGCGCCTTGAGACGTTCAATTTCTCTACATACCGACACATACGTCACTCTATCTCCCATTGCATGTTTGCATCACTACAAAACAGACAGATTTTTCTGGATTCTTTCAGACGATTCTAAAGAGAACAGTCTAAGAATTATACCAATAGATTTGTTTTGTTCTGAGGAATCAAATCGATCATCTCTTTCGTAAGTAACCCGAAACTTGTTTTATTTGGCTAAAAACACAAAAATACACTTTTGTGTAGAAATTTAATAAAATCTTCTGGATGGATTTTTTGTAAAAAAGTTATATCCCCACTAGAAGGTTGAGGGGCGTCGAATGACACATTTGTCTGGATTGTTGCTCCGAAACGAGTTTCATCTTCAGAGACGGACGGACGGACGCCGGTTACACCATTTCTGTAGTATAAACATAGTGAAATCGAAACAATCGAAATTCACTCGCTGCAATTTTTATTATAAGTGATGTACATGCAACTCTATTTTTGATATCGTATTTTAATATTGTACTAAACCAAACTCAGAAATAACACCAGAAATTTTTTTAACATCAAAAAATCAGTTCGTTTTAAAATATCAATGAACACGCTAAATGAGCACGGGCTAATGTTTTTTAATAATTGTTTTAAACACAGGTATCGCTGTTTTCCCGGACGAATGCACTTCCTGACGCCATTGACAGGGGACACACAAGCACATTGCACATAGACAACACACATAAGCATGAAACACACAACCATGCATGAGACGGGATTCGAACCCACGATCCTTCGGTTCAAGATTGCCACGACACTAGTGGCTTAGCGATCTCTGCCACCCGAATCGGCAGAGAACGTTACGTAATGCTGCATGAAAAAACGGCGTATTGATTTTGTCAGAAAAATCTCTGGTAACGAAAAAATGGATAAATCCAGCTGCTAAATTTAGAAAAAAATCTTCTAACACGTGGTGTAGTCAGAAACCACGTTTTGTGAGTCCTTGATACCGGAAAATTGAATGTCGGTAAAACATCTGTCCGTCTGTGAACAACAGTTAAACCGTTCAGCCTATTTCCTCCAAATCTCTTGATATTCCCCAACCGATTTGGCTGATGTCGCGGCCACTTGAATTTGAAACTGATATTTAAATTTGGTGGGGGAATTTACATCAAGTCCCTGGAACATTTTCCAAATTTTCAAAAAAATGACTTCATCATGTTTGATTAAATTGTTGATGTTGGATAGGGTGAAGGGTCTTGAAGAGAATGGTGCAGGTCTCATGTGCGTTGAATTCTCTGATTTTTTGCAAATTGCAAAAGTTAAAAAAATATTTCGGAGTCTTCCTACATATAAAATATTAAAGATAGATATTTTTCCTTGAATGAAATATGTTACATAAAGATATATTTTGAAATAAGGTTATGTTAAATTTTCCAAAATTTGAGTACTTTCGCGTAATTTTACGTGAAAATGTAGGGCCCTGTTGAAATAGGGCATGGGCGTGGGCGTTCATGAACGGCAGGTCCACCGGTTGAAGGATCTCCTGAACGTATCGTGCGGCTGTCACGGTGTCCCTGAGAAATACTAACTGTGAACGGGCACCATAGGATATCGCCCCGCACCATCACACCAGATTGGCGGGACCATAAACCGCTCGTCGTGGCGCTCCCCACTCCGCCTTCAAACACGGACCTAGTAGTCGACGCCATTAAGACAGAAACGGGACTCGTTGCTGATGATGTCCCACTGCAAGTCTGCATGGCCCCAGATCCGTCGTTCCCTACACCAGGCGAGTCTGTAGCGATGTTGATGGGGTGAGGGGCAGGCGTCATAACTGTCAGCGTACGGCGAGCTCTACGTTGTGCAACCGCCTGCTAGTGGTATTGGAACTTACAGGATGTGACAGTTCAGGCTGCACAGCCCGCTGAAGCACCTATTCTTGCTGTTGGACCTAGTCGTCCGTGGCGGACCATCCGTCGGTCCTCCCTACTCTGACAGGGGACACGTACGTAAGCATCCTATCTGATCACTGCACCCATTCATGTCTATTGTGCATCCCGACATTGGGCAATTCCAGAAGGACAATGTGACAGCCCACATATCCATAATTGCTACAGAGTGGCTCCAGGAACACTCTTCTGAATTTAAGCACTTCCACTGGCCACCAAAATCCACAGACGTGAACATTATTGAGCATATCTAGGATACCTTGCAACGTACTGTTCAGAAGAGATCTCCTCCTCTCGTGCTCTTACGCGTTTATAGACAGTCCTGCAGGATTAATGGTGTCAATTATCTCCAGCACTACTTCAGACATTAGTAGAGTCCATGCCAGTCGTGTTGCGGCACTTCTGCATGCTCGCGGGGGCCCTACACGATATTAGGCAGATGTATCAGTTATTTTGGCTCTTCAGTGTATTTCATGTATGTACCGAATACCTTACACACTGAATTTAATACCAGAAATATATTTTCATGTAAAGTTTTGAATAAAAAAATAGTTGCTACACTTCTTTTATTTACGAGGTAAAGTGATATTTAAAGAGTAAGAAAGGCAGACATTGTGACATATTACAAAACAATAAAATTATAATATTGCGAGAAAATATGTGCTTTTGTGGTACCTCTAGTTTGCTACATAAAATCTATTTTAAGATATATCTTTAAAAAATATTTTTTAAAACACTACTTTTGGGGTAATTTCTGCTTGAGGTTAATAAAAAGTGTTTAAAAACTTGAAAATGGCGTCAAGTTTTATCTTTAAACGTTTTACACGGGTAGAACAAAGGGGGCTTTTAAATGGCGAAGGTATAATAATAATGAAACAGTCTGCATTTTCGAAAATAGTAAACGTTAAAAATAATACTAAACATTTGCTACAAATAGCACCGGTACTTAAGCCGCTTGGCCCATCCAAACCCGCGTAGTCGTTTCGTGGCTTCCAGACAGCAGGGAAAGGAACACATTTCATGTTTCTGTTACAAAAATGTTTTTCACTAGTTCTATTCTATTTCATCCACTTTCTTGCGTAGATTCAAATTACTGTAAAATAAAAATGCATTAACACCCCCTATTTTTTCCCCTTTGTTTCATTTCACAAAATGTTGATTCTTGTTTATTAAATTATTAGTAATCTGCCATTACTAATGTTAATCTCTTGTTTTTATTTTAATCTCTTGTTTTAATTGTTTAATTAATAGTTTGATATTTTCTTGTACTAGAAAACTGATGATGATTGCTAAGCCAACGAAAGCTGCTCTTGTTGAAATAACATTGTTGGCAATGGCAACACCTGTGATCATTTAATAGTAACTTAGATTATTTGCGATGGAATAGGATTCCCAGGATGGTTTGTATCAGGCTCATTATTCAAAATTTTTAAATACGTTTAATCCATTGTTTTATTAAAAATATAAATAAACGCTGTAATTAACAAAACATTTATGTCTGCATTCATGCACAAATGCAACTTTGTGTACTACCAAAAGGGATTTACGTACCTATTCATTGAATTGAAATATCGAAAACAAACATAAAACCAACACAAAGATACACGAATTAAGAAAAAAACACAGATCTGCATTAATAAATACATAATTAATAACAAATGCAGAATTAATAACAAATACAAAATACGTAGCATTGGCAATACAATGAAAATAATACATTTATACTTGTAAAACTCTTATTGTGGAAATTTCTGGAGCGGTCCAATCATAATTAATGCGGTTTGTTAATCTCCTGAAATCTATAAGTAAATCAGTACTAATTTGCTTTATTAGTATACAGATTTTCAGATCCAAAGCGAGAAGAATTTTGCCTCTTATTCAATTCATTTCTTAATCTCATCTGTGAGTCTATCTCTGATTTTCATACAATTTCAGCGCGGCTTCTCTTGCGTGTCGGTTGCAGACTCTGATGCCTGAGGCAGAGCATCCACGACAGGCTCCGCGGGAGCGTTAAGCGAATCGGTCGAGTCACTCGCTTGGGCTTCCAGCGCGTCAGTGGCGACCACGGACTCGGGCTGAGTGGCGACCACCGCCGACGGCTCGCTGGCTGGCGCAGGCGCGATGGCCGCCGCGCGCTCGGGCCTCCCCTTGCACCCCAGCCGCCCCAGCAGCTCCCTCTCCAGCACCGCGAACGGCGCCTCGCACACCACGAAGAGCAGCGCGGCGAACACCAGCGCCGCCACCAGGTCCCCGCAGAACTGCGGCATGAGCTCCCCGTCCCCCAGGAACAGCTGCATCTTCAACGCGCCCACGCCCGTCTTCATCAGCGCCAGGTGCACCAGGTAGGCGGAGAACGACAGGCGGCCCAGGATGTGGAACCCCCACCACGACAAGAAGGAGTTGACGGGGCCCCCGTTCCCCATGGCGCACAGGTACACCAGCAGCGCCACCCCCGCCCCCCACGCCGGCCGCTCCACGCTGGAGTACATGCTGACGATCACCTTGGGAGGGCCCGGCTCGTTGAGCAGCATGTAGTAGGCCAGGAAGTTGCCGAGCAGGAGGATTGCGACCAGCAGCCACGCGCCCGCGGCGCGGAGGAACGGAAGGGGCTTCTGCTGCCCCCACCTCTGACGGAAGGCTATGAAGTACCCGCAGAGCAGCCCCACTAAGTAAGGCACAAAGCGCGTGTGGGTGGGGTAGTAATAGTCCTTCAGGTTCTTCAAGATGAACACGGGATCCTGGACAGCAGCTGAGGGAGTGGCATGCAAGTCTTGCAGCTGCATCAAAAGGAAATTGGAAACCACGCCACCCAAACACAGGAGGAATACCCACGCCAACCCTGCGTTTGGCATCCACACAATTGGCAAAAGGAAGAGAGGAGACAGCCAGTGCAGTTGCATATCTACGTTGAGGTACCACGCCTGAGAGACACACTGCTTCAAGGGTTCCACGTAGTTACTGACGTAGATCAGGGATTTCCACCAGTATTCTCGACAATCTTCCCTCATGCCACCCACAGAAGACGTCCACAAGGGTCCCCAGCCGGTGCGATAAAGGAGAGTTGAGGTCAGCAGGATCACCATCGCCAGAGCGGGCGTGACGCGAATATACCGGTGGAGATAGTGGAGAGGGATGTTGAGGCGTTGCTTGGACGCGTCTTGCTTGAAGAACAAGTAGGCCAGCAATATCCCGGCCAGCACGAGGAAGGTGTCGACCGCCAGGGATCCGTGCGAAAAGTAAAGGTGCCAGAAGTCCTGGTAGAGCTCGACGGCGAAGCGCGGGTTGACGCTGGGGGCAGCGGAGGAGGTCTGGTAGCGGTGCATGACGATGACCCAGCACATGCTGAGGAAGCGCAGCCCGTGCAGGCAGGCGAGCGAGTGGTCGGCGTCGGGCCGCGGCAGCGCCAGCAGCTTGCGCCCGTTGGCCACCAGCGAGAAGGCGGCCGGCAGCGCGCGCTTGCGCGCCGCGGGCGTCGTCACGTCGTACGCCGTGCTCAGCGCCACCAGCGTGGCCAGCGCGCTCAGCACCGTCACGGCGATCACGTCCGCCTCGTCCAGGTAGGGCGAGTCGCGCGTGGTGCAGTCGGCGTCGCTCACGCTCGGCACCAGCGCCACGCCGTCCACGACGTGCAGCAAGGGCGCCAGCGCCGCCATCAGCTTCTGCACGTCCGTCGCCGAGCACGACGACGGCACGCACATCCCCAGCGACAGCTGCATGCGCTCCAGCGGCCCCGCCTCCGCCGCCGCCGCCGCCGCTGCTTCCGGCTGCGCCCGGAAGCGCACCATGCACATCTGGCCGTGGAACGTGCGGTTGAGGTAGTCGGACGCGACGCCGCGCACGCCTACGCACTCGTCCCAGTTGCCCAGGTGCGTCCACGCCTCCGCCAGCAGCCCCACGGGCGTCTTGACAGACGCGTCCAGCATCTGCAGTGCCCACAGCGCGCGCGAGTCCAGCAGCTTCAGCACGTCGAACGCGCACTGCACGTCCACGCCGCCGTAGGCCAGGCGGGCGGAGGAGGCGTCGAAGGCGGCGGCGAGCGGGGAGCGGCCCCCGCGCCACAGCTGCAGGAAGCCGCGCCGCGCCTGCGGGTCGCGCAGCCAGCGGTGCAGCGGCGAGGGCCCGGCGCCCTGGGCGGCTGCGAGGGCAGCCGGCGCCGCCAGCAGCAGGAGCAGGGGCAGGGCGAGCGCCGGGGGCTTCATGGCGGCGAGTGGTGCGCTGTGGGCGCGCGCCCGCTCTTATAAGCTTATTGATTATCGGGGCGATTGTGCGCTACGCTCTTATCACGACCTTGGACTCCGACGCTGTCTCACTCTGGAAGGAGGATATCCTCACCTGCTACAAAGTGTCTTACTGCGGCGATTGTATGTGACTCATCTAGAGATTCCGTACGATACGTGATTCATACAGCAATGATTGCTATACATTTGAGTTTATAGACGCCTTGTAAACGATTAAAAGGTATTCATTCTCAAAAATCCCGCAAGTTAGAAATAATGTGAGAAACCATTAGCTTTTTTCGGAAAAGTTGGTTGGGCCGTGGGGCCACTGGTTGAATACTGTAAGCACGCCTGGATTGTTAACTCGATTGACATGATTTCGAATCTTAGGAGAAAGAAAAGTGATGGTTAGAAACGGTTTTGTGAGTTCAAGTAGTTTAATATTGCGTAGCCATTAGATATAATCCGACAAATTATGTGTTGTAGGAGCATGAAGTTAATATCCTTCAGAAATATTTTAGGTAAACAAACAATACAGCAGTAGTTGCACCTACCGTGCGTGGATAAGGAACACCGCTTTAGACGTCCTGGCAATAGTATCGACCTCGGCAGAAGAATCTCATATTAGATGTACCAACGACTTATAGTTAAACAGAATAATGATATTCCTGAATAAGTGCTGACTCACAAAAATAAACTAATATACCGTAAGCCTTGTGAAGGTAGCTTCTAATAGAAATTACTGAACGTCCCAAATCCGAGAGATTTCGCCAGTGACGAATTTTTGGACGGAATTTTGACCTGTGATGAAACGTTGACACATTATTTTGATTCAGAGTCTAAACTTGAAAGAGTACAGTGAAAACTCCAAGAATTGCCTGTCCGTAACAAATTGAAAATGCAACCATTCGTTGGTAAGGTTCAGTTAACGCGATTTCTGTGATTAATTGAAGGAGCAACGCACTATCAAGGCTACTCACACAAGATTGAGGACAACATCAATCCAGCGTTGAACAGGTGAGCGGAATGGAAAGGCGGAGGAAGTGCGTGCTACTTCTTTTTCAAGTCAGTGCTCAAGCTCTTACGACATTGAAGCTGGAAACTGTTTGCAACTGTTGACTGTGGAGTTCCTACCACATCACAGTCCTGTCATTGACACTCCAGATCTTGTCGGTTTGGTCTGATGAATAGAGCTTTGCATGACATCCAGTTGAATGACAACGAAGAGAAAAAAAAAGAAATGTACAAATTGCCTTCGAGATCAAAGTAAAGAATTTCTCGCTGAAGATAGATGGATTATCTGCAAAGACGTTCGCAAGAATTACGACGAAAAGTAGCGAAACAATTGTACTGATTTAATGAAATATTTTGTTTTCATACCTGTTTGTTTAGGCATTAAATGATGTGTTGTATATTGAAGTATTATTTAAAATGTGATGAAATATGTATTAACTGGTCTGAAACTACAATTCAAAATTGTCAATAACTTCTGTTGGTAATTTTGAAATGTTTGAGTTATAATCGTTTTAAAAGAGATGCTTTGTATGGAAACAATACGTACTATCATAGTTTGATTTCCAACAGGTTCGTTGAGATGTATCAACACAGTGGTAAATCATCAGTCAGCCCTTTTAGTAAATAATGTACACAGTTTTGCAGTTACGAAACTAGTTTTGTTTACAAGGTGTTGGTATCTTTAGCGGTCTTCAAAATTTCTTTCATCTCTTTTATTCCTATTAAGTTCGAAAATGTAGTACGTAGGAATTATAATACAGTAGTTTGGAGCAAATATGATCGTAAATTGAAGCAGACAATGAAAACGAAGCGTTTGGTATTACTGTCAGATTAGCATATTGATCCTTAATATAAAAATAGTCATTGTCACCGAAAAAATAGAAAAATGGTCAAAATTATAAAATATCAAAATCAATTGCAATACATTAATAGCTAAATTATTTACTTTAAAATATCCTATATTTCCTCTTCCTTTATCTCTGGACTTCTATCATTCTTTCCATTAAATTCATCCATTCATGATGTCAGTGTTCTCATGCATAGAGATGAAATTGGCAATCTCATCTCATCCAAAGTAAATGAAATCAATAGGCGATTACTATTTTACTCCCGATTCTCAATTGCAACTTTTCTTTAAAAATACATTCTTATTTAAGCGTATACAAGTCAATTTTTCCACCGATAATAGGCACATCTTACGCATGATCTGAATGGATTTCAGCTGCCCGTACCACATTAAATAAATAACCAATTTTTAAAAACAAAATCTTAAGAATAACAATAAATACCCCATGATTTGAGAAAAATAAGACACTTCACTTCGAACTTGCAATATAATCAATTACATTCATCAATTACGAAACTGGCACATAATTTCTACAATAATTTAAATCATGTACAAGAAACAGCCACGAAATACAAACAGATCTACGCCCACCCTTCCTCTTAAAAGAGTCTCGAATTTCAAAATTTTCCTAGGTTTGATTCCCGATGGTGGCAGGATTTTCTACACTAGATAGAGAGCTAGATCAAATTAAGTCGCTGTCTGGAGGAAAATTGTAGCGGCTGGCTGCTTTGATTGGTAATTTTCCTTGGTTTCTACTATCAGTACAATGTGAATGCTGGAGCAGTATCCTAACAAACGTACCACGGACTACACGTGATCTTTCCTTCCTCTTTCTTACCCTATACTCATCCTTTACATACACATGCACTACACTACCACACATGGCGGGAAATCGGTCGGGAGCTTACAGCTTGTCCTGGCTGGGGCGGTGCCCGCTAGTGGGAGATTCCTGGTTGAGGAAAAACCCGATAGTCGATGGGAAGGTCGGCACCAGATCTAACCATTCAGAGGGGGAAGATCACTGCCTGCTCACGAACGGAAACATGCACTACACTTAAGATACTAATGGCCTTAGCAGTTGACGCGCCCGGAATCACTAATCAATCAATTAATAAGGATTATATATATTTTACATTTAATGTGTCACCTAGCGTAGTATTTTCTAAACACTTGTCATTGCCCTCTAAAGATTATTTCCAGAATTATTCTCTCAATAACCTAGGTTGAATGTTTCAACTATCAAAATTACTATCAGGGAGATGACAACTTAACTCTTTCACACTTTGCTGGTACAAAATTACTTGGTCAATCTCACTGAAGAGCCTTGCTGCTGAACGTTGTACCATCAGTCATTGTAAAAAAAATCAATAAGAAACTAGTTGCCCAATTCTTAATTAAAAGTCTTTTGATATCCATCTGCTAGCATGTTTATTTCTCAATCTCAGTTGCTAGGCTTTATGAGGACGAACTTCTGACATCGTACGTGAAACTGGTAGAAGTTTTCGCGCGCGTGATGTAATTTTCCTTATGTAAAAAGCACGGATTTTGAAACTTGCTTTACGTCGTGCTCTTTTCGTGGTGAGTAAGCTTTCTTAATTTTTCTCAACTTACCCGAAAAAGAACCATTATGAATATGTGCAAAGGTCATTAACAGAGAACACATGGAAGCGTTGAGGAACGCCTTTTAAAACAATATATCCTGCTGAGAATAAGTTACGAGGTGCATCCAGAAAGTTAGTTCCGATGACCGATAAAGAAAAAATCAGTAAGACACATAGAGACAGAGAAAGAAAGAGAGAGCGAAAACAATAGAGGCAGAAACACGGAGACGCAGAGAGAGATAGACAGCGAGAGGCAGACGGAGAGATACGGTGAGAGGAAGAGGGTAGAGAGGAAGAGCAGGACAACGTCTGAGTTCCGCTAGTATATTATAATAATGGAGAACAAATTACAGAATAAGAATAAAAACTTTTGTCACGCATATTATGTCTAATAAACACCTATAAAATTTCGAATGGTTGATCTGTAATAAGGGCATCCATAAATTACGTAACGCAAATTTCGAGTATTTTCAATATCCCCACGCCCCTTTGTAACGCACCCGTAACATGAACTTGAACCCCTATGTAATGCAGCGTAACGCTCCCCTCATCCCCCTCCTTCATCCTTTAGCGTTACATAACTTATGGACGACCCATAAGAACTCAACAGTTGCTTAGAAGAACTACATTTCAAGCAAACATTTACATTTTAGAAACATATAAACACTTCTGGAGCATGCAAAATGTATATTGGAAGCAAAGAAAATAAATGCATTTGTTTCAAATATAATACAAATAGAAAAGCAAATCAACTGCGAAATGTTTTTCAGAATCCTTTGGTAGCACTGAACTCGTGTCTTCTTTTGCTCAACTTGAAATTGTCGCAAGTGTGTACTCACAAAAGCAGATCAAAATGTCTTATAGAGTTACCTTATCTTCTTGACACTAGAAAAAAGGTACAAAATAAATATTCGTAATATATACACACACTCGTAATATGTTCTAAGAACGTGAAATATCTCTGGTTAACATTCCATCAAACACATGAGGTCCTGTAATTAAATTTTCGATAATTCCACATCACATTCAAAGAAAATGCTACCAGCATTCGATTTTCACGTGTTGCGTATGGGTTCAAAGAAGCCTATAAATGATTGTTTCCAGAATTACTTATTATCCTTCTAGTGTTCTCTGCTTCGTCTGCTAATAATATATTACTACAAGTATCAGGTCTTTGCAGAATCTGGGTGAAAACCGCGATTCTCTTTCATATTATAGTTAGTGTTTCACATTACGAAATTTGCAAGGGCAAAAGTAATCGTTGTTATGAAGAAATTTACCTACTGTACTCTTTGCAACACACAACCGAGGTGAAACTTTTTTTCACTGGTTGACAGTTTTATCCGGCTTCTCTCACAGCGTAACTTGCTTCTTCTAAGAAAGACCGCGTTATGAGGTCAATGAGGATAATGAACCAATTTAATTCTGAACTTGCACCATTCTGATGGTGTTAATAAATACGTTTTAATTCCGCATAAAACAACTACGAAATCATGTTCATGTACCTCTCTTTCCGCACTGCCGTCACAAAAACCGTAAATATAAGTAAATTTTTCTTGCGAAATACACGTCACAATATTGAAAAGATCAGTGATAAGATAAGCATATAGACAACTCGCTGTTACAGTATTCTTCAAAATAATCGATAGTGATGCGCTGTGTCATTTTTAAATTTAGTTATATCCGAACGGCCGGAAGGCCTTCCAAAATTGAAATTATTGTATTACATTACTTGAATGGATACTTCCTGAAATGTTTTCGAGTGTCTTACTTGCCAAGTACATACAATATTTTTACTTGCAAATACATACAATATATGTAATTGCCTTTGGGTTTGATTTGAAATTATGGAAATGCGAACAAAGAGATTCTTTGGAATTCGAGGGTTTTTATGCCTTTTGGTTATGGGGATTTGAAGGTATTATTAACGAATATTTATTTAATTCTGTTTGACAAAATTCGTTGTCCTAGGTTAAAATATGTACACTTGGACGGAATGGTAACACTGTTCACAATTCTTCGTCGGCTATCGGGGTCTTCCCCAACCAGGTATCTCCTACCAGCGGGGCACCGCCCGGCCGGGACAAACTCTAAGCTCCCGACCTGTCATCCGGCAAGTGTAGTAATGGAGTGCATGTTGGTGAAAGTGTAAAAAAGGGTGAAATTTTTAGCGGTTTTTGCAATTTTCTCTGTGAAGCTGACCTTTTTTGAGGAGTAAACATCAAATTCGAATTCAGCACCCTCAAAAACATATAGAACCTTTGAGAAAGAACTTCCGGAATTTTTCTCCGAATCGGGCATTTTTGAGCACCATTTGACTGGACTAATATACAGATCAAAACCAATGAAAGGGATTTTACTGTTACAGTTATGTGAGTAAAGCTTATCTCTCAAATTCAAATGTTCATGACAGTCGGCAGCTTTGAAAACCGAAACGGATACCTTTTTACATGGAGCGCTGAGGCCAGAACTGGAGTCTCGTGTCTGCGTGCTATACTGAGCTCACTAAACGTTGATGAGCCCGCAAATGCAAAGAAAAAATGATCCATGCCTTGTGGGTCAGGTAATGTTAAGTAAAGTTCGAGGATGGTGACGTGGAGTGCGCGCTGCCGTTGCGGTTTAAAATTGCACCTTTCGCATCGCGAGACGCAATACATTCGAGTCCCAAGCAGCGTGATGGACGCGGTTGACAACCTAAATTCCTCGCGAGTGGACGAATGATGCTTTTCAAAAGCAGCCAGTGTGGCGCACGTTCATAAAGCCCTAATAACTCCTGAGATGAATGCCCGGAGATGAATGTCCGGAGATGAATGTCTGGAGATGAATGTCCGGAGATGAATGTCTGGAGATGAATGTCTGGAGATGAATGTCTGGAGATGAATGTCCGGAGATGAATGTCTGGAGATGAATGTCTGAAAATGAATTTCTGGAGATGAATCTCTGGATATGAACCTCTGGAGATGAATCTCTGGAGACGAATCTCTGGAGACGAATCTCTGGAGACGAATCTCTGGAGACGAATCTCTGGTGACGAATCTCTGGAGACGAATCTCTGGAGACGAATCTCTGGAGACGAATCTCTGGAGACGAATCTCTGAAGACGAATCTCTGGAGACGAATCTCTGGAGACGAATCTCTGGAGACGAATCTCTGGAGACGAATCTCTGGAGACGAATCTCTGGAGACGAATCTCTGGAGACGAATCTCTGGAGACGAATCTCTGGAGACGAATCTCTGGAGACGAATCTCTGGAGACGAATCTCTGGAGACGAATCTCTGGAGACGAATCTCTGGAGACGAATCTCTGGAGACGAATCTCTGGAGACGAATCTCTGGAGACGAATCTCTGGAGACGAATCTCTGGAGACGAATCTCTGGAGACGAATCTCTGGAGACGAATCTCTGGAGACGAATCTCTGGGGACGAATCTCTGGGGACGAATCTCTGGAGACGAATCTCTGGAGACGAATCTCTGGAGACGAATCTCTGGAGACGAATCTCTGGGGACGAATCTCTGGGGACGAATCTCTGGAGACGAATCTCTGGAGACGAATCTCTGGAGACGAATCTCTGGAGACGAATCTCTGGAGACGAATCTCTGGAGACGAATCTCTGGAGACGAATCTCTGGAGACGAATCTCTGGAGACGAATCTCTGGAGACGAATCTCTGGAGACGAATCTCTGGAGACGAATCTCTGGAGACGAATCTCTGGAGACGAATCTCTGGAGACGAATCTCTGGAGACGAATCTCTGGAGACGAATCTCTGGAGACGAATCTCTGGAGACGAATCTCTGGAAATTAATTTCTAGAGATGAATCTCTGGCGTGAATCTGGCGGGGTGCGGTGGTTTTCCAAATATAGAGGAAACCGTCCCTCACACCGCGGTGGTGTGTCAACCGCGAGCTGGAGAGGGTAGTAAGATGGAATGGGGAATGAAGGGGGGCATTGTTTGGCTCAGCATGGGCGAGCGCTACCGAAAGACAAAACTGTTAGAGAGGGGGTGACACATTCGGCTAAGCGAAGCCGAACCGTCGCCTGTGAGTGGTGATATTTCCAAGAAGACGCGCAAATAGTAATGTTTTCGTCGAGAGATCTCGCGATGCGATAGGTGCAGTTTTAGACCGCAACGGCAGCGTTCACTCTACGTCAACATCCTCGAACTTTACTTAACATTACCTGGCCCAATGGCATGGATCATTGTTTCTTTGCATTTGCAGGGTCACCAACGTTTAGTAAGCTCAGTATAGCACGCAGACACGAGGCTCCAGTTCTGGCCTCAGAGCTCCATGTAAAAAGATATCCGTTCCGATTTTCAAAGCTGCCGACTGTCATGAACATTTTAATTTGAGAGAGAAGCTTTACTCACATAACTGTAACAGTAAAATCCCGTTTATTTGTTTTGATATGTATATTAGTCCAGTCAGATGGTGTCAGTACGCAAGTGCAAGTGTCCTTGAAACAAGTCGCATGTCGCGGTCGAGTCCCCCCAGTATCGGGGCCGTCGTCGGTGGTTATGTTGCGGGAGGGTCGGCAGGGGCGACGCAAAGATCAAAGAGGCACCCTCAACAAGGGGCGAAGAGGGGGCTCTTGGGCTGCCCGTGGGAGAGCGCTCCCGAAACTGAGAGACAGAGGGCGGAACATGCAGCTAAGCGAGACCGCGTGGCCGCTTGTGGATGATATTTCCAAGACGAATCGCAAAATACAATCATTAACTTTATCGCCACACTTTCGCCTGCATTTTTGCTGACAAATATTGTTGGCGACAGCGTACAAAGAAGCAACGACTCCGCCCAGATAGTTCGGGCAATCGGCGCTTGCTGGCAGGCAAGCCAGACGCGGCGGCGGCGGGAGAGGGGATCAACGACCTAACAACAAAAACTCCAGACGGACGACGAAAAAAAAACAACTCATCGCGACCCTGGGTGCAAGAGAAGACTGCGCGAGATGGCTGAAATGTTTGCATGCGTAAACCCTTTTTATGCAATTGACTTAAGGTGGTGTTTCCGTGTTAGATGGCTATTAGAATAACAAGATATTTGATAGGCGTCAACTTGTTTGACCAAGGAATTTGAAGGTTATTTATTGTCAGAGATGGATAATTTCTTTTGGTTTTCGAAGTGTACATTTGTTTGCAAGATTAATCTTTAGTCGCCATTGGCGAAACAACTAGGGAGTATGTGAATGTGAGACTGTAAATGATGCTCATATGCTAATAGAATGTCGTCTGTATGTACTTGGTGTCTGGTGTTGTAAAATGATCTGAAGTATAAATATTTAAAAGAGTGATAGTAAGGATTTGGGGACACCTGCAAGAATGTGTTTTGGAAAGGATTTGGTTAATTTTTTCTTCGAAAGTGAAGTTGGTTAGATAACTGTATTTTTGGGAGATAGATCGGAGTGCCATGCTACTGAATTTTGTAAAGAATAATTTGCTGACAGATGCTGTCAAATTATTAATGATGTCAAAAAATACTGCCATTGTGTGTTCTTCAACAAAAGTTAAAAGAAAGCTGTTTGCTTTGTGTTTAGCTAATCGCAGGAAAGGGACTGGTTGTTGAGTAATTTGACTTAAGCTGAATTGTTTTGGGAATGGTATTATTAGCGTTTAGAAAACTGACTAGGCAATTGAATATTCATTTTTTGAATATTTTGGCTGTGAGAGCAGGCTAATGGATATGTAGTTTGAAAGATCATTAGAATTCGGTTTTGGTTTATTAAATGGTAAAATATGGCATGCTTATAATTTTGGGGAAAATGGCCAATGAAGCAGCAATGATGACGGCTGTTGTAATAGCTAATGAGTCGTTTTCTAGTGATGCTGTCGTATCCGGATGATAATTAAATTATACTGGGTGTTTCTGTTGGTGAAATAAATTAAAGGGGTTATGAAACTGTTATGAATAGTTGTGTTGGTTTGTGTATCATCTATTTTTGTATTGAATTCTTGATTTATTTTTGGATTGGATTTGAATATTTTAGGTGGGTGCTGTGCTATTGGTTCAGCTTTTAGATGCTCTGAATAGCTCATTTTTTTTATTTGATAAGAGAAAGGAAACATTACTTTTGTCTTTCAATGGTCTACCATACTGGCAAGAAATAAGGTGAAGTGTAGGTGCTGATGATATTTGTTGTCTTTGCAGTTAATTACCATACTTCAATTTATTTGTTGAGTTTATTTAGTAGTTTTTTGGTTTACATTAGCTTGAGATCCATTGGAGTCTAATTGAATGTTTTAATATATTTTAAGACGTAAGAAGTAAATGGATCCTTCTTTGGTTTATTAGAAATTAATTGAGGTGTTGTGAACTCAGAATGAGTTTGTATAATTACTTGAGTGATGCGATTGTGCTGTTAATGTCTTCGCTGTTCTGAATTCAATTCGGAAATATTCATTTTTGTTTATCCAGTATTTCAAATGGCTGATAAGTGCCGCATTTGAATCCGGCAGGTTACAGTAATCCCTCGACATCCGCGAAATCGCTATTCGCGAGTTCCGAACATTCGCTATTTGAGAAATGCTAGCGGTACCATTTTATTTTGAAAGCGAGCACATTTCATTTCCTTTATCAGTATGGGAAACGAACTCGGAAGACACTGGAGCTCAAAGTATCACGTTCTGCAAAAATATCAATGTTAGAATGTCAATTCACATTAATGTATTAATGTGAATAATAAATGATTTTGTTATTCTATAAATTGTAAAAAAATTCAATTCAGTTGTGTGAAATTGGAGGTAAGGGTTTTGGCCAAATGAACAGAAAATACTTTCAGGATCTGTGCAACTCTCATTATAATGACCTCACTGAAGAGGAGATTTTGGGAAATCAACGAAGAAAATCTCGAACGCAATGATGAAATAACCGAAGTGAAACTGCTCCCTGGAGCAACTTCAAAATGGTGAATGGCATTCTAACACGTCAACAAGCTCTGATGGAAAGTGCATTCGAATGTGATCCGAACATGGTAATAATTCTCTTATAAAATTTAAAACACATTATACTTCTCGTTTGTCACATAGAACTCCGTCCCAAAAGAACAATCAGAACAGATAGTTGTAGGATAGAAATGTTTTGCGTCGTGAACAAAAATTGTACCCATCAAAACAATATAACCTTGATTGAGACACATGCTTCTTCATGGTTATCTTATCAATTGTGCTGAACGTCCTTGCCAACTAACTCTTATTAACCAAAAATCCGCATATTTCGATCTCGAGCTTTGATCTCTAAGCTAAACAGTTTCCCGTACACAACTGCTAAGATAACTATTTGAGTCGGCGGGCTGCGTGTGTGAAGTGTTTCTACTTTACAAGTATTATCAGGATATGGTCGTTGTGACGCATATCCGCCATCAATCTCCTATTTTCACCGTCACACCTGTATAGCTGAGCCATTTCTCTTAATGATCCATATCTTCCCTCATCAGGTGACAAACAAAATTTCTCGATCAGATTGACAATCGCGCCATATCGCGGGCCTCCTAAGTCTATAGCTTTTTCCATTGCGTGGGTGTATGAGCGAGCCGTGCAGAGTGCATAACCTTCATTTTCTAATCGAGGACTGTGACAAGAATGTGACTGATAATTGAAGATAACGTGAGAGAATAGGTCATTGACAAAAATATTTGTATTCGAGACCTTGTTCTTGGTGACGCATACTTACACATTAGGTATTCGGACATTAAAGTTCATGTTTTTTTCAGCACTAGCATGGGCACTTACCGAAAATACTTCCCGTGTTAAAACTGAAAGTAAAACGACCTGAAAACAAAATGCATATCAAAACTCGAACGGTAAACGACGTAGTATGTTCTTGTGATCCATCAAATTTTTATATAACTTGAAAAAATTGTCATAAAATTGAAATCACGAATAAAATAATGTTCACTACGCAGCTAAAGTGAGTCTCCTTGACACGACGGAATTTTCAGACTTGGCCAGTCGTCTTCATGCCGGAATTCTCCCGTCTAGTTATGGAAGCATCCATTTCCTTGCCTTGTAATTCTCTTCTGCGCAAGGAGACGTTCTTAACTGATAAACATGTTTTAGTTTCTCAGAAAGGAACAAGGCACTTGGAATTGTTCTTGATAAAAAACTTAAGAGGTTGATTAATGAGTTTCCATTTCCGTTCCATCCGATACTCTGGCATGCAGCATACTGTGAATGGCGTATAACCCTCATTTGAGATGTCATAAATTATAAATAAATTAGCTATGTCATAAATTAGCTATAAATTTGTGCCCTTAACCCTCATCATGTTCTTCATGATAGAATAATACTATTTGTCGCGATAATATGGAAAATGATAATTTGAATAACTATATTTCCCACTGAAATTCAGAAGACGTGCACATAGAATGAAGTTACATTATGTCCAGAAGCAAAACAAGGGACCATCTCAGCATTTGCTCGAAGAATCAGGGAAACTGGACGAAAAACCTGATCGAGATGGAGGCCATCAACCCTAGAAACTGTGGTACAATACTTGTTATAGGTTCTTTAGAATTTTACAGACCAAATGATAACTAATTACATGAACTATAATGGTTAAAATTAATGTTACTTTCCTTTTGATGCCCGGTATAGTCTCGAATAGTATAGAAACAGTTATGCAGTAGAAAATATTTTACTTGGGACTTAAAGTTTTCTATCGAATTTAATCGTTTAATGTCTTCTGGCAAAGTGTTGTAGAGTAATGTACATGAATTGTATAGTGAATTTTTTGTAGTGAGCTGTTGATACTGCCACCTCGTGAATATGATTACTACGTCCTGTGTTATACTTATAGACATCGGCGTTTGCTGAAAATATATTCCCGCCCTTAAGTTAAGTCATTTTTGACACAAACTACTGATTTGTAAATCAGGAGACAAGGTAATGGTAAAATTTCTAGATTAATAAAGAGAACAAGAATCACGTGGGTTGGATTTGCTTATTATTCGAACAATTCTTTTTTGTAATCTGAAAGTCTGGGAGCTATAAGATGTGTTTCCCCAGAATATTAAGCCATATCTCAGGCGGGAATGAGCATTCGCAAAATATACACAACGAGCAGTATGAAGGCTGACGGAATTTGAAATAATTCTGAACGCGTAGCATAATGAACTTAATTTTGTGTTCAATTCATTTAAGTGGGCATTCCATTTGAGGTTTGACTGAATTAATAGACCTAAAAATTTTGTTACTTTAACATCAGTCAATGGCACACCGTTCATTTTCAATGGAGTACAGAATCGTTTATTTGAAATGGAAAACTGCATTGAAACAGTTTTCTTTTCATTTACTATTAATTTGTTATTACGGAACCAATTAGAAAATCTGATATTGTACTATTTACGGTTTCTTTATTGCAAAGAATATTTGTATCATCCGCAGAGAGAACTGTTCTTCCGTTTCGAATCGCTAAGGGCATATCGTTTACGTATAATAGACAGAGAATTAGGGTCTAAAATCGATCCTTGCGGGACTCCACATGCAGTTGGCAAAGAACCGGAAAGGTGTGTCCATAGAGTTCCATCATTCTAGTAAGGTATTTCTACTCTCTGAGATCGTTGTTTAAGGTACGAACATAGCCAATCGAGAGCAATACCACGGATTCCATATGAAGGTAATTTTTAAAGTAAAATGTTATAATCAATGACGTCAAAAGCTTTTGAAAGATCCAAAAATATTCCAATAGTTCCTTCGTTTTGATCCAATGATGAGGCAACATCTTTAAGAAAAGAAAAAATGGCTGTTTTCGTAGATTCCGTAGTTCAAGAGAAGGAATATAAATGAGGACTCCAGTAATTTCAAAACGGTTCCCTATCGAAAAACAGTTTCGTCCTAAAATACTGATTATAAAGCAAGTGAATATGCCGGGGAGCTATTGTTTGTTATTTTATTTTATTTATGGGGGAATTTAGTCTTCTTTGTCTTTAAATTCGGTTTTTAACCCGCAATGTACAATTATTGTAGAAAATATGATTGGAATCTTTCAATTTCAGTCACTATCTCTCTTTTCTATTTAAGTTATCATTTTTGGGGTTGTTTCGACAAAGGTGAAGATATATAAATACTATTGTGGGTTTGGAAAGGAGAAATAAATATTGTAATGATGTATGATACATATTCTTTATTAATTAAATTCATTTATCACAGCAGTCATCTGTACAGCCTTTCAGATCAACTGTATTCATTGCAATCATTTATTTATGTTTTTTATTTCTAAACAACTTCCGTTTATTGTAGAGAAATGAGATGATTACAATAAAGAATCAATTAATAATCATTAATACTGAAATAAATTTGTCTTTCAAATGACTCTTCCATTGTGCTTGAGGTAGGACTTAAAAAATGGTTGCAATCGAAACCGAAAATAATCAGGTAATGAAAATTGCTCGAAGCTAATCTTTGCTTGTCATACAAATCATAAGTACTCTTGTTGACAACTAATGTAAATATACTCGTAAATGTAACTTCTTAAATCTTAAATTATTCCCTATAATTCTTTAAAAACTAATTGTTTAAAGCATTTGCATTTATGCTCTTTGCAAAAGCCTAAGATGAACTGGCGCATATGGCACTAAACTTGCACGTCTGTTTCGATTATAAAACAATGTAGATTCTCATGGCCGGCGACACCATTGATACAGATTGTAGAGCTGGTATGCCGTGATCCATTTGGATAACTTTTCAATTCTTCCAGACGATTCGTATTCATCTCTGGAAGACTTCTTCAGAGTTTATGAGGCAATGTGCATAGTAGCGCCCATGTGCTCGGCTTCTGGGTCGCCAGGTCGATGTAGTTTATATTCTCATGCACTCGAATTGTTTATATTTTTATGTTTCCATCTGATATTATTTACTCTAAGATATAATAATATCACATCAAGAGAACATGGTTATCTGTTCACGCAATATCAATTAGGAGCAGACCAGGAGTGTGATTATGCCATTGCCTCAACGACACTGAAGGTGTCTATCAGTCGCGCGTAAGGATGGCAAAAAAATCGATGTTTCAAAAAACATCGATATTTTGTACCAAAAACATTGATATTATAACATCGATGTTTTCTTTAGCTCGATATAATTGTGCATAAACATAATGTTTAAAAAATGTCATGATATAAATACAATTTTCAGAATCTATTTATTTGTGGATTGCTCTCAATCAACCAATCAACGACCAACTGTGACTATTGTCGATCTCCAGGCTGCATGAAACCGTTTGTTATTCGCAACCTTTCTCCAATGTTGTTACCTTTTTGGCTATTTTGTGGATGGTAAGATGGTTAAATTGCAATTTGAACCTTGACTACACAGAGTATTGATTAGAAAATTAAGATGAGAGTCAAATTTAAGGCTGATTATACTTTAAAATAATATTTACGTGTTATGTATCACATTATAACCATGGCATTTTAAATCGAACTTCATCGAATTTAAAACATAGATGTTTTTGTCAATGTTTTCATCGACATTGAAAATCTTTTGGTAATATATCGAAGTATCTATGTATCAATGTTTTGCTAAACGTTGCCATCACTGGCCGCGGGTGCAGAGTCTACACTGCAGACGAGATGTCTGGATGATTTGCTTCGACTGAACTCCGGCCTGTCGGCCTGGATAGCAATATCAATTTATTTTTCTATTCTTAAAATTAAAATTACTGTATTATTTTTAACTGACGTAGGTATATCATCGTAAACAAAAATGTATTCAATACATTAAGAAATATTTTTAAAAAAATTACGAGATTAAATTAGAAATTAGATTTTTCCTGATTCGGTATCCTTAAACAGCGCACTTTTTCAAAGAAGTAAACACTAATAAAATATTGTTCTCTATACCATAGTAATATTTTTTAAGTGTGATTTTTTAAAGTGTCTTTTATTACACACTTTTACTTATTCATCATTTTTCCTGTTAATAGTTCTTTTTGATTAAAAATTGTTCTTATTTCTTAAGTCTGAACGACACTCCGTGGCAGTAGCGCCCATAGTGTCATACTATATACACGCCTTTGAATCTTTGATCCAAGACTGTTAACTTGACTGGCCTTAGACTGACTCCTGACTACATGAAGTCACTTTCTAATAACCACGGTGACATAACAAAGATCACAGATGCTGAGTGCGGATTGTAAATATACGTATTTCATATTTTGTGTGCATTTTAACATTGTCAACAAAATAGTCTAAATTCAAATGAATGCATCTCAGAAAAGCTTTTCTCAAAGGATTCGTTTTTTTAGCTTATTTAGCTTAAACATGCCAGTATACTCGTATATCTCGAGTGTAGCTCATTTTGCAAATTATAATATATTTAAATTTTATTTAAATCTATTTTACTTTGGTAGTAGGTACTTAAAACTTTAAATAATGGATCTTTGTATTCTTGAATTTACCGGAATACAAACACTTGTCCATTAATGGGTCTGCAGTTTAGTCAGAAAAATACAAATATGCATTCACTTTGCCATTCAGAGCGTTAATTAAAGCACTCAGAATAATAATGACAGAACCTAACCAAAGTTACTTGCAAGAAAAATAACTTTTCTGTTTTCTTTTACGTTCATTTTTTGCATTGCAACTTTTGCAAAATTGCAACTTTTTGCAAACATTGCAAAATTGCAACTTTTACGTTTTCTTTTTCGCTGTGGGCTCATTTTGAAGGTGGTCCTTCGCATTTGGTGGTCATTTGATATTTCAGCATATGATTAGCAAGAGTTTGCCGTCATACTTCTAACTGAAAAGTCAGAGGGAGGTCAGTTGGGATCTGCCGTTATTATCCTGAGCGCCTCAATTGAGGAGGAAGCTGTCTATTTATGAATGTTCAGTTCCACTCGTAGACGCAAGGAACCTCCCACGCATGACGCATAGTTTATGAGTGACTTAGTTTGGGGTCCCAACTCTGTCTTCCCATGTTCTGTGTCCGGTGCGTTGATGGGGGCTTAGTGCTCAGTGTGCTGGGTGTGAGATCCTCTGTATCGGGTGCCAGATTTTCCTTACCACAAAACCGTTGCTTCGTGTCCGATGCTCTTCGTCCAGTACCCCGTGTCCGGTGCCACATACCCGATGCCCCGTGCCCGGGGCCCCGTGTCCATTGCCACATGTCTGGTGCCCCGTGTCTGGTGCCCCGCGTCCGATGCCCATGTCCTGTGCCCCGTGTGCTGTGCCCTGTGCTCCGTGTTCGGTGCCCCGCGTCCGATGCTCCATGCCCCGTGCCCCGTCTACGCCCTACTCTCTGTGCCTCGTGTCCTATGCCCCGTGCTCCGTGTTCGATGCCCCACGTCCGGTGTCCCGTGCCCTTTGCTTCAATCTGGATGTCGCCTGCTCCGTAGCGCGCGCTCCGGTGGCCGGTGGCCGGTGCCCAGTGCGCAGCGCATGGGCTAGAAGCGCGCCATCGTCTCCAGCACGTGCTCCATGACGAGTTCCTTGACGCGAGGATGCGTAACGAAGTCCATGTGGTTGAAGAACTTCTCGTGAATCACCTTGTGCAGCACCACATTCGGCAGGGTCTTCGACAGCCGCTCAGTGCCCTGCGGATATTCACAATTAGTGTTATTATTTCGTTTTATTATACATTTTGATTAGTTTGATTGAGGTCTTGCTTTCTCTAAATAATGAACTGTTGTATTTTTACTTCACAATCAAGTTTGCAAGAAAAAGCTTACGAAATATTTGTATGACCAAAGGTAATGCAAAGTATGACCAAAGGCATCATTTTTGGGGGAAAATAATTTCCTCCCTTGAAAATTGAAATAATTACTTTCTGAGAAAAATTCAAAGGGCTTAAATTATCACTTGTGTTTCTAAATGCTTCAAATGTTGGAAATATTTCTACGTGAATTATATTTCATTAATTATATTATATTCATTTATTTTAAAGTTACAGTAATTTAATTTTTCTCCTCAAAATGTGGGATTCTTTAAAGTGCGGGAAACATTTGCAGGATAATGAAGGACTTAGAGAAGTTTGCAATAAAGTTAAATCTTTGTTTTTTCTATTTCTAAAGTTTTATTGTAAGTTGAGTAGTTTGTAGTAAGTATTATATTGTTCCTACAGATAACTTAAATGAAAAATCCAAACGCTGTTTGAGAAAATATTGAAAATTTAATATGATCTTCAGATGATAACAATCAAAGTTAACAGGTTTGTTTCAAATTCACCATACCTCAGTAAATGTTTGTATAGAAGGAATTGGAAATTTGCAGCGTTGTTTGAGAACATTTCGAAAATTTACCTTTACCTCCTTATACAATGACGTTCAATTAAAAGAGAGAACATGTACCATACTTTTATTAATTAAGCAAGTGGTCACATGTTGAAAGTTCCATAAGCTCTGTTGCGTCTGTTTCGACTTGACCTCAATTGAGTTAACTTCTCAAAGAAGTTTGAAGGTTGCGACCATGAGGACTAATAAACAGAAGGTTAAACCTGATGCCAATGACACGATCGTAAAAACGTCTTTGATTTAGATTATGTTGATGGTGGTAGATACGAAGAACTCCGCTAAAAGATGATATTTAATTTGACATCATGACACAATGAGGGAGTAAAAAATTAAAGGGATTAGTACGGTTAGTTTACATTAGTTATCTCAATCCAAAAACTCACGTCAATATAGCAACGTGAACTATTTCATTGTCATAATGTTAAGTGTAATTAAATTTACGGAATTTTGGATTTAAAAATTTTAAATTTTTTGAGAAGACAACAAAATTTTGCCAACTTATAGTCCAAATATTTACATTGTATCCTGAATGGGCAGGTAAAATTTACTTTCCTTAACTCGTATGATGTGAATATTGTCATTATCTTCATCATACATCTAACACACCATAAATAGATTTGAGTAATTACATGAATTTTGTTTCTTCGTTTCCAAAGTCATGTTAAAATGACTATACTGCGATTTTTCTAACAGCGACCCTCAAGGCCACTCAAATCCCATCTTCGCGATGGAATATGTCACGGCATTTCGCGTCTTTTCTCGGTCTTGCCGGTAGAAGTCGCTTGATCGCAAGCACTGCTTCATACGGTCGTGATCGTGCGAAATCTAGCGGAACGACTGAGAAAGACGCGAAATGCCGTGACGTATTCCATCGCGAAGATGGGATTTGAGTGGCCTTGAGGATCGCAGTTAGAAAAATCGCAGTATATTGGCTGTAGTTTCGAAAGATCTCCATCATCCAGGATTAGGGTGCAAACAGACAGGATGCGGAGCGGTGGCGGGATCAGCAAGCGCCTGCGTCAAGCGCTGCGACGCGTCGGGCCCTTACTCGGCGTTTATGCTTATCACTATTCATGATTTTGATTTAGTCTCGTGTTAGATGCGCGTCGCTTGTATGCATTTCGACGTCACTGTACCACTTTCCGTGCCGTTTTACATTTCACACCACTTTGCATTATTCCTCACCGCTTTGCATTTTTCCCGGCCACTTTGCGTTTTCCGAGCCACTTTGCGTTTTTACAAGCCACTTTGCGTTTTTACGAGCCACTTTGCGTCTTTCCGCGCTGCTTTGCGTCTTTACGCGCCGCTTTGCGACTTTCCGCACCGCTTTGTGTCGCCGCTTTGGGACTTTCCGCACCGCATCCACGAGGGACACCAACAAAATGATGTCGAGATTTCGTGATTTCTTGTGATGCCGAAATTTGAAAGTGTTTGCGAGTGTTGCATTTATAACGGTTTTCAGTACGAAAAATGTTTTAATCACGGATATATGTTTTTTAATAAATAACAAGATTAAGATTTTTAGATTGGTTCTAATTTACTTCTTCCCTGAACATTTTGGAGAGAAGAATATCTTCAGTGTTTTCATTCTGACAAACTATTATATCCACAATCACATTGTGTTATCAGTTAATTTGAATGAATGCTAGATGTTGACACCAGAAATACGATAATGACGGTAAAATGTTTAAAAGTTAGAAATGTAATGAAGCAACCATAAATTACTGGATTTGCCTCACTGCCTCATTGCTTTCAACATACATAACAACATAGTAATATTAAAAATGTTTTCTTGATAGTTTCCACGTTGAACGGAATTACATTAAGTCACGTCACCCTACAGTAAATCGAAATGTTTTATTCCAACATCGCTATCAGCTCTGCGAGTAGTAAGCTCTCTTCAATTTATGTCAAAATATTAGAGAAAACTATAGAAATCCAACGAAGTAATTGCTATACATAATATTATCCCAGCTTATCAATAGTCTTTTAAAAATAAACACAATTCGATTAAAAAAGTGGATAAAGTCGCTGGTGATATGTTATCAGCATATGACAATTCCAAAGACACTGCAGTAGATTTCTTAAAAGCATTTAATGCAATAAACTTTGAAACGTGTGGTAAGTTGAAACATCTGGGAGCTGTCACCGTTAGTTATTCAGTGGTTTGAAAGTTGTCTCCGCTACAGAAGTCAATGAACTGATATACAGTTGACTAAAGGACACTATGTTCATTCATTAACTGAGGTATGTTAATTGCGGTTTTTCTGAGGGGTGGGTTCTGGGACTCTTTATTTACATCCTGTATGTAGGAGATTTACCCATTGATAAACTTAATTCTTCTTTAATTGTATGTATCATGTCACTCATTCCTAATTTTCTTCCTCCCAAGGGCAGTTCAAACCGCAAAATAATTGCTCCTTAAAGGCGTGTATAAAGAGACAGATAAATAGATAAACTTGTCTGCTAAAATTTCACAAGTTGTTATTCCTCTAAAACGTAACATTGTTATTGTTGATTCTTCTGGTGCAATCAAAAATCTTTCCTGATTTATTCTTGACATTGATGGTATTGAGTACGGTACGGTACGTAACATTGTGGTACTAAATATTACTTTACATTCTCGTTGTAATCAATTGAAGGGAATTGAATTAACATATTATTTTATTATTTTTATTTATTATTTTTATTTCATAAATTACAGTGAAACCTGTATTAAGCTACCATTGTTGGTTTCTTGCAAAGAAGTCTTTTAAAAAGGTGAATTCTTAATAAAGATTTTTTTTACAGAAACTGGTGTACGGTATTTTGCTGGTCATTGGAAGTTTAAGGAAGTTAGAGAACGCAATTCAAAGACTCGCATGTTCGGGCAAATCGATAACCCAGACTTCCGACACCGATTTCCTACCGCACCAGATGTTCTCCCAGGAAGTTAACAAGACAAGGTTAGCAAGGCTCAGTTAATTGAAGAGATTAAATGTTAGGCCACTTTTATATCCGCTGTTACATTGGAGGAAAATAAGCAGAAATGCGGCAAGAAGCTATGGTACCATATTAGTGACCGCGGTATATTGTTATCTTTTCCCTCGGAGTTCCCCCTGCCCCGTTTTACGTGAAGATTGAAATTCGAGCATTTGGCATCCCTCGCCAATGCCGTTAACAACTCCAATTTTCATTGTAACTATAGAAAACTCAGTTGTATTCTTCTATGGCAGTGGTGTCAAGGTGGCAGTGGCACACTTCCTGGCACCCTAGCATGCCACGAGATTCTCTGCGCAACTAGCGTTGAGAACTATTACGAGTAATAGTAACCTCGGCGTTTCACAATAACGATGGCGTTATCTCTGGTGGAGGGGTAATGAATTGCGTGGAGGGACGATTTCGTCGTGGCACTCGTGCCACGGACTCCCGCTCGTGGCATCGACCCTGACAACACTGTTCTAAGGGGTAAATTAAGAAAATAAGCTATTAAGGGGCCAGTCAGTAGTTGGGGAGAAGGATAATCCGTTAAGAGAGATTTACAATTTACAAACAACATTTTGGATTCAGTCACAAGATAATTCGGTCGTGTAACAAGGTGGTCTTTCGGAGAGGCTTTGCAGTATATTTTACGATGTCGTCAAGAGAAAATCAAGTACAATAAATGGAGTTACGAGCTTCGCTAATTAGCATGACGTAATGCTGGAAGAAAACGTGCCGACATTTCACCAGAAAAACATGTTTTAGGGGTTATTCATACTGAACAAAAAGTTTGTTTGTCCACCCGCCAGTAACTTTAGTACGAAATTTGTACGTGAGATATTCACTGAAACAATTTTTCCAAACAATTTGACTGATGTGGGAGTCTCGAATTCGAAACGGATCTTTTTTTATTTTTGAAGTAAATTTACGTTATATAATTCAATATCACCATTGCGTTACAAGCAGAAGTTGCCCAATATCCCCTACCATTAAAAAATTAATAACTGGTTTAAATGACTTTCAGGATGATTTAAATGCAATTTTCAACTGGTTTCAACAATGGAAAATAAAAAAATATTTCTTCCAAATATCAAGCTAAAATATTTTCATAAAAAAGGTATACAAATAATTTATACTTCAGTTCTAAAATACAAATATTCAATGGCTTTATCCCACTATCTCAGTTAAATACATAGGATTACTTATTAATAAAAGACAAACTCGGAAATACTATTTGAGGAGCATTGATGCAAAAACAAACATGCCCATCGGAAAAAAAATTGAGTAAGGATTTCAGTAATACTGATGACTATCAGCTGCATCTTCTGTCCTAATGTGGATGAGTGAGAAGTAAAAGCAAATATATCCCTATTAATTTTACTTATAAACATACAATGTTCAGACAAAATCCATTCTGTCCACAGCGTTGTTGCAAGCAATAAAGAACATATTCGTATAACCAATAAGATGCCAAGATTCAAGATCACCTGACTGCTCCTGCCGCGAGGTTCATTGCGTCTGTGAAGTCTTCATCCTATTTTGTTTATTAGAAGATTGGGATCTCAAGGACACAAAAAAATTGAGTAGCAGGTGCAAGAAAGTACTAAACGTCAGAAAAGTTAGGCGAATCATTATTCAGAAAACAATGAAAGGGAAGAATATTCATATAGTAAAGTTATCCCACAGCAATATTTTAGATTTAATGAAGTTTATTCTTTGACTCTTTGGAAATGTTTTTTTTCAACAAATTTAGTAGACATAATTTAGACATGAACTGGTGTCACGTGAAAGGGGTATAGCAGGGGCAAAGATATCTAATGTAACATTTACTGTCTGATCTTTTGGGAGAGATTTCTTCAGATACTATTGAAATGATATTCCTTCGTTCTTGATGGACCAATAGCTGAAACTCAAACCGTAATGTCATCATAATCATAAATTGACCTGAAATATTGTCATAATCAATAACCCTTTTAACCTGAAAAATCGATATTATTGTAAATAACTGATTTGATAGCAGTATACGTAGCCTATTGTAACAATACTGATAAGAAGTACAGCATATCACGTTGTTTGAAAAGGCAATAACTTGTCAAGACAGTTTTTCTGTTTCTGCAAAATATGATTTGATGGACATGTTATTTGAAAGAACTTCCTCATTTAGTTGTGATAGTTAATAAAACATTGAGGAAAACGATAATGTCAAATTTAGGAGAAATCTGTAATCTGTATTTAGAAATGGTATCAAACTTATAAGTTACTTCTTTGAGTTATTCTTATGTTCTCGTCTTCCTTGTTTTAATTGTCTTTTGCTCTGACCGTTGTATGTTACTTCACATTCCAAACAAAATATAATTTAAACAACATTATTAACTTCGGGTCTAGGTAACCGTACCATTTCTAAACATAAAATACAGTTTTCTCATAATTTTGACTTTCTCAATCCTAAAATGCTAGATCGCGGAATCAAAAGAAATTCTAGGCTTATATCTGAACCATTTTTTATAAAATTCTGACAAATTCAAATTCCGAATGCATTATGTTCACTGCTCCATACGACTTTGTTTTAAGGAAATTATAAGATAATCTCTCTTAATATTTCACTTCCAATTAAAAGTACTTACATTTGTTTCTGAGTTTTGCATCTTATTTCATTTCCCTATCCCCCTCTGCTGGTATTACCCCATCCCCACCCCTGTATTACGTACACTCGGCTGATATCAACGGACTTTCATGTTTGATCTCGTAATGGTCGAGATACGATCGCATCCTAAGCTGTTAAAAAAATACTTTTTGATACGCATGTTTGACAATAACTGTCGAAACGTGACTTCTATAAGTTTTAATAATTTTTAATGTGGTTGACACTGACATAACGAAGAAAACTTATTATCAAATATGTTTTTAACTACAATTATGTAAGGTGAGTCTTATGTAAAATAAGTCTTAATATTGTTTCTTCCCTTTTTATTTCTTGCAATGTTGTGATTTATACTTATTGTAATAATTTTACTTTACAGTTATATTTTATTATATCCGTAATTGTTACCGATTATTTTATAAATATACTTGATGAAGCGGACATGTTTATCCGTGGAATGGAAGATATTCGTGTGAATGGAAGTGTATCTAGCAGCAAAAGCAATGAACGCATTTTCGTGTTTTTTAAAAATACATATTTTTCTCTTCCCTTCTTTTATCCTTATTTTTTCTTTCTCTTTTCCTTTTTGCTTTCCTTCTTTCCCTTCCTTGCTTTCTTTGTTTCTGATAAATAGTTAACGGGCAGGTAATGAACAGATGGTTGCGATGTTACAGAAAAAGAGTGCCTGGCCCCTGGGTAGTATTTGGTCCCATCGAACTAGGAAACTCTGGTGCCTAACGTCTGTTTTTTGTTCTCCTGTTCCCCAGGGCTCATGGCTGCGACCTCGAGCGGAGTCCCCGGCGAGCGTGCTGGCCTGGGAACCTGCGGCGACGGCCTTGCGACTTGCGGCTGCGCGAGGTCTAACATTCGGTACGTTGACGCTGGAACTCCTTGCGCCTAGCCAGGTTGACTAGTCGACCTCAGCACGTTCTCAGGGATCACGTTTGCCATGTATGGCACAAATGAACAAGAAATGCATTCCTTACTGACCTCAATGCATTTTGTTATGTAGTTGAAAACTGTAAGATGCACTTATGGGCTTTATAATGTATGTACATAATTTACAATTGTTAGACAGCAACTCGACGCAGATTGTGAAGCGCCTCGTTTCATTCTTAATTAAAACACTTCGGAAAAAATAATACCAACGTGGGGAAATTAATAGTGTTACTTTTTCTCCGTTATTGAATCTGGATTGATTATTAAAGTAGGACGTTCTCTATTTTATTAATTTTACTAACTTTCTTGCAGGAGGGACAATTTGTAATAGTGTACCTCTTTTTAAGTTCATTAACTGGAGTGGACACAAACTGTTTTATTTTCCTTTGCCTTTCGAAGGTGGATCTTGTGCAGCTTCTATGGACCCAACAACATTGTTCAAACTTAGTTTTAAATCTATATTATTAATTTCCAATGCACGCAGAAATTAAAGAAATCTAAGCAGCCTCCACCCTTTTAACGGGCATCTATGGTTCCATTAGAAACATAAGATTTTGGAACAACTACAAAATCAATCAAACAGTTTCGCTTTTCACTGAAAATTGAAAATAATTTATAGTGTTATTCCGCTACTCTCAGACTATGGGCCGTATCTGAATTCTCATTCTCAGAGTGTCACTGGATACGACGCAGCTAGCGTCACGCGGAAGTACATCATCATCATGCGGATCAAGGAAGGGGCCACTCTCCATTAACCTTCCACCGGCTTAAATACTTTACAGGAAGTATTTTACGGTACTTATTTATTTATTTGTCAAAAAAACAGTAAAAAACTGTATATGACGTGTGGGGAAAGAGATTTCTCTGCGCACATTTTCTTGAGGGCCAGATTTAAAAAAAAATCAAACGAAAAAATGAATTTAGAAAATAATTATTTTAGAAAAATTAAAATATTTGAAAAATGTTTGTTCCCGAGTTATAGAAATTCAATTTCAACGGCAAATGAACTACAAGCAAAAGGAGTGCTCACTTTACATGAAGCCCCTGCATGCAAATTTTCAAAATTTTCTCAAAAACATCAATATTCTTTTCTTTAAATTTCTTAGAAGAATAGAGTAAAATACACATATAAATATGACATAGGTTTAATTTTCAGGGTTAACTGTGAATTTTCGAAAATTTCAAACATTTGAATCTTTGGCGACACCTACAAAATTGAAGATGGGTATTTTTTTTCAAGCAAAATTTCTTCTCCAAATTTAGTTCCTTTCATTAATATGCTTCGCAAAAAAAGGTACAAAACAAGATTTTCTCAAAAACTGCTCCAATTTTTTCTTTAAACTTTTGGTAAGGATAGTGCCTAATGTACGCTATGAAATGGCATAAACGCCATATTGCTCTATTCTTTTTTCCAAAATTACAAAAATGCAATTTTTTGACTTGTTTCTCACGTCGTTTATATTTACATAGGCGGCGATTTATTCACATTATTGTATTTATGAATTCTTGTGCTATAAATAATTTCAAATGGAATTCTTGAAAACTCAAAAGTTTTCTGTTAAAATGTGTTCTCCGCATTGTCAGAAAGGCTCAAACGCCATTTTTTCTTCAAATGTTTCCAACCGATAGTGCTAATTGCACTTTGCAAATGGCGCAAAATTCAGTTTGGAGTATTCTTTTATTTTTCAAATATTCCACAAATGTATTTTTAAATCTCTCTCACGCCGTTAATACTCAGATTTTCAGTAATTTCTAATCACTATAACATTTGTGAGGTAATGTGTCTCAAATGACTTTTTTTAAAGCTTTTCGAAATTTCTGCGCGCATTGGAATTTTGTAATATAATTATGCTCACTCTTAAGTTTTGCTCTGAAAAGTAGGGAAAATGGGCTAAAATACTTATTCACTACACTCACAAATACTTCGACATTTCCTTGCCATGATTCAATCGTTTTTTTTTCACGCATAAAGAATACAAGTAAATTATTTTATTGGTTCTTACTTTGAAATAAAAAATTAGATTTCAAATATCTCAACAGATACAAAAATGACGGCAGTAGAGGGCGAACCATTGTGCATTAAAAGATACATCAAATAGTATATTGGGGCTCTAACTTATAATTTTAGTTCTTCAGCTCTTTCCTCATTGACTTCAGTAAGTTATTTCAAAATATCTTTTTATTTTTTAGCAAGTATATATGCGAGGGTTGTACCAAAAGTAAGGTTCCCAATGAGCTACAGCCTCGAGGGAAGGTGCTTGGCTAAATCCGTCAACAGTACCGTGCGCAGTGGCTCCCTCACTATCGAGCTCGCCCGTCCGCGATTCGCTACATTGCTGTGTTCGCGTGGCAGCCATCAGAGATGGAAGTGTTGATCGCCGCTCTCGTAAAGTACGAGGTTCGAGCAGTAATCCGGTTTCTTCACGCAAGGAAGTTACCGCAATCCAGATGGGACAATCCAGAATCGCCGGAGAGGACGACTGACGGAGGGAGAAGTGCTTCTTCAAGACAACGCTCGAACGCACGTCGCTCGTCCAACACTTGAGCTTTTGAAGAAATTTGGGTGGACCGTTATGCCCCATCCCCCAGCCCGGACGTACCCCAGGCCGGACTTAGCCCCAGGCGGGACTTAGCTCCAGGCCGGACTTAGCCCCAGGCCGGACTTAGCCCCCAGCGATTATTACCTCTTCCCCAAGCTAAAGGAACACTTAGGTGGTGAACGCTTCAAGAGCTATGATGAAGTCCGAGCAGAGGTCACACGCTTCCTCAGTGGATTGGCGGGAGACTTCTTCGACTTAAGTATACAAAAGCTGGAGCACCGTCTTCAAAAGTGTGTTGAAAAAAATGGAGATTATGTTGAAAAATAGACAACATTGTAAGCTTTTGAACGATGTATAAATTAATAACAATAAATGTTTTCTATTTGTAAAAAATATGGGAACCTTGCTTTCGATACAACCCTCGTGTAGACAACTAATGAATACACTAACGGTTAGATTACTGTTAAACTGATGAAAGCTGATGAAACATCACTAAAAATCTATTATCTATTTTAATGGGGGGGGCTCACAGCATTCTTTCACAAGTAACAAAAATGGTCGTTCAGGTTTGTGACGCAGTTTGACACATCTGTAATATTTATTTAACATTATCTATAATATTATCTATAAGCTTTTCTACTCTTATACTTTTTCTCATCTATTTGGAAAATTTCCTGTTTAATTTCTTTATGATGGTTTTTTTAATATTATTGAGTTATGATAACGCTGCTGGTTTGGAAAACTCGAGTCCTGGGCATTGTTCTTAAGTTTTGGTATTTTAAAAGGCTTTCAGATCTTTGAATATTTCTCAATTATGTTTTCATTAACATTTTCTATTTGGGAAATGTAAGCACTGAGGACGCTTTGAAATCTAATTGCTTGTGACTTGAAATATTTACACAGGACCTTTACCAGACTTACGTAGCTTCGTCCGAATCAATTTGCAATACTAATGATGAGTAAATTCACTCTCCTCCGAACACAGGGAAACACGTAAAATTTAAGGAATTTTCTCAAGGAAAAATATCATAAGCACCGAGATGGAACAAGTTGTTTTTGTACAAGTTTCTTTTGCTAAGATTTAATGCAGACTGACTTTAGACAACACTGTTATCGGCTGGATTCTCTAAGTTCAAGGTTTCGGAAGAACAAAACAACAAAAACAAAGATGTTACAGAATGAGTAAAATTTACTCACGGTTAATATTCTAGAGTTGAGTACCTTGCACGTTGTTAATTTTCACATTGCCGCATACATATGTATAAGGTGTACTTGAGCAGTCGAAAAAACAACAAACATAATGAGAAGCAAAGAATAAATAGTTTTACAATAAAATATCGAATGTAGTACCAAATTTGTCTTTCACAGGAGCCAACGAATAGTTTAGTCTCGGAAAAGCAGTTCTTAGAGATAATTATTTCTGGAGATATCTCTACATCATGCAACCTTTTTCAAACGGCCGTCTTGTCAAGGGTCAGTGTGAGATAATTACAATTCATGCGCAGCTTTTCCTTTTCGCAGCTCTTTGGAGTCTCATGATGCATTGGTAACTCACAGACGCACACTCGAACTTACAGGTTTTTTGAAAACAGATCCAGGGCCAAATCCTTGTTGTTGATCTACAAAAATCTGTAGGTAACAAGGTGATAAAAGGTTGCGCAAATGTATGTCAACTATCATTGTGTCGCGCTGAACAAATCAGTTTTACGGTCAGAAACCTTTATTTATAAGTAATAATAATAACAATAACAATAATAATAATAATAATAATAATAATAATAATAATAATAATAATAATAATATACTTCTTGGAACATTGTGGGAGACTTCAGAAAGCAGTGAGCGCAGTTGATAATAACTATAGTCCTATGAACCTGAAAATGACTGATCCACCTGTTCAGCCAGTCACTGTAATTCAGTCGCGGATTCGATGGTGTGACGGTTAGCGTACCGGACTGTCATACCCAAGTTCGCGGGTTCAAACCCGATTGAAACCGTGGATTTTTAAGGGCGAAAAAATCCTTCGTACGCCTTCCTTTGGAGGGGAAGTAAAGTGAATGTTAGTATGTTAGTAGAGTTACTTGCATGTAAAAGATCCTCAATGACGCCTCTGAGCTAAATTCACATCGCCTGTTTCGTCGCTCGCCCTTCTTTCTCCGCTAGGTGAAGGGAGCGTAGCGAAATTTGCGTGGTCAGACGGAAGAGCGGGCCTGATGGCCCGAGTCTCGCCACGTAAAATAAGGCACTAACTAAACCGAAGAGAAGATAATCTCATGGAAAACGAAGACACTGCACGGAAGGTACCCCCAGCTAAATTCACATGGCCTGTTTCGTCGCCCGCCCTTCTTTCTCCGCTAGGTGAAGGGAGCGTAGCGAAATTTGCGTGGTCAGACGGAAGAGTGGGCCTGATGGCCCGAGTCTCGCCACGTAAAATAAGGCACTAACTAAACCGAAGAGAAGATAATCTCATGGAAAACGAAGACACTGCACGGAAGGTACCCCCATGAGCTGAGCAAATCAGAAGTCGACATCTCAGCGTTGCACGCATGGCTCCAACATGGGATCTCTTTCCGGAGACAGAAGCCTTCATGATAGCTATCCAGGACCAAGTGGTGCCAACTTTGAACTAAAGAAAACACATTCTGAGAGATTCGCCACTTCCTTGCCGTATTACAAATATGTCCCTCAGAACGTCCTTGAAAGTAGTGAGCACACACACTACTGGGATCGCTCCATTATCACTGAAAGACAAGTTGGCGGCAATAGACCCGATATAACATACATTGATAGAAACCATCGGCAGGCTTTCCTTATTAATATATCGGTATCCCACAATCTCTCGGTAAAACATCAAGAGAAGATCCAGAAGTATACCAATTTCGCCCATGGTGCCAACTTTGAACTAAGTCCGCTGCTCAGAGGAACCTCAGCAAAGTGAAAAACTGTAATATATCAGCCACCAATAATAATATCAGCCACAGGAGTGATCCCGAAAATGACACTTTGAGCACTAGAGTGTCTTCACTTGGATGCCAGAAGTATATATAATATCAGAAGGCAGTTATTTTGAATACCCGCCGTATTGTTAGAAGCCATCTGAATCTTCAAAAAACAACCGCACACCTGGCCATCATACCTGTGAGTGGTTGACTCACCGACCAGTAAAAACTGTGAAGAATAAAATAAAAATAATAATAATAATAATAATAATAATAATAATAAACGTACGGTAGAATTCCGTGTACATAATAATTGTTTGAAACAGACGCAAGGAAATCCCAAATGAACCCTCAGAATGGCTCACAGGTGGCGACATCTAGAAAAGAATCATCTGTTGCCAGTTGAACAGGAAGAATGTCGTAAAAGGTCCTACTGCTATTAGGAAATCTGCTACTCAACAAAGTCATTGAATGATGTAAGGAAATTAAAACGTAATTAAAGCATGGTGTAGATTGACTACCAGAAAGCCTTTGAAAGTGTACCATACGATTGTATTTTGAAAACCCTGGAGATTTATCAATTTCATCCTAGATCTATTGAGTTTTGCAAGATTAGAATTTGCAAGAGAAGGTTTGGAAAACCAGATTACTTATACATACCGGAAAGGAAGTAGTAGAAAAAAGAAGTATTCTGATTAACAGAGGAATTTTTCGAAAAAAAATCGCTATCCCCTCTGCTATTTGTCATTAGTTTGATTCTACTATCTAGCGAGATGCCGCACACTGATTTCGGTTGCAAGCTGCGAAGTGATGAAAGGCCAGTATTTGTTTTACATCAATGATCTTAAAGTGTTTGCTAAGGATAAAGCGATTTTATCCTATATTGTGTCTGCGGTGAATGATTGTAACAATGATGTCCGCATGAATTGTTGTCTTGACAAATGTGCAAAACTCAATTCAAAGACAGGCAAAATGACAAAGTCAGAGAGCATTAATGTATATATGCACACTGTGATACAAGATCTTGAGCCAGATAAAACTTCCACAAATCTGGACATTGAACAGCGTGAGAACATTTCAACGACACAATGAAAGGGAGAATTCGCAGGGAGTATCATAGAACTGAGAGTATAGAGTGAGATTTGTCCTCCAATCCGCTCTGAATTCCAGGAATAAAATATCTGCAATAGAAAGTATGGCGGTGCCTGTATCCGAGTATAGTTTCAGACTAATGGACTGGATGAACAAGAAATTAGAATCATGGATCTAAAAACCCAAAAACTGCTTACAATGCTTCATGTCGCCCATCCTAGAGCTGATGTACATAGACTTTGTGCGTCACATAAGGCAGGAGGAAGAGGTCTCAGACAAATTGAAGGCTCATGGCACAATGCAATATTGCGGTGGGAAAGTATGTAATCATCAAGGTAACCCACTAATGAGACAGATCATTAAATCTGACCTAATAATGGGAAACAGAGGCATTTTAAGTGTAGCAAGAAGTTTACAAGGGCTACGCAAGACACGCAGAATGACAGAGACACTGAACTTCTGATGCTACTTAACATGAAACGTGAAACACAAAAAATGTTAAGGAAAATGTGGAGAGACAAACCACTCCGTGGGCAATATGTAAAAAGAATGGACTAGGAGCAGATCAATAAAGATCAATCGTTTATATGGCTTAAAAGGGGAAGAATGAAGCCAGATTTGGAAGATGTAATTGCTGCCCAAGATCAGGCATTGAGAACTCGATATAATGATAAAAGGGTTCTGAAGATTTTCGAAAATAAATGCTGCATTTGTCAGAAACAAGTAGGAACCATTGATTATATGTCTCAGCTTGTCCAATTATAACAAAGACCGAATACTGAAAAGACATGTTAGGTTGTGTAATTAACTCCACTGTATAGCACTCGAAGTTTTAAACACGTGCTCCAAGTGGTACGAACACTCACCAAAACCGGTGACGTCTTTTGGACAGTGTACAATATTGTACGACCAACAAATTCAAACTGACCGTAGTGGCTGTACACTGTAACACAGTCCTATACAGCTGTACAGTGGGGATTCCAGTTCAGTATGGAATTCACAAGACATACGTTTACGAAGGGAAGCAAAGTTTTTGTTGGCATGAAACTGATTTAAAACAATACAAATGTTTACAGATTTTCTAATACTAGAAACGCCAGTGTGAATTTCAAAAGAAAAAACCTCTCACAGTGCAAAGATAATTATTCTCCCAGCGCCATGTGAACGGCGCATAACTCGCCCATGAAATGAGATACAGAACTCGTTTTAACTTTCCCGTAGACGTACGTATACTCGGAGTGATATACGCAGTATAGGGAAAGTTATGTAATGCTGCGCGAAAAAATGGCCAATTTTCGGTGGAAAAAAATTAATTGCCGGGCCATGAAAACGAATAAGTGGATAAAACCAGTTGCTAAATTAAGGAAAAAAATCTCCTAACACGTGGTGTAGCCAGAAACCCTGTTTTCTACGTCCTTGATACCGAAAACCCAATTGAAAGGAAAACGTCCGTCTGTCCGTCTGTGAACACTGCTAGCGCCTAAACCATACGTACGATTTGTTCCAAAATGGATATTCCGTGGTCGATCTGATTCTAGTCGAAGCTTTGAGATTTTGAAAAAGATTATTCAAAATTTGGGGGTACTTTATATGAAGCACCCCGGGGATTTTCAAAATTTTCTCAAAAACGGCTCCCAACTTTTTCTTTAAATTTCTTGTATGAATGGAGTAAAATACTCTTATTAACAAGACATAGGTCCGATTTTCACAGATAACTCTGAATTTTCGAAAATTTTGAGAGTATGAATTTTTTTCGGCGTCTTTCTCCAACTACAAAATTGAAGATAGAGATTTTTTCTTCAAATAAAATTGTTCTGAATATTGAGTTCTTTCATAAAGGTCATGTAAATGTTTTTCAAAATTTTAGTAGTTTTCGTGCAATATTGCCTGCAACATGTGCAACATTAAAAAATTACAAAAACAAGATTTTCTCAAAAACGGCTCTTTATACTTTTGGTAGGGATAGTGGTAAATGTACTCTATCAGATGACATAAAAGACATATTGATCTATAGGTTGGGTTTTTTCAAAAATTACAAAATGTAAATGTTTTTACTCGTCTCTTACGTCGTTAATATTTACATTATCGGCGATTTTTTCACATTATTATATTTAGGAGTACATATGCTTTAAATAATGTCAAGTAAAGTTTCTCGAAAACACAACCGTTTTCTGTGAAAAGTAGCTCAAATTTCGACATTTTCAGAAACGCTTAAACCCTATTTTCTCATATATGGCTGCAAATTTTTTCTTGAAACTTTTGTAACAGAAAGTGATAATTACACTCTTGAATATGACGTAAAGTTTATTTTGAGTTATTTTTTTGTTTTTTCAAAAATTATATAAATGTAAATTTTTTGAAAGATCTCTCACATCTTTAATATGGACATTATCCGCAATTTGTAAAGATTATTATATTTGTGAGTGTAAGGGCTTCAAATAACTTCGAATAAGGTATTTTGAAAACTCAAAACGTTTCTGTGAATATGAGCTTCAAATTTCGCATTTTTAGAAGTGCTAAAACGCCATTTTCTCTTAAACGCCATATACTTTTTAAAAGAAAATTGCCATTTACGGCTAGGTTTTTGTGTTCTTTAATATTCTAAAATTAATATTTTCGTTCTACCAATAGGAAACCGAAAAATTAAGAAAATGACAAAAAATGTATTTTTGGCAGTGATAGATGACAGCTGACAAGGAAGAGTTTGTGGCAATTTCGAATAGCTAGCGAAGACCCAAGGAAATAGAAAACTAATACGGGAAAGTCTGTGCCATTCTGTAGCACCACTAGGTCATTTATTGATTAATTAACAATACATTAAAACAATGCAGAGTTTGAATTGACAAAAAACATGCATGCCTCAGGGTGTCAATTTTTTCTAGCGATGCAGTAAAGGCGTTAAAAAAGGGCAAAGACCAAAAATGTTTGGAACACATAGATCAGTATAGATCAAACCGCAAGCTGTTTGCGGATATCTTATTCATTTGCGTGGCATTTACTCTTGTTTCTAGATAAAAAATATTATTGAAATATTTAAAAAATGTACACCTTATAGCTGCTTTGACTTTAATAACAATATAGATAATAATTCGTATTTGTTGGCGTTGGCACTTGCTAGTTTTTCGCTGTTCAGAAAAAATCAAGGAAATGCCATCAGCAGTGTTGGCAATAGCAATTCAAGACAGAATGGAGAATACTAAATGTTATTTTCTTCCCGATGCCCTGTGGGGCATTCAAAAAGGTAGGTTTAATAGTAAACCGCTGACATTGGCAACCTTGCCCATCAGATGTTTTTCATTCCCAGAGAAGCCAGCACTCAACAATCTTCATTTTTTTCTAAAACGGCCACCTCGAAAATAAGTAAAACTTATTATTTTTGTTCTAGGATATATTTAAGAGCGAGAAGAATGGCATAAGCTTAACAGGAAAAAATGAAGCAATAGTCATTTAACATAGACTGAAGTAATGTCTCTTTTATTGTACTGCACAGCCAGCTCCAATCTCGTTACAGGAGTCAGCAGTGAAGATGTGTGTATATCCAATGTAATTGTTGCGGATTTCGTTGAAGTAAGCTTGGTAAATTAACCTGTTAGTTTACATTGGATTCCACAAGAATGCTCGAAATCGGACTTGTTCGGTATGCGGCAATGGCTAATCTTAATCTGGCTGAGTGGATTGGGTTAAGACTAATATTGTTGGTCTAGCTGATTGGTAAATAATAGCTCCATAATCTATCTTGGAACGAATAAGGGCTTTATATATTGAAAGTATAACATTTCTGTCGGCTCCCCATGATGTTGATGAAATGGCTTTTATTATACTCATTCTTCGAAGGCATTCAGCTTTTAAATTCTTGATATGTGGTATCCATGTTAATTTACTACCAAATAATATTCCTAGGATTTTGATTAGGCTAGTACATTTTAATTGTTGTGGTCCTATTTTAAGTTTTAACTGATCAGATAAGTTACCCCTTTTTTTGAAAACTATGCATTCAGATTTGGTTTTAGAGATCTTGAAACCTGCCGTATTGGACCAAACATGAATTTCGTTTAAAGTGATTTGGAGCAATTCTTGAGATGTTTTAATATTTTCCTACTTAATGTTATGGTGAAATTATCTGCAAACAAGCATACTTTCACTGGTCGATGGACATGGTTAGTGATATCATTTATGGCAATTAAGAATAATAGTACATTAAGCACATCCTTGAGGCACTCTATTTTATCGAACAAATATACAATAAATATTGTTCTGGTATTTAACTTGTAGGGATCTATTCTTTATGAACTGAGTAATAAAAGTTAGTGTTTGCCCATCTATCCCCATTTCATAGAGAATTTTGATGATTCGATCTCTCCATACCATGTCATAATCCTTTTCCATGTCTAGACTAATAGTCACAAGATGTTGGTTGGTTATGAAGGCATCACAAATGTCACTATGGATGTTTACTAGATGGTCAGTTGTAGAACGATTTCATCTGAAACCGCTTTGGAATGATGAAATTGTTTATAATAAAATTCAAGGTACCAGTTAAGTCTTCTATTCACAATTGTTTCCAGTAATTTGCTGAGAGTGGATGTTAAGGAGATAGGTCTGTAATTATTCGGGTTAGTTGGATCTTTGTTAGGTTTAAGAATCGGGATAACTATGATTCTCTCCATTTGTCAGGGAACGCACCAGTGGTTATTATTTCGTTGAATGGTCGAGTTATATATTCAATAGCATTCTCGACAGTTCTTTAAGAAAAACATTATATATTCCATCTGGTTCTGGGCTTGAATTCTAGTATGAGCTAGAACAATGTCAGCTTCTTTTACTTGAACGGGACAGTTTAATGTAGAATCACTTGAAGAATTTTGTTGAATAATTTTATCCATTGTTACATTCGAATTAGACTTGTAACTTTGAAATTCATCGTTATAGTTATTGTCGCTTGAATTATTAGCAAACGTAGATGCTAAAATGTTTGCAATTTCTTCGTTATACGAGGTAATTCGGTTGTTGCGTAACATAAATTTAGGTTGGATGTACTGCTTGCGACACCCATTGATAGCTGTAATTTTTTTCCAATTGTCTGCTGGGTTAGAGAAGCAATTTATTGATGAGATGAAGTCAATCCAGGACTACCTTTTATTTTCTTTATATATTCGTCTTGCCTTTGCCTGATTTCTTTCATTTTCAATATGGTTTTCAATGGTTGGATGCTTCTTGTATTTGTTGAAGGAGTGTCTGTACAATTTATGAGCATTTTTGCAGTCTTCATTCCACCAAGGGATTTGTTTCCTTATTGGTTTTCCTGAAGTTTTTGGAATCGTTTCACCAGCTGTTTTGAGGATTAGATCAGCCAGTTTCTCAATTTTTTCATTGAGAGACATTGAAAAATTTTCTTCTATTATGCTAATTTCACTAATTTTTGTGGATAACATTTCTTTGTATCTGGAAATTTAGCATCTTGGAATTTCCATCTTGGAGGATTGTTAATGCAGGCAGTCACTGAGGTATTGTTGTGGTGAGTTATGAGAATGGGAAAATGGTCACTTCCATGTAAGTCCTCTGTAGTACTCCAGTCCCATTTAGAAGCATTAAAAGATGAACACATTGTTAGATCAAGAGCATTGAACCTTTTAAGTGTGTTGTTAAGGAGTGTATATCGATTTTTAATAAGAATCAATATATTTGGGTCTTCAAATATTGTTTAATTATCTTTCTTCTACTGTCATCTTTATAAGATCATCACATTAGACTGTGACTATTAAAATCGCCTTCCATCATAAAGGGTTTAGGTAGCTGATCTATGATTTATATATTTCATTTTCTGTAAAGTTATAACTATTTGGAAGATAGATATTACGGGTACTCAAATATTTTTACCCATGTTAATTTTGCTGTACATTCAGCATTGGTGTTTAGTTGAATTTCATCTGCTTGAAGAGGGGATTTTATATATACAGCTATGCCTCCACTGGATGTTCTTCAATTATTTCTGTTCCTTAGGTATACAGAATAGTTTATTTGTGGTACCACTCTTTCTGGATTATCAATTTCTTGTAAGCATATTACATCTGGATTATATTTGTTAATTAGAATTAACAGATTTTGTCTTGGAGGCTTAAATCCATTTTTATTCCGCTGTAATATGCTTTCAACCATTATTAATTAATATTTAGTTTAAGGAGATGAGAAAGTAAATACAGTATTCTAGGTACTTTCTAAGCTGGATTCTGAGTCTGAGGTGTCTACGTTGGGAAGATGTTTTCCTAATTTTGTAATAATTCTTGTAAATTTTTCCTTTATGGATCTTTCATTTAATACTTTATATGTGTCTTTCAGCATTCTAATTATTGCATTAAAATTAGTTGAATAATGTTGCACAATAGGGATGGGTCTGGTATCCCAGAAGAGTTTTCAAGGAATGTTTTGAATGGGCTATATGAGAGAGGAAGTTTGTCTTGGTTGGAATCCATATAAGTATTACTTGGGAGCAAAAGATCTTCTATTGACTTGTTAGTTAAACTATCTTGAGAGGCAGGTTCTTCATTGACATTTTTGGCTCTCTTTTCTTTTAAGGTTTATAGGAATGGTCTTTACATTTTACGTCATTGTTTGATATAATCTCAGGGGTGGAGGATGATTCAGATGGGAGGCTTCTTTTGTTGATAGGAGTGAAGTTTGAATAATCCATAGCAACTGAGTCAGTTGCATTGTCACATGATTGTTCTGGAGGGGGACTCTCTATTAACATATTATCATTATTGTTATCTGTTGTTCTATTTATAGCTGGTGTGGGGCTAATGTTATTATTTGGACACTTGCTAGCAATATGAACTTCATTTTGTGAAATTAAATGATCCAAGGAGCAGTTTTCTTTTGGGGTGCTATCATTATCTTCTGAACCATTACTAGGGAATGACCCAATCAGGGCGCTGTGTCTCAAACACTATCGCTTTTTCTATCTGATTTTCTTACCACTTCTCCCTACTGGCCAATCATAAACTGTGTCTCTTCTATCTTAGGAGGTGGTATACATCGACCTCTATGTCGATGTCCAATAAACCGCGTTTGTACTGTAAAATAACCTCATTGATTTTAACATAGCTTTAAGTTATTTTCAATATTTTGCGAATTTTGAAACTCTGTTCGACGTAATTTCATTCGTGGAATAGTCCTATTAAATACCACTCGGGCTTTCGAAATTCTCAGATAAATCCCCTTCTCGCTTCACGAGTCGGAGATTTGTCGACAATTTCCAAAGCACTCGTGATATTACCTATTATAAATACCCCAGCAAACGCAGGGTACTTCAGCTAGTGAACTAATATATAGATACGAGCTTTATTCCACAACTGAGCAGAGTTTGTCCGGTGGCAGAATGTAGAAACATGAAAGTACATTTACAATTACCAACACAATTACATGATATGTGAATATATACATGATATATGATATAATGACAATACATGAAAAATTAATATAAAAACAAATTAACCGTATCATTACCTAGCACATGCACATGCATTTATATACATATACAACAAATGAAAATACATCTACACTAACCTTTCGATAAAGAAACTCACATATTACACAAATGTTCATGTATACAAACGTACATACATATCATACAAAGACCTAGGAACCCTCGCATACACACCAGTCTGCACCTATTCATTCATAATCATATTGAGACAAATGTGGATAAACAATTTTACCTAACACTGCAGTATAATAATACATAATCAGTCGACAGCTACGCGCGGTACCGTCAACATCATTCGCTCTGCTTTCGTGTGTGTTGTTAAGTACTTCTTCTGGTGACGATCTAATTTACGTATAAAGTATCAAATTAAGTGACATCTCTTATAAAAAGTGACTTTGGGTGCCTGCTGCCTTTACTGGTGGCTCTAGCCGAAACCATAATCACTGTAAACAACATCAACTTAACCTCAACTGCTCATAATACACAAATGTAATCTTACGCTGGAGCTGCTACTACTGATGTCTTCCCTACCAAGGACCAAGCAATTATCATCGAGGGGCATGAAGGGTCAACACAGAAGGACTATGTGAGTAAACTAACTAATATTTTACAAGGAAGTGATATTCCTTTTGTGTCACGTATCGTCAACAACTAGGATATGTGTATTGTTAAGCTCCAAGAAACTTGCTGATTATATTACAGATAAATACAAGTCTCTCATTATTAATGATATTGTAGTAAGTGTCAGACCATTACTTAGTAAACAGTATCAGAGTTATAATTTCTAATGTTTGCCCTGTTATCCCATATGAAGACATCAAAAAAACTCTTAACCAACTTCACGTTCAAACATCATCCGATATTACTTTTATAAGAGCTGGTATGTCTGATCCAAATTTGTCTCACATTTTGAGTTTCAGAAGGCAGGTATTTATTCACCCTGATGAAATTCATAAATTACCTCCATCTATGTTAATTCAATATCAACACACATCTTATAGATTATATTTCTCTACTGATAACATCACTTACTTTAAAAGTGAATATGAAGGCCATATTGCTAGTCAATGTCCAAACAAAGAGGACGATTGTATAGTTAAACACTGTTGGTTTTAATTTCGCGAATGGAATAGTCTCAATAATTTATTAATCAGGAAGAGGTATTTCATCAATTCCTACCGGGAGAGGTAGGAACTGATGTCTCTTCTGTGCCTCTCACCGGGAGGGCGTAGGTTCGAGTCCCGATAGTGGCAAGATTTTCGACATTAGCTTGTAGGCTACAAGTAGGTCGAATTCGATCAGTGTCTAGAAGATAATTCTAGGGACCTGCTGCTCTGATAAATAGTTTGTCATGGTTTCTACGATCAATACCAGGTAAATGCCGGGGCAGTACCCTACCAAAAGGGTCACGGACAGCGCACGACCTTTCCTTCCTCTTCCTTGTCCTATCATAATCCCTTACTTTCACACACACATCTAACATGCATTACACTACCACACATGTTGGGAGAACGGTCGGGAGCTTAGAGCTTTTATTTATTTATTTATTTATTTATTATTATTTATTTATTTGTCAATAAAACAGTAAAAACTGTATATGACGTGTGGGAAAGAGATTTATCTGCGCACATTGTCTTGAGGGCCAGAATTTAAAAAAAGAAAGAAAAGAACAAATGAATTTAGAAAATCATTATTTTAAAAAAATAAAAATATTTGAAAAATGTTTGTTCCCAAGCTATAGAAAATCAATTTCAACGGCAAATGAACTACAAGCAAAAGGAGTGCTCAACAAAACGTGCGCACAGTGAAGCTACATTTACGTCCAGAAGCAAAACAGGGGTCATCTCAGCATTTGCTCAATGGATCAGGGAAACTGGACCAAAACCTGATCGAGATGGGGGTCATTGACCTGGAAGCTGAAGTACATTACTTGTTACAGGCGTATTAAATATTGTTTTAAAATGTATACAATGCAAACGTAAAGTAATTCATTATATATCTTTGTTTTGTTACAATAAACATTATTTTTCTTTTTCACGATCAGTATAGTCCCTAATTGTGTAGAAACAGTTTTGCAGCAGAAAAGATTTTACTTTTAACTTAAATTTGTGTACCGACTTTAAATGTTTTATGTCATCTGGCAATGCGTTGTAAAGTAACGTACATGTTGATTTCTTGTACTGAGCTGTTGATACTGACACTTGATGCACGTGATTTCTACGGCGTGTGTTGTAATTATAAATATCAATATTGCATGAAAATATGTTCCCTCCGTTAAGTAGGTCATTTTTGACAAATATTACAGATTCGTAAATAAATAGACAAAGCAATGGTAAGATTCCCAGCTCAATGTAAAGAGACTTGCAGGAATTACGTGGAAGGCATTTTTTCATTATTCGAATAATTTTCTTTTGCAATCTGAAGGTTGAATACTACAGGATGAGTTTCCCCAGAATATTATGCCATATCAGCTGGGGCGATGCTCCTCCGGTGGGAGATATGTGGTTGGTGAAAACCCCACAATTGTCGGTAGGTCGGCCCCGAATTTCGCCTTCCTTCGGAGAGAGATCACCGCCACCTCCCGAGGAAAAAAATAATGCACTAAAGGTATGGGAAAATGACCTTAACATTTGACGCACCCGGAATCAGTAACAATCAATCAAATCCAACTATCCCCGCCCTGCCTCGCACCCTATTTGTATCTATCACTTATTCTACTGTATGCCCGCTGCCTCTTGCCCAACCTCGCTGTGCCTCGATCCCACCTGGAATTGTCCTCACTTTATCACTAAAAATTGTTAATATTTTTTAAATTGGGGATTCCACCCTCAGAATTTACTCACTTTATAACTAAATATAATGAACAAATCAAAACACAACTAGTGGTGCTACAGAATGGCACAGACTTTTCCTTATTAGTTTTTTATTTCCTTCGATCTGGGCTAGCTATTTGGAATTGCCACATACTCTTGCCAGCTACTTATCTATCGCCGCCCAAAGTATATTTTTTTAACATTTTCTTAATTTTTCGGTTTCCTAATAGTAGAAAGGAAATATTAATTGTAGAATATTAAAGAACTGTAAAATCCTCGTCCTAAATTGCTATTTTCATTGAAAAATTTGAAGCCGTTTTTAAGAAAACGGTTTCTAAGCGTTACTAAAAATGCGAAAATTGAAGCTCTTTTTAACAGAAGAGTTTTGAGTTTTAGAAAAACTTCATTTGAGGTTATTTTAAGCACATACACTCATAGATACAATAATGTTTGCTGGAAATGTGCATATTAATGGCGTGAGAGATCTTTCAAAACAATTACATTTGTGTGATTTTTGCAAAAACAAAAATTACCCCAAAATGCATCGTCATTTTAACGAGTGCAATTTGCACTATTAGTTCGAAAGAGTTCGGAGAAAATATTTGGATGCCATTTATGAGAAAATTGCGTTTGGGTGTTTTGGAAAAAAGCGGAATATTGAGCTAGTTTTCACAGAAAATGGTTGAGTTTACGAGAAACTTTACTTGACATTATTTAAAGCACATATACTCATTAATATAAAAGTGTAAAAAATCGCCGATGATGTGAATATTAACGAAATTCAACAAGACACAAAAATACATTTTTGCAACTTTTGAAAAAACAAATGAAACATACTAAAATTAATCTGATAAAGTACTCGTAACTATTTTAGAATATTTTAATTATCTGCTTTTGGTAATTTGGGCGTCAGCAAACAATACGAATGTGATAATTTGTTCTTGTCTACAAATTAATTTTATCAGCCTTCACTATGCCGTACTTGCTCAGTCGGTAGTTTTTTTATTTATTTTATTTTATTTCAAAAACAGTAAAAACTGTATATGACGTGTGGGGAAAGAGATTATGTGCGCACATTTTCTTGAGGCCCAGAATAAAAAAGCAACATTTTGAAAAACTAGAAACAGGAATTTAGAAAATAATTATTGTTTTAGAAAATAAAAATTTGAAACATTTTTGGTCCCGAGTTATAGAAAATCAATTCCAACGGTAAATGAACTGATTTGATTTTTCTGCATTGCTAACAATAATGAACATCAATTTTACTCCTACCATTACAAGCAAAAGGAATGTTCAACAAAACGTGCACACAGTGAAGCTACATTTACGTCCAGAAGCAAAACGAGGGGCCATCTCAGCATTTGCTCAATGGATCAGGGAAACTGGACAAAAACCTGATCGATATGGGGGTTATTGACCCAAAAGCTGAAGTACACTACTTGCTACCGGCGTATTAAATACTTTTTAAAAATGTATACAATACAAACGTAAACTAATTCATTATGTATCATTGTTGTGTTAAAATAAACATTGTTTTTCTTTTTGACGATCAGTATAGTCTTTAACTGTGTAGAAACAGTTTTGCAGCAGAAAAGATTTTACTTTTAACTTGAATTTGTGTACCGACTTTAATTTGGCAATGCGTTGTAAAGTAACGTACATGTACGTTGATTTCTGGTACTGAGCTGTTGATACTGACACTTGACGCACGTGATTTCTACGGCGTATGTTGTAATTATAAATATAAATATTGCATGGAAATATGTTCCCTCCGTTAAGTAGGTAATTTTTGGCAAATAATACACATTCTTAAATAAATAGACAAAGCAATGGTAAGATTCCAAGCTTAATGAAAAGAGGCTTGCAGAGATCACGTGGAAGGCATATTTACTTTCCGGTATACGTACGTATACACGGAGTGATATACGTAGTATAGGGAAAGTTAGGTAATGCTGCGCGAAAAAATGGCCAATTTTCGGCGGAAAAAAATTAATTGCCGGGCCGTGAAAACCAAAAACGTGGATAAAACCAGTTGCTAAATTAAGAAAATAATCCCCTAACACGCGGTGAAACCTTATTTTGTGAGTCCGTGATATCGAAAACCAATTCAAAGGAAAACGTCCGTCTGTCCGTCTGTCTGTCCGTCTGTGAAACCGCTAGCGCCTAAACCATACGTACGATTTCTTCCAAAATGAATATTCCCCAGTCGATCTGATTCTAGTCGAAGCTATGAGATTTTGAAAAAGATGGTACTCCCCAAACATTTCCAAAATTTTCTCAAAAACGGCTGCAAATTTTTTCTTTCAATTTCTTGTACAAATGGAGTAAAATACACTTATTAACATGACATAGGTCCGATTTTCACGAATAACTCTGAATTTTCGAAAATTGTGGAAGTTTCAATTTTTTCGGCGTCTTTCTCCAACTACAAAATTGAAGATAGAGATTTTTTCTTCAAATAAAATGTGTTCTGCATATTAAGGTCTTTCATAAATGTCATGTAAATGATTCTCAAAATTTTAGTAGTTTTCGTGCAATATTGCATGCAATATGTGCAATTTGAAAACAATTACAAAAACAAGATTTTCTCAAAAACCACTCCAAATATTTTTTTAACTTTTGGTGGCGATAGTGGTAAATGTACTCTATCAGATGACATAAAAGCCATATTGATCTATCGGTTGTTTTTTTCAAAAATTACAAAAATGTAAAGTTTTTCACATGTTTCTCATGTCGATAATATTTACATTAGTGGCAATTTTTTCCCATTATTATATTTACGAGTATGTGCTTTAAGTAATGTCAAGTAAAGTTTCTCGAAAACACAACCTTTTTCTGTAAAAAGTAGCTCAAAATTCCGCATTTTCAGAAACGCTCAAACGTCATTTTCTCATATAGGGCTGCAAATTTTTTCTTGAAACTTTTGTAACGGATAGTGCTAATTACACTTTTTAGTATAGCGTAAAGTTTATTTTGAGTTATTTTTTTTGTTTTTTTCGAAAATTACATAATTGTAATTTTTTTGAAAGATCTCTCATATCTTTAATATGCACATTACCAGCAATTTGTAAAGATTATTATATTTGTGAGTGTAAGAGCTTCAAATAACTTCAAATAAAGTATTTTGAAAATTCAAACATTTTCTGCGAAAATGTGCTGCAAATTTCGCATTTTTATTAGCGCTTAAACGCCATTTTCTCTTAAACGGCACATAATTTTTAAAAGAAAATTGCCATTTATGGCTAGGTTTTTGTGTTCTTTAATACTCTAAAATTAATGTTTCCGTTCTACAAATAGGAAACCGAAAAATTAAGAAAATGACAAAAAAATGTACTTTTGGCGGTAATAGACGACAGCTGGCAAGAAAGAGTTTGTGGCAATTCCGAATAGCTAGCGAAGACTAAAGGAAATAAAAAACTAATACGGGAATGTCTGTTCCATTCTGTAGCACCACTTGTTTCATCATTCGAATAATCTTGTTTTGCAATCTGAAGGTCTGAGTACTTCAGGATGAGCTTCCCCAGAATATTATGCCATATCTCAGGCGGGAGTGTACATTTGCAAAATAAACTGTACGAGCTGCATGAAAGCTGACAGAATTTGGAAGAATTCTGAATGCGTAACATAATGAACTTAATTTAGCCTTTAATTCTGTCATATGTACATTCCATTTGAGGTTTTATTGAGTTGAGAGACCTAAAAAGTTTGTTACCTGAACATCAGCTAATTGCATATTGTTCATTTTCAGTGGAACATGCTATCGCCGATTTGAAATGCAAAATGCATTGAAACCGTTTTTCTTTCGTTAACAATTAATTTGTTATTATTAAACCAATTTGAAACTTCTGAAATTGTATTATTTACTGCTTCTTCTTTCAAGGCATATCGTTTACATATAACAGAAAGGGAATAGGCCCTAAGGTCGAACCTTGCGGAATCCCACGCTCAAATGGCAAACCATTGGAGACATAAGTATGTAATGTCCTTTCGTGCCAGTATGGTATTTCTACTCTTTGAGTTCCATTTTTAAGGTACGAAGTTGTCCAATCTTGGGCAATACCACGAATTCCATACGAAGGTAATTTTGAGGGCAAGATATAATGTGTCAATAACGTCAAAAGCTTTCGAAAGATCTAAGATTATTCCAATGGTTACTTCATTTTGGTCTATTGATGTAGCAACATCTTTGAGAAAAGAAAATATGGCAGTTTCCGTAGATTTTGATATTCTAAAACCGTGTTGTAATTTACGGGGTTCTAACTATAAAAACCGGGTTCTAGTTTATAAGTATTGCTTACCCGTTCTGCAATCACTGATTCAATGTGCCATCCGTAGGGTGTGGCGAGGAATCTAAAAATACTATTAAAAGAACGTCTAATTGGATTGCACTTATTGTATAACAATGATCAAGTTTCTTTCTAAAAATATAAAGTGTGATTTATTATACAAAAAAAATTATTGAACTTTCCTGTGAGCGTTAACTTTAAAACACAATAGCTATTATAAAAGCTTCGAATTCTTTTCGGTCATGACCGGTTTTGCATTTCTAGTAATTAAAAAAAAAAGAAAGAAAGACCTGTGCACAATGTAATTCTTAGCGCGCATTCTTCAGTTTCTCTTCAACGGCGCGCTCCTCGCAGAATCTTATCAGTTGTCCCGCGATGATTTCTTTATCCCTTAATAAATCATCCATCCCTTAATAAATCTTCCTTCGTTCAATATCAATCTGTATAGTCCATTAAATTTTAATATTAATATCTCGTTAAATTCCCTATGATTGCATCTCAGACGGACGCCTATGCGCATACTGTTCCACAATGAACCCAGTGGGTTTCCTGAACGGCGTCTTACCCTGCTCTATGTTGTGAAAATAAATTTTCGATTAATCTCACGTCCTCTGATAAAAATTACTACCTATCCTAGTTGGAAAAAAATCGTACGCATAATTTAGGCGCTCTAACAATAATTAAATCATATTTATTCGTTATTTTATAAAAAGGAGCGAAAAATGGCCACAAAATTGGGTGTTCATGGGGTTTGTGGCATCTCTAAACCCATTTTAAAAACGGTTTATTGGTGCCAATGTTCTTGCATTGAAAACTAACTTTTTTTATGCGATCGATTGAGAGAATTTATATCAAGATTATATACTAATTCCAATTGTATAACGCAAGATCTTTGTATAACGTTAAATATTTGTATGTTAATTAAGCTAAACTTAATGATCACTAATAGGTAAAATTTACAATGTATAAGGATTCCTTTAGGTTCTGCATTGAGGTCGCTACTCTAGAATCTTATTCATTTCATGATGATGACCACAGGTTTTGACAAAAATCAGTTTTGATATATAGAATACTTTGTTATTTCCTGAAGCAGAACATGAAGATATATTGTCCAAAAGGTTGAAATAACATTTATATGTTTATTCAATCAACTGGCTTGAACTTGTTAAGAACAATTGTCTTGATGCTTATTTCAACTCTTTCACTAATGTACTGAGAGTCTGATAGTCCAACTACGAGTACTCCCAGCTGATAGTAGCAAAAACGTATTTTATTTTCTCATCACTGTACATCACACTATGTGCCCCTGCTTTCATTAGTCAAATATATTTACTCGGTGAACGTGTACGTATCCGCGCTCGATTTCGTGAGCTCTCAGTTTGCTAGATGCGACAGGAGTGGAGTTTGGTTATTTCAACGATCGTATTATTATATTAAATCTATATGTCGTTTTTTTAATGCAAAATAGTTTGTATTACAAGAGGCGAATATTTCTGGTTATGAGATTTTGTCATCAACGCTCGTTGACATCGTTTATTCTAATTTCAACTAATGTTAGTAAAGGAGTGGGAGGGATATTCCGGAGCTCGAGGAAACGTGCACGTATAAATATATTGCATTATTATGTCAAAACAAAGGAACACTATCAGTTTTAGATGATATTAAAACGATTCAGTGAAATTTTATGAACAGAAATAGGTGATCAAATAAATACAAATGCCCAAAAATAATGAAAAAAAAGTGAAAGCACTTTGAGAGAGTGCCAGTCAGTCTGTTGTGAAAACAGTTTTTAATTTTCAGCGCAAATCTCATATGAAGCAATACATTTTCAATTACTGGGATAAGACACTGATATTTTATTAATTGTTTATTGAATTAGTTAATGTTCTTTTTGTAGTGTAACTTTATTTACTTAAAATTATGTTAATGTATTAGTATATCATAAAATGCGTTGTAAATTTCTAACAAGCCTATGATTTTATGCTTTGATATATATCTGTGAAATCAAAAATTTGAGAATACATAAAAATAACTAGTGGTGTTACAGAATAGTACAAATTTAAGTTTCCTATTCTCTTCAGTCTAGGTTAGTTTTTCGATTTTGCCCCACCCTCTTCTAAGGTGCTATCTATTGGTGTTTACAAACCTATCAGAGCTTCTCGCGGTCCCTTGCCCCACCCTCTTCTAAGCTGCTATCTATCGGTGTTTACAAAACCTATCAGAGCTTCTCGCGGTCCCTTGCCCCACCCTCTTCTAAGCTGCTATCTATCGGTGTTTACAAAACCTATCAGAGCTACTCGCGATCCCTACTCCTTTTCGGAGGCATTCCCAGAGAAGAGCCTCTTCGCGCTCCAGGAATATCGTACAGGCCTCGCTTGACCCAGCACCTGCCCAAATGTGCCCTTGGTACTCCTTGATTTCTTTTTGATTTAGCTGTAGAGATAATTAGAGACAAATGGCACACAAAGTTGCATGTCAGGTCAAGATATTATCGACGGAAAGATGTAAAGCGAAGGTTCTCATCTCCCCACGTCACGAACACCTCTTACAATGTTCCTGTCATTTGCAGGTTTCGGACCCATAGTCTTAATGTACGGGATCATTGACTCATTTCCTCCAAGCTCCTGCCTGATGAAGCCCGAGTTTATAAATAGCACTTGACCGTGCTATTTGTAAACGTGGAACGGTTATGTAATATAATATTAATAATACTATTTTGAAACTAATAAAATAACTAAAAGAGACTTTTAATCCATGTACGATTTTTAATGGGCATTGTAGCATTGGATCAATGCGTTTCATTCTTCAGGATGTTTTCTTCCATTATTGAGTTTCACTGAATGACAACGAGAGAGATGTTTTATAATAAGGATAGTCATTACTCGCATGTTTCGATATTTTATGAGGCGCGCATTTTATGAAGCAACAGGGAAAATTCATTTACTGTCGCAAACTTTTAACTGCAAACCATTTAAAATTTTGAACGCAAATGATCAATATTTACATTCACTATAAAACGTTCAGGATACATTTCTTTATCACTTATTTCTTGGCCTTTTCTCTTTAGGAAATTTAAATTCTAAAGTACAAACGACGTATAGAATTATTTTCAGCCAGAAATTCACTATTTCATAGCTGTATACAATGATTCCAACAATGTATTTGAAATACAGTCTCTACATAAGTATTGAATTACGTGAACAAATATACAAAATTATGTTATTCTTTCAAAACTCAATACCCTAACCACTACATTTAACGCGCCGAATCTCTACAACTTGGTCTTCTTTAGCCGCCACGTTAAAATAATTAGGCATTTGATATTGTCAAAACGAAAATTTTGTTTTTACGAATTTCTGGCCATGGTAACCTGTTTCTAAGCATTCCACTTGCCAATTCATCAGCATGAAAAGACACAAAAAACGCCCACAAAACTTGGCTTCTAATTACACTGTATATTGGAGAATATAATTCTTCTACATGTAGAGGCAATAAGAACCCACTTCTACGGTATCAAAGAATCCACGGAAGGACATTTTCTGACAAAACGGCACATTCCTTTCCAACTTTACACAATTTTCTGGACGATGCATTATTTACTACAATATATGGACGCATAATAATAATAATAATAATAATAATAATAATAATAATAATAATAATAATTAGTTGCCTACGTGTGAATAAGGGGGTTATTTTAGGGAGGAATAGAGCGTGGCCAGGAGCACCTGGATGGAATGTGATAGCTGGAGCAATTTGCTCTAGGTTCCCGCTTAATTAGGACTAACTTTTCATGAAAAACAAATGTAATCATTCCAATTCAAATCACCCGCTGTAATTTCTGGTTCCCTCCATTCACTCCAATTCAATTCATCTCAAGTAATTTCTGATGCATGTAGAAACGAATTATGTTTTGTATGTGTAAGTGTGGGGCTTGTGTCAAAATAATTGAACCTCGTAGGTCTAGACTCCGAGGCTTTCAATTTTTCTGGGCGCCCCTCCGTGTAGTGTAGGAGGTCGTGACCCACCTTTGCAGTGACGATGAAGTCCCCTTCGGCCGCGTAGATGGCGGCGGGCGTTGTGACGCGGTGCAGCGGGTAGGCGGGCGGGCTCGGCGTGCCGTACGACCTCATATTGCGCGTGCGACCCAGGTCCATCTGCGTGAACTCGCCTGCAAGTAAGGTCGCTGGTCAGCGCCACTGCTCTCAGCTCGCTTCGCCGCGATAGGTGGGCTAGTAATACTCTTATCGGGGAATACATTTATGGGCATTTGTTTCCCAAAATATGCCCGCTGGCAAGTACGCCCGCTGGCGAGTACGCCCGCTGGCGAGTATGCCCGCCGGCGAGTATGCCCGCCGGCGAGTATGCCCGCCGGCGAGTATGCCCGCCGGCGAGTATGCCCGCCGGCGAGTATGCCCGCCGGCGAGTATGCCCGCCGGCGAGTATGCCCGCCGGCGAGTATGCCCGCCGGCGAGTATGCCCGCCGGCGAGTATGCCCGCCGGCGAGTATGCCCGCCGGCGAGTATGCCCGCCGGCGAGTATGCCCGCCGGCGAGTATGCCCGCCGGCGAGTATGCCCGCCGGCGAGTATGCCCGCCGGCGAGTATGCCCGCTGGCGAGTATGCCCGCTGGCGAGTATGCCCGCTGGCGAGTATGCCCGCTGGCGAGTATGCCCGCTGGCGAGTATGCCCGCTGGCGAGTATGCACTCTCGAGGGCTATTTGTGACATTGAGCGTAGGGGCGATGTACAATATTTGTCTCATTTGGAGAGTTTGGTATGCAAATCAAATATTAGTTGAATGATCTAAAAATAAAATATTTTTAATTGCAACATTACTTCTTACTGAATTTTAAACATACCGGTTCAGATTGTGAGAACATTTAAATCTAATTTACCTGAAAGAACAATTGTGCATTTGCGGAGTATTATGAATTGCGATCAAATTTTATGTGGGAGACAAATTAAGTCTGTACCTAATCTTGCCATACTGCAATCTTTAAATTTCCCTCAGTGTGTGTGGATCTGATGTACTGACCACTATTTCTGCATACTTCTGTAAGTCACATATTTGTATTAGATTTTGTATTGATTATTGTGAGTTGAGTTTGCAAAGACTTCATAACTACTGTTGCTACAGCATTTCACTGATATTTCTCAAAACGACTCAATCTTTTTCTTTCATTTTCTTTCAAATAGATCAAAGAATAGTTACAAATTTGCGCAGGTCCATTTTCGGAAAATATCTGTATTTTTGAAATTTTCAAAACATCACATTGGAATACTGCAACAATCATGAAAGAGATTTTGCGCTTAATAAAATTTGTTCTTTAAAACTAGATCTTCAAATAAGATCATGTGCAATTTTTGAAAATATGAGTAGTTTTGCGTATCACTTCATTTATCTTTGAAATTGCAAATTCGAATTTCCCGCGCTTCTTTGAATGAAGAGTTTTGCACGATATAGCAAGTTACTACACAATAGCATCCCCGCGACACGGACGGTTTGAAATTCATAGAAATTTCCCCCATGGGGAATTATTATTTCTAACAAACTCAGTTTGGGATCGTCGAATTTGTTGTCATGGGATGTCGAACAACTAAGAGAATTAGAACTTTAAAGGAATCGCCTGCGATGGGCGATGGATGGATTGAGTAGTTCAGTAGCCGCCATTGCCAGTGTGAATCCTGGGTAGAGAGGGTGAATTGGAGCAATGGGCCAGCAACCAATTCTTAGTAAAAACTCTGAGGTGCAATCTTCCCAATACAAAAGCCTAGGACAATCAACTGGAGACGACTTTGGCTACGGAATAGTGCATGGTTTCAGATCAAAACAGACAGAACGTATGGCAGAAAATAGATAAATTGAAATAGATTGTATGTATGTATATTGTGGCCCTAACAGAAAACAAAAAGATGGGGCATGGAGAAGTACTGGAAAACTGCTACTACATCTGGAGTGAAGTAGCAAAATAACAACATGCACAATCCGATGTCTCAATACTTATTAGTAATAAATATAGAAATCATGTTACAATTTTGAACAAATAAATGGGAGATGAATGAAAGTCAAACTATTCAGAACCAAAGTACAACTATCATTGGAATATATGGTATTAACGACCACGCTTTACGTAAGTGAAGAAAAGGTTTCTTGGTGAGCATGGTGAGCATAGAAGAAGTGAGCAAGCAAGATGAACTAATTGTTATTGGGGATTTAAATAGAGCTGGATACCACGAAAAAAGAAGTAGTTGGCCCTTTTGGAGATGTGGGAGACGACAATAGAAATAGACTTATTGATCTACGTAGGGAGCAAGAATGTGATGTAACAAATAGTATGTTTCAACATGAAGTAATAGATATTAATGGGAAGATCCTGCAAGACAATGTAAATAAATTACAGAATTAATAATAAGCAGGATAAGAGGACGTCTTAAAAGAAGTGAGGGTTTATAGACAGGGTGCATGTGCCAGCACCATCTCATGATAATGGGAAAAGTGTGTTTTAGAAATATAAAGACAATCGCCAAAAAAAAGTCAATGGACTTATGAGTACAAGTAATCGAGCTTCAGAGCAGATCTCGTGAATCAGTATAGTGTCAAAGTGCTCTTCCAAAATATGTTGAGAAACTAATTAAATTTGGAAAAGGAGAATCCCACCTAAATGTATCAACACTTGAAGAAAATTATTCTGGAAGCTGCTAAGGAAGCCCTTGGGGTAGAAGAAAGAAAAAGGAAATATGTGATAAAAGTTTCCTAAAAATTTAGAAGAAATGAGACTTTCCGTATTAGTTTTCTGATTCGTTTGGTCTCGGCTAGCTATTCGGACTTGACAATATTCTTGACAGCTGCCATTTATCGCGGTCCAAACTACATTTTTTCGATATTTTTTAAGTTTTCGATTTTTCAATAGTCGAACAAAACTATTATTTCAGGAATATAAAAAAAACAAACCTTGCCCTAAATGGCAATTTTTGTTGAAAAATTTGGAGCCGTTTTTAAGAAAATGGCGTTTAGCGCTACTGTAAATGCAAAATTTGAAGCTTTTTTTAACAGAAAATTTTTGATTTTTCGAAAAATTTCATCTGAAGTCATTAGAAGCACTTACAAATTGAATAGTGTTACAAATTGCTGGAAATGTGCATTTTAACCGTATAGCAGAACTTTCAAAAAATTACATTTCTGTAATTTTGAAAAAAACAAAAAAATAACCCGAAATTAACTTTACGCCATATTAAAGAATGCAATTAGAACCATCCGTTCGAAAAGTTTGAACAAAGCATTTGCAGCCATTTTTGAGAAAATGGCGTTTGAGCGTTTCTGAAAATGGGCAATTTTGAGCTAGATTGCACAGAAAACTATTCATTTTTTGAGAAAAATTTATTTGACATTATCTAAAGCACATGTACTCATTAATATAATAACGTAAACAAATAGCAGCTAGTGGTTTTGAGAAAATCTGGTTATTGTAATTTTTTAAAATTTCAAATATAGCGTGCAATATTGCGCAAAAAGTAGTAAAATTTTCAAAAAGTGTACATGAATTTAATGAAATAACTTACTTTGGACAACAAATTTTATTTGAAGGAAAAATCTCTATCTTCAATTTTGTAATGGCAATGTTTTGACAGACAGGAAGACGCCGAAAAAACTTGAAACTTTGGCAATTTTCGAAAATTCCGTTAACCGTGAAAATGAGACCTACCGCCACCTTAATAAGTGTATTTTACTCCATTCTTACAAGAAATTTAAAGAAAAAATTTGGGGCCGTTTTTGAGATAATGTTGAAAATATCCCAGGGGCTTCATGTAAAATACCCTCAATTTTGAAAGGACTTTTTCAAAATCGAGGCTCCACGAGTGGAGGCATATCTACCAGGGAATATCCATTTGGAAGAACTCGCACGTAGGGTTTACGCGCTAGTGTTGTTCACAGCCGGTCAGACAGCCGGTCAGACAGCCGGTCAGACAGCCGTCAGACAGCCGGTCAGACAGACGGTCAGACGGACGGTCAGACGGACAGACAGACGGTCAGACGGACGGTCAGACGGACGGTCAGACGGACAGACAGACGGACAGACAGACGGTCAGACAGACGGTCAGACTGACGGTCAGACAGACGACCAGACAGACGGACAGACAGACGGACAGACAGACGGACAGACAGACGAACAGACAGACGGACAGACAGACGACAGACAGACGGACAGACAGACGGACAGACAGACGGACAGACAGACGGACAGACAGACGGACAGACAGACGACAGACAGACGGACAGACAGACGGACAGACAGACGACAGACAGACGGACAGACAGACGGACAGACAGACGGACAGACAGACGGACAGACAGACGGACAGACAGACGGACAGACAGACGGACAGACAGACGGACAGACAGACGGACAGACAGACGGACAGACAGACGGACAGACAGACGGACGGACAGGCGGAGGGACGGCGGAGGGACAGACGGACCGACAGACGGACAAACAGACGGACGTTTTGAAAAGACCCACTTTTGCGGTATCAGGGGACCCCAAAACGTGTATTTCGGTTGAAATCTCGAATTCGATTTTCCGCAGCATTATATAACTTTCTCTATACTACGTATATTACTCCGCATATACGTACATATAACGGGAAATTTAAAAATAAAGAGATAAGATTAGAAAAGTAGGAATTGATTCCGTGACACGATGCTTACAACTTACTAGCAGAAACAGAGTGCGGAATGGAGAAATATGGAAAAGGATGAATATAATATTCACTATTATGAAAACCTTGGAAAGTAGAGCACTTCAATGGCATGGACATGTTCAAAGAATGTTGGTAATAGATGTCCAAACACGATTTTAGAGTGGCAACCACCTAAGAGGCGAAGAAGAGGAAGATCAGTTTAGAATAGGAAAAATACATCCATGAAACTATGGTGGATAGATGTCTCAAACCAGGAGATAGGGAGGACAGATAGTTGTGGAGGTGGAAAACGCCAAGCTCCTAATAGGAAAATAACGAAAAAGAATAAGATAAAGATGTAGCGTGGAACTCAGTTTAGGATAGTCGAAGTTGTTATCATACAATTAAAATAATTGTTTTCAACTTTATGCCGCTACGATTGTTTTTAGGAGTTTTAAATGTTGTGGCTGAAATGTGTTAATACGGACTGAAAGCGTGGTGATATAATATTACGTAACCGTTACTAATGCAGAAGAACGTGTTGTGGCTGAACGGTTTGTAGATGGAAGGCAGCTACTTTACTGGAAGAGCCGCAAGAGTGTACCTGAGCGGGAGATCTGCGCGAAGTGCCAGGGGACCAGCGCCGAAGTACTGCTCGTGCTCCGGGCCAGCACCAGGCACAGGTTGGTCTGCAACAAACACCCAAGTTCCTTTAACGTTTTCCTCATGATGAAACAGAATTAGGAAGCTCATACTATTAATCCCACGAATGTCAGAGTCGAAGAGGAAAATTTTGCCTCCTGAGTGTGCAAAGGTCTACGTTTTCGAGTGTAAATCTCGCACTTCTAGAGTAAGAAATTCACATTTTTCTTGTTGCCTAAAAGAGGATTTATCTTAATTCTAGTAGGTTAGCAGTTCATTTTCTAATTGTCATTATGACGCTAAACAATAATTTATCACGCGGCATTTTCTTGATTTTGAATAAAGCTTGAAAATATTACGAATCTTTACTTATTATCGTGTTAATATTCCTCCAATGTAAAAGTCACATAGGTGAAGATATTTTATAAAATATGGTTCATCTTTTACCTAAATAGTAAATTAAAAGTGTTACCAAATAATCACTAAATTAAAAATTAATTTTCAAAAAGGATAAATCAATGTTATTTTTAAAGAAATGTATGCGCATTAAAATTCTTTTAAAATAAGGGGGGGAAAAGTGCAACTATTTTCACGATAATGTTCTTAACTAATCGTGGCAAATAAATCACTTCCAAAATGTTTTATTACCTCCCTCAATATATCATTTTTGGGACTGAGTTAATTAATACTACAACAGGAAAGTATATGAAATAAATAAAATTGTGCTTATGAATCATGCACTCAATTTACAAAGTGTGGATCAAAAGTTACTATATACTATTCTCACACGAGAGCCGTGATTCAGAGAAGGGGATTCAGTTGCTGATAATGAAATATTTGATAAGCTTCTGTGACGTCTGGATTAGTAATCTTTATGTTAGTCACAGACGCGTTGCGATCAAGAGAGAAGATAAGGTATTTAATATTGGTTTAGTGGTGAAATGTCGTTGGCATTTAAAATTAAATGATCACAGGTGTTGTCATTGCCAACAATGTTGTTTATTACAAGAGCAGCTTTCGATGGCTTAGCCATCATCATCAGTTTTCTGCTGTCTGGAAGTCTGCAGTCTGTCTAGTCGTTTCGTGGCTTCCAGACAGCAGAAAACTGATGATGATGGCTAAGCCATCGAAAGCTGCTCTTGTAATAAACAACATTGTTGGCAATGACAACACCTGTGATCATTTAATTAAGGTATTTAAAATATTATGTTCATAAGTTGAACATTTATTTAGCAGTTAACGTAGTTGTTCACATGAACCATGTGATGACGCAACGTTGTCGAGTAGAAAAATAAAACAAAGATGAAGAATTTTATTATCAAGAAGTTTAATAGAGAGACAGATCCGATTTTCAGCTAGAACCAATTATGCTTGTGCATAATAATGCAGCTTCTTTATTTTGTTCTGAAGATGGCCTGCTAGTCGGGTGCATGGGACTACAATGGATTGAAATTGTAATACCCAAATGCCCCAAATTTGGGGTATTTTTGTTTTTTCCAAAATTACACACATGTAATTATTTTAAAGGATCGCTCACACCTTTAATATGCACATTACCAGCAAAGTGTAAACATTATTGTATTTTTGAATGTGTGTGCTTCAAATGACTTTAAAGGAAGTTTTTTCGAAAACTGAAAAAACTTCCGTGAAAAAGAGCTTCAAATTTCGCATTTTTGTAGCGCTTCAACGCCATATTCTTAGAACAGCTCCTTTTTTTAAAAATAAAATCGCCAGTTAAGACGAGGTTTTTACTGTTCTTTAATATTCTAAAATTAATATTTCCTTTCCACCATTAGGAAGCCGAAACTTAAGAAAATGTCAAAAAAATATACTTTGGAAGGAAATAGATGGCAGCTGGCACGAGTATGTGGCAATTCCGAATAGCAAGCCCAGACCCAAAGAAATAGAAAAACATATGAAAAAGCCTATGCCATTCTGTTGTACCACTAGTTTTTGAATTGCTTTAAAAGTGACAAAGTGGCAGTTTGAAGTCATTGAATAAAAAATATATCAGTCAAGAAAAGTATTGTTTCCGTTGTCCATAACCTTAGGTTTTCAAAACTTTTATATCCTAGACACTAGCATAAAACATTGCATAAGAAAAGGAATATTTTCTGATTATTTGGTGAAACCTGTGTTCGCTTTTGAAACAGTTTCTCATTCTATTCGATGAATTTTTAAATGCAATGTCAACATAAAATAAGTACACTCATATTACTGATCCTGGAACAGGTCTGCACAGCATTTTCACTATGACTGACCTCGAGAGCCGCGCGCGAGCAACTTGAAAGGAAACTCGAACTCTTGGATGGATGGGGATAAGACTCATTCTAGGAGAAGGAGCCGGCCTATGAGAATGCGCAATTCGAACCATAGCGGGTAAATTAAAAGAGCTATTGGAAGAATGAGGGACTATTACATACAGTTCCTATTACATGTGTACATGTGGCTATTACATATCATTACCATTTATTTTGGAAGTGTTTGTTGTCGACGTATGACAGTAAAGAGTATCAACCTAAAAGGAATTAGACGTACATATTTGATTTGGATACCGATATGATAATTGCTTGTCGGGCTGAAAATATAAGTTGCAATGCTACGATTAATTGAATATTTAACGTGCTACTAAATACAAAATTGTAATATTGAATCTCTTTTATTTGATAATGACAGTAATATTTTTTGTTAAGTTTGTGAATTGATTAAAATGGTTCTATCAATACTGAACAATTCTTATTCTTAAAAAATCGTGATTACTTTCTGCTTTAATTTCCGACACGAGTACAGTATACAGTTCTAATTTCAAATCAACGAACATTATTTTTTCATAAACGTTCACGACAACATATAAAAAGAAGCTCTTTCCGTTATTTTTAACAAAATTCATAATAATGTCATGATTAACCGTAAAGTGTCGTAAAACGGTTTGCTCATTGGTATCTCTTATTCGGCTTCAAAATGTGTAAAAATGGTGGCAAATATATGTGCTCCCATACACAATCCTTCTTGGAATTGGCTTCTTCATTTTTATTTTAATCTCGATGTGAGAGACTGCTCTTAATTTCTTCCGTTATGCTATAATTTGCAAACTATATCATTCCTGGTGAAAATCAATTATTAAATCGAAAATTTTTGTTAGTTAAAAAACATAATATTTTTTTAAAAGAGGCCACTGCTTTAAACTATTGTTTGTGAGTTACAATGAGCATAAAGTAAAAAAATGTCGATACATAGCAGTGCACAGAAGCACATAAACAGTAAAATAAGGCCCTTGAAGCTAGAAATACGGTATATTGCCCATTTAAATAAGGGGGCAAATCATTTCACAGCATGGAATTGAATCCACGCGCCGCATCGACCACTCTCCGGCTTCTCCCCTTCCCCCAAAGCTACCTTCTACCTAGTTCTTGCTCTTCCACCCAGTACTCACGAGCAGACGGCTGGTTCCTAAGTGCAGAATGCCCATGGGAGCAGGCGTTGTGCAAGCCTGTCCTCGAATAATGTATTTTATTAAATGCCATGAAAATCATTGCACGTTTATCTCGACCATGGTATTCTTGATTAAATTTCTCCATCACGTAAGACGTTCTCCTAACCTATATAACTTTTTGTGTCGTTCTTCTCCATCCATTATTTTGATTACATTTTCTGTCTACAACCCTCTCTCTCCTACTTCTTCCCCCTGTTTCTTTTCTGTTCCCTATCTTTTCTCATCCCTATCTTTTCTCATCCCTTTCTTTTCTCATCTCTTTCTTTTCTCATTTACGTATTTCCCAGGGTCTCTCTCTCTTTCTCACTCACGTTCTCCCTTCCTCTCTCTCTTCTTTTCTCGTGAGACTGGGAAGGACATAGATTAGCATAGCATTGTGCACTCACTGTATTGTTGAGATCTACGGCGCCCACTATCCAAGAGAACAGCAGGGCACACAACTTGTTGAAAAAAGCCTTGTCGCTGCACAGGAAGTAGTTCAAGGCGATGGCACTCTCTGTTTTGGGTAGAATCTCATACGTAGGGAATGTTTCCACCACGTTCTGAAAAATACAGACGTTATTTCAAAACTGATATAAAGCCACAATTTAAAATATATATTTTATTAAGGTCCAAAGAAATTATGTTTGGCAATATCATGGAAAGGAAGACGGTGTTGCCACCCACTACGCTCTCGTTACGATAAAGACCAAGTGATAATAACAAAAAACTATCAGTGTTCGCTGCATACAATTACCGCTCAGGCAACTCAATTTAATACAATCAAGCTCATTATCAACACGCTGCTTTTAATGACACGCTGCTAATTAATGGCATTATTCGGATCACATGATTATTTTATTAAATTGAGGTGAAAATACTATGTCAATGGTGAAGCTGACGTTACGCTGTTTGCCTAGTTTTCAGCACTCATCTTACCACATCTCAACAAACAATAAACCATCTTTTAATTCGATTGTAAATGGGGACCTGAATAAGCCTATTTCAATTATTTTTAGAAAAATGAAGTGATTGCAAAATGAAATATGAACGAATGAATGATTTTCTAGTTGTTTTATCTCTAAAAAGTATCAATGTACTATCTCCGAATAATTTTCAGAAAATAATTTTTTCTCGGTTGGTTCAAACTTCATTGCAGTGGTTTAGTTACCATTTTACAACAACCCATTAATTTCTCGGAAGTTCAAGCATCCTCATACAAGAATGCAATGTCTCTAGGAACTGTCCTTATAAATTGTATCAATACACGGTATTTGAAAGTCATGTGTAGAAATGCTAACCACGATTTGCAATATCGTGGATGACACAATGAAAAAAATAAATAACAATGATGCATCAATACAATCTGCAGAAGGAACGTCTCTGAACCAGGTAGATTATAACTATCTCGCTGTAGATTCATTTAATCGTATTCAGAGTACTCTTAAATTATTAATAATAGGAAATAGTTATAAAATAATTTTGTTAATTAAACTCAGAAAAATTTACAATACTGAACGATAATAGAAAAATTTATTTCCATAGATTTTATCCTGGAACAAAATTCAAAGAAATTATTTTTTTAAATATTATTTATTAAAGAATATTTTAAGAATTCTTCGGAGAAAGGAATAGTTTAAATTTCTTTTAATGTTATTTATCGTTAAAACTAAAACAATGTTACATGTTGGTGAGAAGTATACAATCTTTCCACAATTTCTCGAGCACTCACTTTTATAACCTACAGTTGGATTTTAAATAAAGATATCAGGGTGCGCAGTTTCAGGAAGGAAAACGGGAAATTTTTTTCAGAATAGAAAACATTTGCATCGTCAAACTAAGGGCAGAATTAATTTTACACAGAATATATGTTATAAACGTGTAGGATATGCAGGATTGTCTAAGATGATCATGAGCCCCTGCTTGGTAGGCAACCCACTAAGCAATGAAGCTCGGCAGTTCACGTTAGAAAAACAAAGTTGGGCAGAAAAAAAATTAAGATAAACAAAAGCGCTTTCCACATGAACTCATCGGACCGTATGTGTCTGCATCAAAGTTTTATTTTTTAAATTTAATTATTTTGAGTTTTTCCACTGTGATTATCTTTTTCTGTCTTTGTGTGGCTATCTATGAAATGAGGCTCTATCTATGAAACTCCATATTTCCGGTATTAATTCCAGAAAGACAAATGTTCTTTTCCGCATCAAATTATTGTAAGAGAGCGAATATTTTTTAGAAACTTTTCGAGCCAAATTTTCGATTTCCTAAAGTCTGCGATCACTTAATGAACATACGAAATCCAGAAGAAGGGGGGCGGCCGCCAAGTGGAGAATTTTATATGCGGTAAAAGCAGATGACAATGGACGCCTTGATATACTGCTGAACACGAGGCGGAGCACACACGTATGGATTAAGGCCCATTCACCCTGAAAACATAAACATAGCATAGACAAACTGTAACATAAGGGATAGATGAAGTACTCACAATGTCGAACATAAACATAAGCAAAATAATATTTTATATTGTCAGTGGGGCATTTTAGTTTACTATTGGTTGGAAGTGATAATTGATTTTTGAGATATTGACTGTGCCATGGTCATCGGGTTCAATTTATATAATATTTTAATTTCAATGAAAATAAAATATTAATGATACTACTGTGAATACTACAACTTACTAAACTGTACCATGAATACTACAACAAAACTAAATTACAAAACGATCGAAAGCTACAGTAAAAGCAAAAAAAGGCCGAAAATCAACCACACAATCTGGAAAACGAGTCTTTTGTTCAATTTATCGATCCAATTTTGATACTAGATTTTGAGGTAACGTACTATGATTGGTTCGTTTCTTACTTCTTACTTAAGCATAAGCACAGAAGCTTTAAGCTTTCAAATCAACCTGATGTCACTGCAGTCCCTCTGACCGGGATGTCCTAGGTTCGAGCCCCGACGGCGGCAGGATTTTCGACACTAGCTTGTCCGCTAGGTCAAATTCAGTCGCTGTCTGGAGGAGAATTCTAGCGGCAGGCTGCTCTGATCGATAGTTTAGGTGGTTTCTCCGATCAACCCCAGGCGAATACCGGAGCAGTACCCTAACAAACGGGCCACGGACCGCGCGCGATCTTTCCTTCCTCTTCCTTGTCCTATCCTCTCTTCTTACACACACACTCACACTAACATGCACTACACTACCACACATGCCGGGAGACCAGTCGGGAGCTTATAGCTTGTCCCGACTGGGGCGGTGCCCCGCTGGCGGGAGATACCTGGTTGAGGGGAAAACCCCACTAGTCGACGGTAGGTCGGCGCCAGATCTCGCCATCCAGCGGGGAAAATATCACCACCACCTCCCGAGAAAAACACGCCCTTCACTTACGGGACTAATGACCAAAGTAGCTGACGCGCCCGGAAACACGAATCAAACAATCAATCAATTGACGCTTTCAAGCCATATAGTGAATCTTACGTGTTATGCTTATGCCAAAGCATTGGGAAGAAGTCCGCTTATAGACGTAGTTATAACGTTTATGTTAACGCCATGTTTGCATTGTAAATGAGCCTTAAATATCATGAATTTTGAGCCCTTTTTAGCCGGGCGGATCCATGGTCCGCGGCTTGCCCAAGTGGATCGGTCAAAGAAAAAGTTACGGCCCGAACTGCCGACTGTTTCTGCCAATATGAAGTGGTACCCTTGAATTGAACTGCACCTTTAAAACACTTGGCAGAGATGATGTGAAATGGAATCGAAATAATTCGAATCGTTTTCTCTCTGAGAGCTCTGTTTTATACGTTCGATCTGTTAAAAGACTTCATATTCCCATAGTATTAGTAATGTTGTATTTATGTTTAGCGAAAACTATCAGCAATGCCTTTCATTAATTTCTTCTAAACTCTTGTGGTATCATTTCAGAATATTGAATCCGAGCTTTTTTTGTACAGATTTCTTCTTGTTTATAAATTAAGGAAACAATCTAGTCTACGTGCATGTCGAATGGCTCAGTTCATTTTGGTACCTTTCTTAATAACTCAAATTTATTTTGGTGCCTCTCTGAACAGATATGAAATCTGACCTTATTCTCCAGAGCGCAACAAATGAATGTAGCCGAGCTCTATTGAGTATTTAAATCACTGTTGTCAAGGTCGATGCCACGAGCGGGAGTCCGTGGCACGAGTGCCACGGCAAACTCCACGCAGTTCATAACGCCGCCACCAGAGACAACGACATCCGTATTGTAAACGGCGGGTTACTACTACTCGTATAGTTTCCTTTCCGACGCTAGTTGCGCAGATAAGCTCGTGGCATGCTACGGTTCCACGACGCGTGCCACAGACACCAGTAGAAGACCTTGGCTCCACTGATTTAAATTATTCGGTTGTTAAGAGCCGCGGACTCTTTCTCACCCTGATGTACTCGGCTCTTTCTCACCCTGATGTACGCGGCTCTTTCTCACCCTGATGTACGCGGCTCTTTCTCACCCTGATGTACTCGGCTCTTTCTCACCCTGATGTACTCGGCTCTTTCTCACCCTGATGTACTCGGCGTTGGCGATGGCGAGCCGCGCCGGGACGGAGGGCGTGTCGTTGAGGTAGACGGCGGGCGCCAGCGCCACCTGCAGGCGGATCTTGGCGTTGTACTCTGGCCGCAGGCTCATCGCCACGTAGAACAGTGTGTTGCCCATCGAGTGGCTGATGTAAAACAGCTTCTCCTGCTGCGTGGCGTTGAGAATGTAGTCGATGACGGCTGGGATGTCGTACATGCCGATTTCATGCCAGCTGGAGTTAAAAAAATATCAGATTAAAACGTGTCAATATGGTTTTTCCTGTCTTCCGTATGACTTGAAAACTAGATGCCAAATTAAGATTTAATGAACGACTTAGTTGGTGTTGTTTTGTTTGTTTTATCTACAATTATTCTTTCTAGCTCTCTTGAAAGACAATATCATATGCCAAACTATTTTTAATTTAAGTTAAATTAGAGCGAAACAAAATTATGTATGATCTATATCACTGCTATATTTTGTCATTGAGATTCTTAATTCATTTTTAGTTCTGATGATATCTTAGCAAAAGATACGTGATGGACACGAATATATTTTTGGTACAGTTTACAGATATTGATGATCATAAAAATATTGTGAATCTAGGAATGAATTCAACAAAATATTTAACTCTTAAAGAATTATTTTTATGTGAATGAAAATAATTTTTAATATAGCACATTATAACAAAACAAATTTATGAATATATTATGAACAGGATGTTTATCACTAAAAAATTTATTATTATTATTATTATTATTTTGATCACAGAATCTCCCTAAAACTCATTTTAAATTTAAAATTTTATATTTCTTTTTTCTCACTTCAATTCAAATATGATGCTGTAATCATAAAAATATAAAGATTAAAATAAACGATAACTCTTTTCTCATTCAATTCTCCAGTTTCTTTCAATTCTGAGAGATTTTTGGAATATTATACAAATCGATGCACGTCAGTGTGTATGCTGTTATTTAAGGGGACTTCTCTATTTTATTTTAGAAATTATTTTCTGTATTATATCAGGAAATTTTTTTTTACATTGTGCCGAAAGTACTTAAATTAATGTGATTCTTGGCTTAAAATATTCCTGAATTCGGTATCCCTTTTCTCTTAGAATTCTTACAGTATGGAAATGATTACTCACTGTACCGGCCAAATGTGATGTAATGGACGGTGGACGGTTTTAGACCTGGACGATTGATATTAAGTTTCAGTTTGAAGTTATTTTCATTTTTATGATGTACAAAGTGCGGTAGGTTATCAAAGATGCAAGCTGTTAATTGATTGATTGATTGCTTAGTTATTCTGTCCCGTTCAGAGACACTGCAGTGACATCAGTTGATGCCCTGAGCTACCTTTGCCGGTGCAAGCAGTTAAAATAAATGAGTTCCATTACAGCATTTGAGTAACTCTTCAAGTGTACGGATGTGCGTATGTACGGTTCCGTCACTCAAAGCTCGACCACTTCCCGTGCACCAATCGAGACATATGAGGTGCTATTCGATGCCTGTTAGTTTCCTGATGGAGAACTGATATTTGTTTTTAGATTCAACCAGAAGATTCAAAGAAATTTCCAAAAACGGTTTTTTTTCGTGTTTTGATGCTGCCATCTTTGTGAGTAAGGAAAATAAACCAACGCCCCCGAAATAGATCTATGTAGGTGTCGTTGATTTAACTCCAAAACTCAAAGGTATTTTTCGTTCAATACGCCATAATTTTCTTTCACAACGTTGGTAACACAGATGTAGAGATCTTGAAGTGAGCAAGTGATGTTATTTGAACAAGTGAAACGCGCGGCGTATTTTATTTTCATTTTTATCCGTAGGCCTAATACCATACTTTTAAAAATAAATTTGCAAAACGTATAAACAGTATTGACTTAGAACTTATTAAATTTGAAGAATTTCAAGTGAATATGGAGAAAGCAAAACTGTGAGTAAAGTCAGAGAATGAAAAACCTTGTTACGTTATACTTCTCGTTTTTACGTTCCTAAGAGTACAAATACCGAATTTCAAATGAATGTGACTCAAAACGTATTCTTATTAAACCTAACTAACACCTTATTTACATAAAGATACGAAACAGTCGTCTTTTAATGTTTATATAGATTTGCATACAAAACGATTAATTGAGTGATTGCAAAACTAGAAGTGAACACAAGTTAGACTGAGTTTGTGGGAGTTTAACTCCACAAAAATCTCTTCAAAACTTTTGGGAGAAACATATGGAAGTGTCAAGTAATCCGGGGAAGGATCAAATGTAATTGTAGAAAATTTTGCAGCAGAATTTTCGGAACTAATAGAGATTGATCATATATTAGGATAAGAGAATAACCCAGAAGAACAGCTTGCAGGTGATCTTGGTACGTTATTGTGCATATTAGCAAAAATCGTAAAAATGTATCTGTACTAAACTCTATTCGCATCATCAATACCTTCAGCTATTTTGTAAGGCGATTATAATTTTGGAATAGCAATATTACCAGATAATATCCCGTATGGAGGTAACATTCACGGGGACTGGTTGTTGGAAATTTTTGAAGGGGAGTAACAACATTATCATCTACTACGATTCCTTGGTAAAGCCAACGCCAGATACTGTAAGAACATATCTCAACGAAGCAGTGCAAAAAGAAATGAAATATGAGAGAAATTGTCAACCCATGAAAATATTTTTAAAACACTTTAGAGCGTCTACAACGCCATATTGAACTAGTATTTCTTCTATTGAAATTATGGTATTTTCATTACTTTTTAAATAGGAAATATTTTTCAATTTTGAATAGAACAAACCTCAACTCATTCAACTTACCTAAACATCCAAAACTTTTTGTCCCTGCGCCTCAGTTTTTCATGCTTTCGTGAGTAATGGTTTCCGCGAACGTTATTTAGCCATACGTCGTATCCTTGGTCCGCCAATAGTAGCGCTGAAAACCAAGCAGAGAGAAGAGCAATTACTCTTTAACATTCCAATAACTTTAAAGTTTAATTAAAATCGTACAAAAGAACATAAAGGGATACATCCTACAAAGTGACGCATTTTAATCATCACGTATGCAATTGAGAAGTGGGATGAGGTTTGGGGTGCTAGTAACCCGCTCAGAATTTTTAGTACCGCAAACCCATAATTTGTACTAGCTAAAACAACATTTTGGGTGTACCATATTGTACCAGATAAAAATGTATTGACGTTTAGTTTCTCTTTTTGACGTGTCATCAGCATGCAACTCAATTAGTATCATTGATGTTTGTCTAGAGAGTTACATAGGGAGCTGAAATTCCTTGAGTGCAGTCGACTTTGTTGCTTTAGTTGAAGCAATTGCTGCCAGTTTTCTGGCGAGTCCTTACTTGTTTTAAAAATTAGAGGTGCATTTATTTGACACCTTTTTCATTGTTCACGGATATTCATACATCTCGCAATGAGCGTTTGACCTCATATTCAATTCTGTAAACTTATGTCAGGAAATAAAAAAAAATAATGAAATTGTTCCTGATAGTTTTCGAGAAACATAAAAACGGTCAAGGGGTTAAAGAGATCCTGAACACTTCTGACACATGCTTTCTCTAAGTTATAGTAAATTAAGAATAGTTCCATTTACGTAGATAGGAATCATTATTTATCTACCATGTTATCAGTAATATTTTACATCATAAGTAAGAAAGACAACCTTTCCGTGACGACCCTGGAGAGCTCACATGCCGAGGCCATCCTGCCGCGAAAAAACCGGCGGATTTTCGGTAGAAAAACATTATTACAGGGCCCTGGTAACGAAAAAGTGGATAAATCCAGTTGCTAAATTAAGAAAACTAGCTCAAAACTTCACAGTTTTAGAAACGCTCAAACGACATTTTCTCGTAAATGGCTCTAATTTTTTCTTCTAACTTTTGGTTTTCTTCAATATGACGTAAAGAGTATTTTGAATTTTTATTTTTTCAAAAATTATACAAATATATTTTTTTAAAGATTTCTTACATCTTAAATATGCACATTACCAGAAGTTTGTAAACATTATTATATTTGTGAGTGTAAGGTCTTCAAATGACTTCCATTGAAGTTTTTTGAAAATTCAAAAATGTTCTGTGAAAAAGTGTTTCAAATTTCGAATTTTTAGTAGCGCTTAAACACCATTTTCTGAAAAACGGCTACACATTTTAAAAGGAAATTGCCATTTAGGTCGAGGTTTTTGTGTTATTTAATAATCTAAAATTAAGCTTTGCGTTCTACCTTTAGGAAACCCAAAAATTGAGAAAATGTCAAAAAATGTACTTTTTGGCGGCGATAGATAGGAGCTGGTTTTTTCAATGAAATGTATTTATCAAAACTACGTGTTCAAATAAGGTCATGCTTTTTTTAAAAAAATTGTAGTTTTTCTATAATTTCTATTTTTAGTAGGCCGCTGCAAATTTACTGCGCTTCAGGCACGTGGTTGAGTCGTAAATTAGAATTTGCTCTTTGTTCGTTTCTTACATTCGACCAATTGTTATATATTTACACATTAATCTTTTACAAATTATTGATTTTTAAATATTTGAAATAAAAATTTCTAATGCTTTAACACGTTGACTACCGCGTCAGTCGTATGTGACTGACACTGGACACTTCTTGTAGACCATGCCAGACAAATATGACTGACAGACCTCAATTCGGTTTCCAATAACACTCGAAAGTATGTTCTGTTGTAGCACCACTAGTTTTTTTACTTTCACGTATACATACATACTGTGGAATAATATATCTAGTATAGTGAAAATTATATAATGCTGCGCGAAAATATCGCGAATTTTCGGCAGACAAAAATTCATTGCTGGACCCTGATAACGAAAAAGTGGATAAAACCAGTTGCGAAATGAAGAGAAAAAATCCCTTAACACGTGGTGTAACCAGAATTCCTGTTGTGTGCGTTCTTCATAACAAAAATCAATTGGAAGCAAAACGTCCGTCTGTCTGGTGTTTGTGAACAACACTAACTCCTACCCCATAAGTGCGATTTCTTCAAAAAGTGAATATTCTCCCGTCAATCTGGTTTCTACTCGAGGCGCAGCGATTTTGAAAAACTTTCTTCAAAATTTGCGGGTACTTTACAAGAAGCCCCCTGAAATTTTCAAAATTTTCTCAAAACGGGTCCAAATTTTTTCTTTAAATTTCCTCTAAAATACAGTAAAATGCACTTATTAAGGTGTCATAGGTCCGATTTTCACGGTTAACTCCGAATTTTTGAAAATTGCAAAAGTTAGAATTTTCTTCGGCCAGTTCCTACAACTACAAAAAATTAAAGATAGAAATTTTTCTTTCAAATACAATTTGATTTTCAAGAGAGTTCTTTCATTAAGATCAGGTGCATTTTTTGAATATTTTAGTAGTTTTCGTGCAATATTGCGCGAAATATGTGTAATTTATTTTTTTTCTCAAAAACGGCTTCAAGGTGTTTCTTTGAACTTTACAAAAATGTAATTTTTTGACCAGTATCTCACGTCGGAAATATTTACGTTAGTGCCAATTTGTTCACGTAATTATGTTTACAACTACATGTGCTTTAAATAATGTCAAGTAAAGTTTCTCGAAAACTCAACCATTTTCTGTGAAAACTTGCTCAATTCCGTATTTTCAGAAAAGCTCCCTATTTTTCTCAAATTTGAACGTATAGTGCAAATTGCACTATATAATATGACATGAAGTTCAATTTGGGCTATTTTTTGTTTTTGCAAAAATGACATTAATGTATTTGTTTGGAATGATTTCTCACACCGTTAATATACACATTTTCAGCAATTTGTAAACGATAAAGTATTTGTAAGTTAAAGTGCTTCAAATTACTTGAAATGGACTTTTTGGAGAACTCAATAATTTTCTTTTGAAAAGAACTTCAAATTTCTTATTTTTAATAGTACTTAAACACCATTTTCTTAAAGACGGCTCCAAAGTTTTCAAAGAATATTGCTATTTATGACGAGGTTTGACTGTTCTTTTATATTCTAAAATTAATATTACCATTACCAGTTCTACCATTAGGAATCCGAAAAATTAAGAAAATGTCAAAGAAATGTATTTTGCCTGTCGATAGATGGCAGCTGGCACGAGTAAGTGACAATTGCGAATATCTAGCCCAGACCCAAGGAAATACAAAACTATTACGGGAAAGTCTGTGCCATTCTATAGGATGTGTGTTTTTCTGTAATAAAATATTCTCACCGACACGTAATATAGTGTGGTTATCACTCGATAATTTATTCTGTTATCAAGGCCGCATATTTATTGATCGTTGTTTTTGTGTTTTCTTTAATGGTGAGGAAAATGTAGGATTTTATGGATGTAATTGACTTTGAATAGTAATTAATGTGAAAATAATGGGAACTCCAAAAGTTATATGAGATGAAGCAAGAGCCGCGACTGTTTACATTAAAATAAAAAGATAGATATGAGAAAAAATATAGGGAATTTTGTGTGGCGTGATGTGAGAGTGGTAAGATGTGTCTCAAAAGACGTGCTTCTCTCACTGTTTTCTGAACTGAGTGGAGAGTACCGTCAAACAGCTCTTTAATATATTATTCAATTACAATTAATGTAAATAGTTCCAAATAAAATATCCTTTGATAAGTATACGTTGTGATGAGTCAACACTGGGCCAAGTAAACATTATTAAAATAACGTGTATTAAAAATATTTACGACGTCAACAATAGAGGATTTGAAGTAATCACATGGTGATTACGTAAATAATGAGAATTTAGAGGAAGTGGAGTGTGATTAATGAACGAGGAAAATAGTGGACTTTATTTTGGTATTAAACTTGACATGAACCAAGGCCGTCTAGAAGAGTATATTAGAAGGCCTGAGCCAATGTGAATGTCACGTGACCTGACGTCACAATCGGTGGCTGAACATTTTTCGTTTTCGCATACGCCCTTGTCAACGAGCTAGAATATTTTAGCTAATTAGCCCTTGTAGGATAAGTTTAGATGCGAACGGATGTTTTAATAATTCAGTAATAATTGCATGCTCGGTTTTCTATATAAAACGAATTCCTTCGTCCATTATCTTCAAATAAGCAAGCAAATAAGCAAGGTATGTCTACTTCTAGTATTGAGTGATATAAGTATGTGGTGCAATTATCCATTATTTTATGTAATACATGTTGTAATATGTTTTGTTGCTTGCACTTGGATGTTTGGTTATACTATTATACCCAGCATTTTTTTCAGTAAATCCTTGCCTATCCTTAAAGGAAGGCATTTTGAAAATTAGGCAGGCGAGATACATGACAAAATGTCAAGCAAGTAAAGTGTGCTGTGCTGTAGATCGAATTATGATGGATGGACGGAACGCGTTTCCACTTTGAAATTTCCAAACAATCCTGCTCTGTGACAGAAGTGGATGAAAACATCAATAGAAAAGATTTTGTTCCCTCAAAGAACATGTGTGTGTGTGTGTAAAACACATCCATTCAAAATTATTCTCTACCGGAACAAGCCAGAAGAGATGGTGTCGAAATATTTACTAAAGGAACGTATTCCACCATTGTGAAAGATGCATACCCTTCTATCTCAGTGAACAGCCTCACTACTTGACGAATACGTACCAAAAGTTTCAGTATAGATATGTGAAAATTTTGAAATTTAGTTCCTGAAGCATGAAAATCAAAGAACTTTATTGAAGGACTTTGTATGAGAGATAGATTCGATTAATGGAAAACACAGTTTTGAGTTGTGGACAAATTCTGCTCACATTAATAGAACATAGTGCTTTGTGTATAGCAAACATTTTATTAAATAAACACTGTACATTAGAAATGTTCAGTGACAAATATAGTGGTTTCAAGAATGTAAGACGCAAGATCACAAAAGTTAGTGCAAAATAAAAAGACATTCAAGTCAATTTAAATCATCCAAATAATTTTAATGTACTTGCAAAGTGATTTGTGTCTTTTGAAAAATCTCAGAAAGTCTTACATAATCTGCTGGAGTATCTTTTGAATAAAATATTGCTTTTCATCCTTCCTCTTCTTATTTTTGAGCAGCTTTAATTTGATTAACCTACCTATGAATATTTTAGTTCCTTACAATATTAACAAATATTATTAATAATTACTAATACGGCCATCAGAGAAATATCTTCTAATGCATTCTACTAGCTGTACTACTAACTTCCACGTTAAATTAAAGTAGACAACTGGAAAGAAATAGAGCAGGAAAATATAATTGGAATTATCATGAAGGTACTTAATTTCTTATGAGAATCAATTAAGGCAGCAAAATTGTTTTATGAATTCTACAAAATTTTATATTATAAATAAGGTAGTATGTACAAAAGTTTAAGCCTTCTCAATATGTTAATTTACGTGTACAAAAATTGTACAATATCGGAATGTCTTAATACAAATAACTCTCTAAAATGAATTCTTAGAGCGTCAAAAAGGCTTAATGTTTCCTCGTGTTATTTTAAACAAGTAGGGGTTTTCGTGCGATTTTAAGAACTTGATCTCTGATTAAAACGTGCACAGCTTGCATTTCCTACCAGTCACCCTTCGTGACGTCATTCGGAGCAGGAGCAGGCCTTCTATTCTAGACGGCCTTGCATGAACTAGTGAGAAAATTCTGTAGGATTAAGTAATTATATCAGAGGATGGGAGAATTAGGTCAAGGAGTAAACAGTATTAGATGCTGATGCATGTCTATCCAGTCAGAAAGGAGAAGGCGTGAGAGGGAGTAAGAAATCAACGCGAGCGAACGAAGGAGGAACGAAATGGCGTCAGTACTGCGCATCTTAGCTGGAAACAAAGGAAGAGCGCGATTCATGAACTGGGATGCAGAAGTTATTCCGACACGGTGACGATCGGAAGGGAGAAGCTAGTTAGTCGCGACTGTCGGTAAAATGTATTAAGTCGTATGAGTAGAGATTTTGTGTGGTCAGGACAAGATTCTAAACATGATGGCTAATGAGATTAATGAGAAGCAGTAATTGTTTGTGATTACCAATGGTGCATTGGACTATGCCGCAAATAGAATTTGAAAATTACATTAAATTCGAAGACCAAGAAGGCAGAGGATACACATGAAAGTTACAAAAGGGACATTAAAGATATACGTATTATGGGAAGATCAAGTTTTGTTTAAATATTAATAATTGCAAATAATATAATAAAGGTAATGCAATAGTATAATCAGTATAATGCAAGTATAAGTAATGCAATAGTATAATAAGGGTAACGCAAATAGTATAATAAGGGGCCATGCGTGCATGGGGAAATCAAAAAATATATGTATGTGGTGTGTATTGTAAATAATAGTATGAATGGTAATGTTAAATGTGTACAGGTTTTGTCATGTCGTATTATTGTTTTGTTTTTATATATTGCTATAGAAATGTGCTATATGTGTTATTCTGTTCAAAACAGAAGAAAAGTTAATTATAACCTTTTGTTTATTTGAAGGATGGGTATAATTATTTTCGTAATGCTAAAGAAATCCCCGAATCTAAATGATTAATTAACTTAAATATTCATTATGTAAATTTTCGTCGCCGCAACTCCTATCGGCCAACCAAATAAATTTTCTCACGACGAATATCGAAACACGACAATGAAATTTTACTAGTAAAAAGACTCAATGAAGGTTAATAAGCAATGGGACTCATTGAAAGATTGCAAACAAAAGGACTCGAGAAAGTATACAACCAAAATAACTCAATGAAAGTTTGCCTGCAAAGGGACTCAGTGAATATTTGCAAAGGTGATTGTTTGCAAGCAAAAGGACTCAGTGAATATTTGCAAGTAAAACGACACAGTGAATGTGTGCAAGCAAAAGGACTCAATTTAATGTTTGCAAGCAAAAGGTTTCAGTGAATGTTTACAAGCAAAGGAACGCAACGAATGTTTGTATTCAAAAGGTCTCAAAAATATTTATAAGCAAACGTACTCAAAAAAGGTTTACAAAGAAACGTACTAAAAAGAGGTTTACAAGCAAACGTACTAATAGAGGATTAGAAACAAAATGACAGAATACATTGTAACCGTCACGTAGCTACCCGCTGACTGGTAGTACGCCGATTTACGAAAGTAAATCTTTAATTCACTTATTTCGTGACGTGTGGCTGCACCGTCACGCAAACCTGAGAATATCTCAATTAAAGGATAAAATTCCCTGTCGGTGGTGGGATTCGTCTTTGTCAAACTAATTACTAATTAACAGGCAAACACAATTTAGTAGTTTGAAATAACAGTTAACATATATTCTGACGAATGAAATTCTTGTACAACTGAATTTACAAATTCTCCTATGTTTTCAGTTTTTTTAATATTAAATTATGGTAGCTAATTTCACTACCTAAACTGCAGTTTTTCTAATACGATCTTAACTTCGATCCCTATTTACGAGTAACAACCTACAAATACATATATACACTTCACACAAAAAAGTGGATTTCACGAATGAAATTCCGGAAAATAATAAAAACTCTTATTAAAGCTCTCTCATATGTCGCACTTCTCCACGTGTCCGTCGTCGTCTGCGCAGTGCACCAAAAATGTCGACTGCTCACTTCGGCGACTCGAACGAGAAGAAAAAACTTCTTTCGACACAAGTTCATGCCGCGTCCGTCCATTCACAAAAGTTTCTGATTGGCTGACGTCTGAGTGCGTTCTGAAATAATTTTTCTGGCTGTCGCCATCTCTTCGCCAGCAAGAGAAACTACTTGTCGGTGGTATGGTGTCGGGCTTTTGCTTCTATTTTTTCGTTGGTTTTGAATGTAACCGACGATGAGCGGTTACAACATCTTACAATCAAAAAGCAGTAATAAATATTTACAGGCAAAAATACTCAATCAATCTTTATAAACAAAGGACTCAATAAATGTTTATGAGCACGGCAGCTCAATAATGGTTTTCAAGGAAAGCGATTCATTAAGGGTTTGCTAGCAAAGCGGCTCAATGAATGTTTTCAAGCCAAGCGGCTCAATAAATGTGTACTAGCTAAGCGGATCAATAAATATTTAGTATACGCAAAGGACCTCAGTTAATGCTTAAGTACAAAAGAAGAGTAGTGACTGATAGGCAATCTCTGCCAATAAGTGTGGCCTCTAAGCCACTAATTTTTTTACGTTTTTTGACTATTTTCGTATTATCTTCCAGTTTTTTATAAAATTAAAGGATTAAATCTCGAAATAAAAAAGCACCTAATTTTCACAATTCAACTGCTTTTTTCTTTCTGCTTTAATTTTTCTTTTTGAACATATATGTTAATTTCTTTTGCAAATTATAAATAATTTGCATGTATCTGGAGTGTTTCTATGCTGCAATGCACATTTTTGCCTAGAAAGCAATTTTTCAAACCGATTTTTGAGTGCTCATTGCAGCTCAACCATTCAGAATATCCAAGTAGTTTATTAGAAAAATATGTTTAAAATTGTCTTAAGAGATTATTTTAGAAATTTTTACTTTTCCTGAACGGGCATCCTGTATACCCGCACCTAATGTCTTGGACCCGGGTGGGCACCTTTGTCTTGGACCTTATCCATACACCCCAGCGTACAAGTACGCTGACTGGCTGGTATCCAGATCCCGAGACAGCATAGTTTACCCTCTCAGTTACCTTCCCACGCAATGCGTGGGTTGTACCGCCCTGCCTGCTCAGAGCTACTGGTTTTCCGGGTCAGTGCCGGAATCAAAACAATGTGCCATGACAAGTATCGAGCCACTGCCATGACGAAGTGCTGAAGTGGTACCACTCGAGCTAAGACCCGTCTCCTCACTGCCTCCGCATAGGAGCTATCGTCATGATTACCGCCAGAACCTAGGCAACATATCAGGAGGGATGATGTTCCTTGTCTGGACTTTAAAATGTGGGATCCGAAAGGAGTCCATCCCCAAATTACGGGCAATGGTCGACGAATTGGAAGACCAACTGGTGGGTCACGGGGAAAACCCGGCGACATGGAGCTTAGCACCGCCTACTCACTGCCAAGTTCTTGGGTGGTACGTGGCCCGATTGTTAGGATAGTGCTCCTGCATTCGCGTGGTAATCGGACAATCAGCGGAAAACTACTGATCAGAGCAGCTAGGCACACTTCTCTCCGAGGAGGATTTTGGTAGGGCGGAAAATCCCACAGTAGCCATGTCATTCTTGTGGGGAAAAAAGAAACCTGACAAGTGCCCACCAAAATTCAAAACGGCAAATTTCCCGCCCTAACGAGATGTCGCGAATTTTCACGAGTATAAATCTCCGATTCCGAGTTAACCCAGCGTACCTGGCGCCTTGTCGGGCCCACCCAGCGCCCAGTACTCGGAGCAGGAGATGATGCCGTGCTGCAGCAAGACGGGCGGGCGCGCGGCGGGGGCGTCGGAGGCGTTGGCGGCGTGGCGGCCGCGCGGGATGCGGTGCACCGTGAGCAGGTAGCCGTCCTCGGTGCGCACCGTGTGTGTCTCCAGCGGGTACCCCCACAACGACAGGCGCTGCGTCTGTAACAGTGCGTGCAGGTTGAAGCGCCTGGCGAGGACATCCCTTGATTGATCGTTAGTTATTTTGGACGCGTCAATTACTTCGACCATTAGTCCCATAAGTGTAGTGCACGTTTTTGCTCGGGAGGTGAAGGTGGTCATTCCCTGCTGGATGGCTAGATCCGGCGCTGACCTACCGTCGGTTAGCAGGCGTTTTCCCCAACCAGGTGTCTTCCACCAGCGAGGCATCGTCTCAGCCGCGACAAGATCTGAGCTCACGACCGGTCTTCCGGCTTGTGTGGGTAGTGTAGTGCATGTAAGTGTAAGTGTGCGTAAGTAAGTTGTGAGGATAGGACAAGGAATGGGAAAGATAGATTGCGCGCGGTCCCTGGCCCGTTTGTCAGAGTACTGCTCTGTTTTCTGGTATTGATCGGAGAAACCACGGAAAACTACCGATCGTAGCAGCCGGCCACTAGTATTCTCCTCCAGGCAGCGACTGAATTCGATCTAGCTGACAAGCTAGTGTCGAAAATCCTGCCACCACCGTCGGGACTTGGTTGACATCAGTTGATCCCCTGATCCATATCTCCTGGTGCATCGCTCCATCTGCACAGACGGATTCAGTTAACCCGTTTATTCCAATTGGACCCCAAAAGGATCGTTCAAATCAACATTAATTTTTTGTAATTAAATTTCTTCAAAGAATTGGTCGTCCCAACCGGGATTCATGTCCGAGCTCCCTGATTTACACCGAGATGCTGTACCCACTAAGCTACCGAGACAACCAATCATTTGAACAAGTTTCACAGTATCATCAGTTTCGCAGAAGAAAGGATTGGTTGTCTCGGTAGATTAGTGTCAATAGTTTTACTGTGAAAACTGTTCAAAGGATTGGTTGTCTCGGTTGCTTAGTGGTTAAAGCACTTGGACGAAAACCAGGAGACATGGATTCGAATCACGGTTAGGGCGACTATTTATTGGAACAATTATTATTATTAAAATACATATTTTACAAAGTAACATGGTCACAACTTGGACATCTTTACGAATGCGGAAGATATTTCAGAGCGTAATTGCTAGAGTTCTGCAATCAGGCGAAAACAACCGCTCGAGACTCTCGGACTCCGCGCCGACGCTCGGCGAAGGGAGGGGGACCTTCCTTGGCGAGGAAGAGATAGCTGTTTAACGGACATTTCGACCGACCGCCTTGCGGCTCCCGCCGAGACTCGGGAGTCGCCGAGCGCTCGAGCGCTCGGACACTCGGCCAAGCGCCGGACTGCACGGTAGCTTCGCCCCTCAATGCATGTTCGGGATATAAAGTCGCCGCATGTAGTGATCGCAACTCTTTCAATTCATTGTAATCGAAAGAAAATACAATTATAATTAAACGATTAATTTGTTGAAAAGTAACAATTTATCGATTGACTGGAAATAATTTTACAGAGACAAACAATACATTTTTTGAAAGAATTAGACAAAAGAAGACAGAAGTTTGTAGAACGGGGAAAATCCCACAGTGACCATGTTATGCTTGTAAAAGAATCCTGGCGGATGCCCGGCAAAATGAAATACGGTAATTTCCCGTCATGACAACATCTCGCGTTATCCCAAGCAGAAAGCTCTTTTATAGTTAAGTGAGACCCCATCTGGCGGAACACATGAGAATTACAACCAGGTGCTCAAGGGGACACCCACCGAGCGCCTGCACTCACGAAGGTCTCCTAGACCACGCACGTCAAATCGCGCCCGCACGAGCTACTTGCCCGATTAGGAAGAGCGGCGCTCGTACGAGAATGGGCAACTTCCCTTGGCTCCGAACTCATTTCCCTTAAAATTCAGAAAAGGGTGTATATTCGCAAGCCGAAGCGGCGCGAGGCAGGAAATTGAGGCTTCGTACGAAAATAGGTTTGCCAGATTATTTTTCTATCAAACTAGGAAAACCCGGCAGACGATGTTCTGTCCTTCATCTCCCTCTTTCCCCTATACCATCACACTCTCACTGTCTCTCCCTCCCTCCCTTTCACACCCTCACCCTGCCCCTGCCTGTCTGTCTCTGCCGCTCTCTGTCCTCATTCATATTTAATTGCAGATTCTGCACATCTCCGAGCAGGGGAGGTGATATCGGGAACCGCGGGACCAGCAAAAATATAATAGAATGTTCAAACAGCTTTCATCCTGTAGATTACAGTGTGAGAAACGTTTCTTTGAGGTCTTAGTTTTTAAGGCCATAGAATGCATCGTGTAGGGTTATTTATCGATATAGATTCAAAATCCTGCCAAATGTGTTGCGGGTTGCATTTGACGTAAATATTTAGTTTTGTTCTACACCGCCATGTACTGGAGTTACAACAGATTTAACAGCACATAACCCTTCTCGGTGAAAAAAACAAAACACGTAGAAGTGTCAACTTGCACGGAGTTTGATCTCATGGTGTCGGAGTTAAGCTCTCTCTCTCTCTCTCTCTCTCTCTCTCTCTATATATATATATATATATATATATATATATATATATATATATATATATGCATTTTCACTTTCCCGTATACGTACGTATATACGGAGTAATATACGTAGTATAGGGAAAGTTATGTAATGCTGGGGAAAATCGATTTCGAGATTTTGACGGAAATACACGTTTTGGGGTCCCCTGATACCTAAAAAGTGTTTTTTTCGAAACGTCCATCCTTTGGTAAACAGCACCAGCGCTTATACTATACGGGCGATTTCTTCCAAAATGGATATTCCTCGGTCAATCTGCTTCCACTCGAGGCGCCGCGATTTTCAAAAACTTACTTCAAAATTTGGGGGTTCCTTACATGAAGTTGTTTCAAAAATTACAAGAATGTTATTTTTTTACTTGTCTCTCATGGCGTTCATATATACATTAGCGGCAACATGTTCACATTATTATATTTATGAGTACATGTGCTTTAAATAATGTCAAATAAAGTTTCTCGAAAACAACCGTTTGCTGTCAAAACTACGACATTTTCTCATAAATGGCTCCAACTTTTTCTTCAAACGAATAGTGCTAATTGCGCTCTTTAATATGACGTAAAGTTCATTTTGGGGCAACTTTTTTGAAAGATCTGTCTCACTCTTTCCAAAAAATTGTGAACACTACTGTATTTGTAAGTTGATGTACTTGAAATTGATGTACTTGAGATTGACTTCTAATGATGTTTTTCGAAAAGTCAATAATTTTCTGTGAAAAAGAGCTTCAAATTTTGCATTTACAGTAGTGCTTAAATGCCATTTTCTTAAATAAGGCTCCAGTTTTTTCAAAGAAAATTGCCTTTTACGACGAAATTTTACTGTTCTGTAACATTCTTAAAATAAATATTCTCTTCTACAATTTGGAAACCGAAAAATTAACAAAATCTCAAAGAAGTGTACTTCGGGCGGTGATAGATGGCAGCTGGCGAGAGAATGGGGCAAGTGCGAATAGCTAGCCGAGACCAAAGGAAATAGAAAACTAATACGGGACAGTCTGTGCCATTCTGTAGCACCACTAATTTTCTTTCCAATGCTAAGATCAGTTCATCCTGACAACTGCTGCCACTGGGTAGAAATTCAGAATGGTCTGATCGGCGGTTTTTCTTGATTTATCCTATCAATACGACACTAATTCCAGAACTATCTTAAACAACAAGCACGAACTTTACGCGATCCTTTCATCCTTTACCTTCTTGCATTCATATGTCCTAATGTTGGACTGATCCCCTTTCCAATGTGATGCATCCTTCTTTATCCCTTTCAGACTGGCAATACACGAATTACTGGAAATACACGAAAGCCCAAAAGCTGATCCGAGTTGCAGCGTCATCGGAAATAACATAATCATGTTTTACACTCTTTCATAGTTTTCCTCCACTGACAGTTCACTAGCTTAATCCCACTTTTCATGACTAAGGTACCAACGGAATTATGAAACATATTAATCCCACTAGGATAAAGATTTTGCTCAACCTACGTGCTTTATTGAAAAACAATACGTAGAAAAAATAGTACGTAGAACTACCAAGTTTCCTTTTGCGTCCAACTTTAAATTATAACACCAAAATAATTATTTAGTCCTAAGAGCATCTCGTTCTTTCTAAATTCTCGTGTTGTTTTAAGGTTTGGCAGGAGTTGCAGTAGTGTTCAAAAATTTTGTGTTTTGCGTAACGGAAGCTTGTGAAGTTAGATCCTTATTCACAAATTATTAAACAACAACATGTCTATCTATTTTTATGTTTTATATTTTAAATTATGAAAACGCGTTTAAATGAGGCAAGTAAGATTAACTTTTCAATGTTTCACAGGAATTAAATAAACCACAAGAAACGTTGTTTGGATAGTCATTATATCAAAAATGGATGAAAACCAAAAATTAGAAATTTAACGTAGACACTGAAATTTATTCCAAAAACATCCAGATTTTCTTGCTTGATTTGTTCAGGCATTTGTTATCAATGATCACCTATTGGTGAGAATTGTATCACAAAGACATTCCCCTCCTCTCAAGAATGTCTACATGCAGAAATAAGTGGGACGCTCGTCACAAATAAAATATCCCCATTTAAAATAGCCCTATCTTTCTGATACATGGTTAAATTTCTCCCATTCAAGATAGACCCAAACAACATTTTTGAATTATTTCTATACTTTCTGAAGAACCTCCGAAATTCGAACTAGAATCATCTTTTAGTCCCGAAGCGCACTTCCTGGTCTTGGTCGTGACCATGACTGTGAGGAGGGACAATTACTGTTTCAGGTGTGGGAACGCAACACCACGACCCGCGTTTCTGGAAAACGATTGCGCAGCGTAACTGGAAACAGTTCGTAACAGATGCGGATTCCAACGTAAACAACAACTCAAACTACATTTTCTCTACTTCTTGGGTGTCGACAGTGATAAGGAAAATAACAATTTGCTTTGAAGAACACGCGTATCAAAAATATAAAAACGGCCTTACAAAAGAGGTTTTTAAGTAGAAGCAGTAACAATATTATTTCCAAAATTTGTCTTTTAGATTACAGTTTACCCGTCAACAGTCTTGATTGTTTTTCCTGAAAACTATTTTGTTCACGATTTTCATTCCTCTCTCTTGAATCTCACCCTTCGCCAAAATTGTCCTCATCAATTTACTCTACAATTTTACGTTTTATAAATTAAAAATCACAAATCAATCTCATTATTTTCCACCTCTACGTGCCCTTTTCCTACACAATTTATGTTCACTTTTTTGTCAACAATTTATTCTTGTGGGCCATGGTCGTGGGCAAAGAGTATATCTGGTCGTGGCCGAGATCGCTAAAGCAGTTCTTCCGTAGTAACCTCGGACCGAGGGGTCGCGGGTTCGAGTCCCGCCTCGGGCCTGGTTGTATGTGTTTATCCTTTCACACCCTATTATCACCATATCGTTTCATACTCATAACATAATGTTAAATCCAATTGCGGTCTCTAATGACCTCGTAGTTGATGTGACCTTCAATAACAAAAATGTTCTTTGGCCATTTACCACCACCAAATAGTACAAATATTCCTCTTTATACGATGCAACAAACCTAACCTCACTTTACCTTAGTTCACATAATGTTTAATGATATTATTATGATTACGACAGTTATGCTTATTGATGATTTATGACTACGATATATTATTATTATTATAGTAATTGTTAGATGTGTTTCTGGATAATTAATTACAATATTGTCTTCTTAGTCTTAACATCTAAAAGTATTGAAATGAATTGGCATTTTCTGGCAACCTTCACGGGGAATGACGTTGGTGTCCTTTGGATAGGTGCTAGGAAAAACATTCATCTTAAAGTACAACAGGGTTATAACTATAAAAAGTTGTGATGCTCATTTAGGTTTTCCTCTTACGCAATGGACTTTGGTATGAGAACAAAATGATTTACGCGTTTTATGCGTACTCTCTGAATTGCGACGAACGTAAATACTGAGTCTCATTTGTAGGGAGTTACTAGTTGTGCTACAAAATGGCATAGACTTTCCCGTATTATTTTTCTATTTCTCTTGGTCTCGGCTAAATATTCAGATTTGCTACATGTTCTTGCCAGCTGCCATCTATCGCTGCCCAAAGTACTTGTTTTAAAAACTTTTCTTAGTTTTATCCCTTTCCTAATATTAGAAAAAAAATTCTTGTAAATAATATTAAAGAACAGTAAAACCTCGTCCTAAATGGCTAATTTCTTTGAAAATTTTAAGCCGTTTCCAAGAAAATGGCGCTTCAGCGCTACTATAAATTCGAAATTTGAATCTCTTTTTCATAGAAAATTTTTCAGTTTTCAAAAATCATCATTAGAAGTTACATCAAGTACATAAACTCATAAATACAGTAGTGTTTGTTTATATTGTATTATATTTGTGTAATTTTTGAAAACAAATCAATACTTCAAAATGAACTTTACGTCATATTAAAGAGTGGAGTTAACACTATCGGTCCGAAAAGTTTGAAGAAACACTTTAGAGCCACTTATGAGAAAATGGCGTTTGAGCGTTTCTGAAAATCCGGAATTCTGAGTTAATTTTCGCAGAAAACAGTTGAGTTTTCGAGAAAATTTACTGGACATTATTTACAGCACATGTACTCATAAATATAATAATGTGAACAAATCGCTGCTAAAGTAAATATAACGACGTAAGAGACAAGACAAAAAATTTAATTTTTGTAATTTTTGAAAATAAAAGAATAGAGCATTATGGCGTTTATGTCATCTCGTAGAGAACATTAGGCACTATCCTTACCAAAAGTTTAAGTAAAAAATGTGGAAGCCGGTTTTGAGAAAATCTTATTTTTGTAATTTTTTAAAATTGCACATATTTCACGCAATATTATGCGAAAACTAATACAATTTTCAAAAATTGACATGACCTGAATGAAAGAACTGATTATGGAGAACAAATTTTATTTGAAGGAAAAATCTCTATCTTCAATTTGGTAGTTGGAGGAAGAAGCCGAAAAAATTTCCAACTTTTCAATTTTCGAAAATTTAGAGTTAACCGTGAAATTAGGACCTATAACACCTTAATAAGTGTGTTTTACTCTACTCTTAGAAATTATAAATTGTTATTAGAAAACATAATTAGATATATAATTAAATATATAATTAGAATATAATAAATTTAAAGAAAGAAAAAATTGTTTTTGATAAAATTTTGAAAATGTTCGGGGGACTTTATGTAAAGTAGCCCCAAATTTTATAAATCTTTTCTAAATCACAAACCTTCGACTCGACCCAGATCGACAGGGGTTTGTTCAATTTGAATTTTTTTCTTAATTTAGCAACTCGTTTTATCCACTTATTCGTTATGATTCTTTTCTGCCGAAAATTCGCGTTTCTTTGCGCGCAGCATTACATAACTTTCCCAATACTACCTACATTGCTCTGTACTTACATACATACACATATATATATATATATATATATATATATATATATATATATATAGTGTATACGACAAAATAAAAATATTAAAAACCATAGAGACTTTTATATGTACTCTTATTATTAAGACTCAAAGTGTACATGTATTTGACATACAATTTTTCGTAACACTTTTCTTCTGTGATTTAATCTGAGTAATTTTTTTGTTAAGTTAGCAATGATACTCAATAATACTGGTCGTTTTATTCCCTGACTCACATTAATTCTGTGTGAGACTGTTTTAACACTTGTAGGACAGTTTTCTAATCCTACGTGAAATAAAAAATCTACTAGCAAGCCGGAATATTTTCGTTTAATGTACTTGCATGGATTTTGTACCTGCATTTAATGAAATTTCATTAAAATGAAAGACTGAATTGGATAAATATATGCATTTTAATATTTTAATTAATAATAATAATAATAATAAACAAATACCATATCCTTTTCATCATAGTGCATCATAGTGAAATAGCGTGCCTTTATTTTGTAAATGTTTATTTCGGGCCTAGATCAGGTTTGTAAACTTCTTGGCGGTGTAATCAATACTTCTCTTCAGCTACGATCATATAGAACACGAAAGACAAATTTTCTTTGTAAGCGTCATCTAGTCAGATCGCTCTAGTTAGTATAGTAGCATGGTAAATCTAGTGCCGTATTCCTCTTCTAGAAGATGATCTCCGGCGACAACCTACACGTATTGTTGCAAGAGTTTTCTCCACCAGGAATCTTCTTCTTCCGTCCTAGCACCGGGCGGCCCAACCGGGACAAGCAGTAAACTTCTGACTCTGATCTTCAGTGGAACTGTAGTGCATGTAAGTTTAAGTGAGTGTGAGCGTAGGGGTGAGGAGGGGACAAGGGTGAAAAGAAGGAAAGATTGCATGCTGTCTGTGGCTCGTTTTTTAAGGTACTGCTCGGGAATTCTCCTGATAATGGTGAAGGTCAAGGTAAAACTACTAATAAGCGCAGTCGGCCTGCTAGAATTCTCCTCCAGACAGTAATCGAGTTCGAGCCAGTTGTATAGCTAGTAACGGAAATTCGTCACCTTTGGGATTCGAATCAAGGGCTTCCCAGTCAACCGTGCTGCAGAGGCATATGTGTTGCCACAAAGCTATCGTAGCCGACCAAGACGAGAGTCTCACACACGTTTGCCTAAGGAGAGATTTGAACCTGCGGTATTTTAATCGACCGCAGAGTCGATTATCTTTAGTCGTACCATTATTTTGTTATCATTTCTAGCTGTATATCCAATATCTGAACCCTCTAAGTACAGGAGAATAAATTGAAAAAAAGTATGTCCATGGAAGTCAGATCTTCTCTATATATTATTTTTTTTACATCAAAAGGTTTAAAATAAGCCTAGCAGATAGTGTTAGATTACCAATACACAATATAATTGCCACAGCACTACTTCACCACATCCAGATTATAAACATTTTTAAACTTTACTGTCATGAGAACTCAAGGCGGCGACACTGGAAAACATATTTCTGAACATTAAGTACATTATTAAGATCAAAATGTTCCGAATATTTTAGTATTTCATTATTACTTTCTTCGTCTACTAATTTATCCACATTATATTACACTAATATCGAATCTTCAGTTGGAAATATTTCCATAAAATATATCAATTCGCAGGTCTCGTGGGATGCAAGTGGTGGTTTTATTTATGAATGTTTAACAAATATTTGTTCTTTAGAATTAGTGTCAAATACTACTCTCAATTCTTAACATTACTGACGTTTATATTTACTAATATAGATAAATAAAACATCGTATGATTTCAAAATTACATTTTTTTGAACTGGAATAAAAGTAATAAAACATTTCTCACGGCAATGAAATTCTATCTGCCCGAGAATACCTCACTAAATCTTCGCCACCCATGTTATAACAGTTTTCTCCTACTGATAATGATGCTGTTTATTGTTTTAAATAATTAATTACCAAACATGTCAGGAGGACTGAAAGCTTCATGAAGTGGCATAAAACACACCCGTGCTTCCAAGTTCCAGTTTATGTAGTTTTCCGGAAAATTGTTGTTTTTTTGTATTACCTCCTATTCATTATAAACACAAGAAGCGCTTTTTTTGAGGGTAGAGAACGCTACTACGGTTTGTTGACAGTTGTGTATAAAACGCGGAGAAAAATTCAAAAATTCACAAAAACTGGAAGCTGGAAACTAGTGAATCTTATTTTTACCACAATGATACTGAGACGATCCCACGTGTTTCCGTGAAATTGCAACGAATGTTCACCATTTGAGTATAACTCAGACTCACATTGCCGCCGATTCAACAGCGACTCTGCTCGGGAGATTTTAGGGTTCAAGTGCAGACGATAGCGGAATTTTGATACCAGCTCTATAGCTAGATCGAATTCACCCGCATTCTGGAGAAAAATTGTAGCGACTGGGTACTCTCGGTATTTTTCTATGGTTTCTCCGATCAATACCAGGCGAATGCTGGAGCAGTACTCTCAGACACTGGCCACGGACCGGCCGAATTTGGCTTTCTCTTCCTTGCCTTAACCTGCTCCCTTACTTACACACGCATACACCGTCGTGCACTACACTACTACATACGCCGGGAGACCAGTCGGGAGTTTAGAGCTAGTTCTTGTTGGGTTGGAGGATATACTTGGAGAAGGAAATCATCCGCAAGCCGATACATATGACCGCACCGAATCTAACCATCCAATGATGGAGGAAATCAATCATTCACTATACTAACGGGTCTAATTAGACTAGCAGTTGCCGTGCCTCGAAATGATAAATCAGCAACCATTTTTCATTTGCCATGGCAAGCTTCTACGTTGCGCGTACGAGTTACTGAGAGAGGTGGCTCAGCGCATCAGCTGATGTCACTGCAGTGCCTCTGACCGGGAGGTCGTAAGTTCGAGTTCCGACGGTGACAGGATGTTAGAGACTAATTTGTCAGCTAGGTCGAATTCAGTCGCTGCCTGGAGGAGAATTCTAGCGGCCGGCTACTCTGATCGGTAGTTTTCCCTGGTTTATCGGATCAACACCAGGCGAATGCCGGAGCTGTACCATAACAAACAGAACACGGACGCGCGGGATCTTTCCTCCTCCTTTCTTGTTCTATCCTCACCTCTTACTTATACCCAAACTTGCATACACTACCCAACATGCCGAGAGACCGATTGGGAGATTGGAACTTCTTCCGGTTGGGGCTGTGGCCGCTAGTGGGAGATACCTGGTTGAGGAAACCTTGTTAGACAACGGTAGGACGACGTCGGATCTCGACATCAAGCGGAAGGTCACCGCCACTTCCCACTATAAAAACATGAACTACACAAAAAATTAGTGCCGTTTTAGAGGAAAAATTTGAAAATGTTTTGAGGTTTCCTGTGAAGTACCCTCAAAAATCAAAATATCCGTTTGAAATTCCGTAAGTCTTGAGATCATTCACGTCGATTAGGGATTGTCAATTTTGAAGAAAATTGGTTGAACGGTTAGGGCGCTAGCGTTGACGAAGGATGTTTCGCCGTCAATCGATTTCTCGGTATTAAAAACCAACAAAACATGAATTCTGACTACTCCACCTGTTAGAGTATTTTTTCTAAATTTACTACCAGGATTTACTTTAACTTTCTAATATTTACTACCAGGATTCCACTTTTTTGTTACTAGAGCCCGGCAAAAACAGTTTCTCTGCCGACAATTTGAAGTTTTCCGACGCCCGATTACGTAACTTTCTCTTCTTACGAAGAACTTGGTAAGGCGAGAAAATAAAAAGAAAGAAGGAAAGCGTTTTGGGGTAGTGGTACTCACGAGGTTCATGAAGAGGTCGGGCGCGGCGGCCCTGACGGCGCGCACCACCGCCTTGGCCGGGCGCAGGGTGCCCAGGAGGGAGGCGAGCCCCGGGGCGAAGGCGAGCTCCTGCGCCGCCCCCGCCGCCGCGCACGCCGCCAGCCACAGCAGCGCCGCCCTCGCGCACCGCATCCTCCGCTCGCGCACTGGCACTGGCACTGGCACACGCGCACTCACTGGCACGCAGCAGAGAACGACGGAGAGCACAGTACAATGGGGTAGAACTTAATGAAACGGTAGAACACAGACGGAGCAGATCACTGAAGAACTGGGCACAACACAGTAATTCGAGGATGAACACTATGAAAAAAGAGTGCAACAGAACATAGTCGGTGGAGTAGTGCAGAACGCACTAGAGTAGAAAACACAGTGCTTGTTAGATCAGTGTAAACACGGTAAAACACAATTTAGTTGCGCAGAACACAGGAGAGTAGAGCAGAAAACAATGGATGAACACAGAGCACAGACACGTAGAGCGGGAAGGAGTGCAGGCGAGCAAAGCAGAGAAGAGCAGTAGAGTGGGGTAGGGTGCGTGAGAGCGGATGTCGTCGCACGCGGGGCGGCGCGGTGTCTCGTAGAGAAGCTTCCGTGCCTTTGAGGGGCGCCGCGGTCCGCAGCGGGGGGCGTCTCCTGGATTTCGAGGGCAGCCTTGGAGTTTGCTCCGCGCCCCGCAGAGCGAGTCGTGCACGCACGCGCGATTCGTTTCGATGCGCGGTGGGGGCGCTGCTGGCGGGGAGCGTGCTCGGGCGGCGGCGAGGGGTCTCTGCGGCGCGATCTGCGCGGTGGTGACACGGCGACTGGACCCCCATCAAGAAACGCTCTGCGCCGCACGCGGGAACCTTCGCTATTCTGTCAGGGACACCGCCCCCTCCGCCGCCGCACGTCACTGGGCCTAGTGTTAGTGTCAAGGTGTTTTGTACCTTTCCCACGTCCGGTGCGGATTGCACTTTTGTGTTCTCCTGTTAAGTTTTGCCTGCTTCTTCTTTCACGAATTATCCAGCTTCTTCTTTGATAATTTTTCTACGTTTTCTTCGACTTCTACTCGGATGACAGTCGTTTTTTACGTAAGACCCTCAAAAATTGAACATCAATTTCATTAATTTCATGCCTAAACTCGGCTGGGTAATTTTATTGATGCCAGTAGCGCCTGATGATTTAGCAACATCGGGAGAGGGGGTTGGTGGCGGTAGAGACGTAGAAGTGATTTCAAAGATTTTTCGTCTTTTTGGCAATCTCACAAGTACTTTAGTGCCTGATTGGGTTAGCTGAAATTTCAATTACGTACAATGGTTACGCCAAGTTTACTTATTATTTTGTGAATGAAAAGTAAATTACTCAATGGCACACATCTCTAGTGCATTCAAAATATTGATGTTGGACTGGTAGAGATAAAAACGCCAAAAGATGCTCCTAATTTTTCTGCAGCGCAGATGTGCGTTTAAGATTAGAAATGTGCGTGAACCCTATTAGGGGATCTTCCAAATCTACAGAAAAACAATTCTCAATCAGTTTTTAAATTGACTGGTGTGAAGGAAATGCTCGACATTAAACTGTGAGTTTTACCGGAAAGAGAAGCGTCGAGCGTTGGAGAAATCATTATGTGCTAATGTAGAAACGAAAGAGGATTTGAACATTTTTCGCCATCACCTTAGTCTTCTTTGCTTCCATTTTTGCTTTCTTCTTCTTCTTATTCGCCATCGTGCAATTGTAGTGTTTAATTCGTGAAGAAATCTCGGTAAACATCAGAGCACTGGTAACACAGCTCTGAAGGGAAATAATGAATGTTGAATGACCGGTTTTGGTAATATATACATACGCGTTGATTTGCTTTATCTCCATGTCGCATTCAAGGAACCATCTGTGATTGATGCGTATTTCGATTTTATTACCCAAGCTCACAGGTTTTGTTGCTTCAGCGAACTCTTCTATTATTTCCGCGGGAACAATTGATGTACTAGATTCCATAAAGACTCATATTCGTTCGTAGAGCTGTAAAGAAATATAATAGAGCAGCCGTCAACACGGGATTTCTTTGAACCTAGGAAGGTATTCGCATGTTTCATCTGTTTGTAATGTTGAGTTAAAATAACAATTATGTACGTACACAAAACATATGCTTCACATTTAATGAAGCCGTAATCAAAGCGTCTTCTAATCAAAATTTTTCTTGTTGTAGTAAAGAATGAAATGGAATACAAAGCTAGAGATTCGAATGTATCATTAACTTATTGTTTCACCTGAACTATCAGTAACATTGCATGGTTTTCTCGCCAAAAAATGTGAAATGGACAAGTCGCCAAATATACTTCATCATGAAAAGAGGTCCGCGTTCATAATAAATCTGTGAATCTCTGAAATTGAAAAATTATTATTGTAGTTCTCTCCCTTTATATGTTTAATAATATTTGTAACGTGAAAAGATTTTTGATCGTGGCTTAGAATGGCTACAGTAATGGAGTAAATGTACTAAGTTAATGTGAATGATACTGCATCATTTTCGTTTCTAAAAAATCTTTAATGAACGTACTCCTATGAATCTGAGTACTTAGATGTGCTTTCTTACTAAAGCTCTTGGCAATTATTTTAAGTCTCGTATAAGCTGTTTTCCAACAAAGGCATTAGTTATGCACCAACTTAGACATTATTTGTTAGAACTTTAAAAAACTCGAATAGTTTATCTGCACAATTTTCGAAACTCTTCCTCACAATGTTGGTACTTTTAGAAACGCGTTATAACTGTAAATGAAGTGAATTTAGAAACATATGATTTCGTTAAAACGTAAGAAATTTTTCAGTCAGATGTTGAGAAGGGCGTTGAAGAGTAGGGGCAGTCGGTGCGGCAGTGCAGTGGAGTGATTGATTGATTACTAGTGAATCCGGGCGCGTCAACCGCTAAGCTAATTGGTCCCGTAAGCATAGTGTACGTTTTGCGTCGGCGGTGGCATGATCTTACCGCACTGGATGGCACCACGCCTTCCACGTCAATTCTTAAGCTCCCGGCTAGTATCCCGGCGTGTACGGTAGTATAGTGCATGCGAGTGTGTGTGTGAGAGGGGAGAGAATATAACAAGGAATGGGAAGGGAAGATCGCGCGCGGTCCGTGTCCCGTTTCATTAGGGGACTGTTCCGGCATTCACCCGATTATTATCGGAAAAACCAGGGGAAACTACCGATCAGATCAACCGGCCTCTAGTATTCTCCTCAAGAAAGCGACTGAATTCGTCTTAGCTGAAAAGCAAATGTCGAAAATCCTTTCATCGTCGGGATTCGAACGTAATACCTCCCGGTCAGAGACTCTGCAGTGACATCAGAGCTCCGATAACTATCGGTACGACCGGTGCTTTTACGCCCCACATTCGGCTGATCTCAATTTCCAAACTCTTGTATTTTAGACGTTTCTCTGCCTCCTTGGTTACGACATTTTGATCGCAAGGCAGACCAACATCCACAAGTAGACACGATTTTTTCTCAAAATCCCAGATAACATATCCGGTTTGTTTGCTGCTATCGTGCGATCAGTTTGAATTTGTTGGTCGTACAATATTGTACACAATCCAACCGATGTCACCGGTTTTGGTGAGTGTTCGTACCACTTGGGACATGTGTTTGGAATTTCGAGGGCGGTACAGATCTGCCAGTGGAGGTAACTACACACCCTGTCGTGTCTTTTTAAGTATTCGGTCTTTGCTAGAATTGGACAAGATGAGACAATATGATCAATGGTTTCTACTTGCTCCTGGCAAATTCGGCAAAATTTGTCATCTTGGGAAATTTTGAGAACCGCTTTCTCATAATGTCGTGTTCTCAACGCTTGATCATGAGCAGCTACTAGAACTGCTTCCGATTCTGGTTTCTTTCTTCCCCTTTTAAGCCACATAAATGATTGATCTTTATTGATCTGCACCTTGTCCATTCTTTTTAGATATTGTCCGTGGAGGAATTTGTCACTCCACGACTTCTTTAACATTTTTTGTGTCTCACATTTCATGTTTAGTAGTACTAGAAGTTTAGTGTCTGTGTTATTTGACGTGTCTTGCATAGTTTTCTTTGCAATGCTTTTTGCTACACTAACAATGCCTCTGTTTCCGATTCTTCGGTCAGATTTCATGACTTGCCTCATTAGAGGGTCATCTTGATGACTGACTCCATACTTTCGCATTCCAACTATTGTATTGTGCCAGGAGGCTTCAATTTCTCTGAGGCCTCTTCCTCCTTCCTTACGTGACACATAAAGTATATGTACATCAGCTCGAGGGTGGGCGACATGAAGCATTGTTAGCAGTTTTCTGGTTTTTCGATCCGTGATGCGGATTTCTTGCTCAGTCCAGTCCACTAGTCCGGAACTGTACTCGACTACAGGCTCCGCCAGACTACCAATTGCAGATATTTTATTCCTGAAATTCAGTGCAGACTGCAGGACAAGTCTCACTCTTCTGTGATACTCCTTGCGAATTCTCTCTTTCATTGTGTCGTTCGAGATAGTCTCACATTCTTCAATGCCCAGATATTTGTAAGTTTTACCTGGCTCAAGATCTTGAATCGCAGTGTGTCTATCAACTTCAATGCTCTCTGACGTTGCAAGTTTGCCATTTTTTAAATTGATTTTTGCACATTTGTCAAGACCAAACTTCATGCAGATGTCATTGCTAAAGTCATTCACGACAGACAGCATTTGGTAGAGAATCGCTTCATTCTTAGCAAACACTTTAATATCATCCATGTGAAACAAATGTGATACTGGCCTTTCATCACCTTGGTGCTTGTAACCAAAGTCCGCTTGCGACAACTGTCAAGATAGTGGGATCAAACTAATGCAAAACAGCAGAGGGGATAGTGAATCTCCTTGAAAAATATCCCTGTTGATCTGAATACTTCTGGTTTCTACTGCTTCGTTTCTGCTCTGTATTAGTAACCTGGTACTCCACGACTTCATGCTAGCCTTGCAAAATTCAATCTAGGGTGAAATCGATAGATCTCCAGAGTCTTCAAAATCCAATCGTGTGGTACACTATCAAAGGCTTTTTGGTAGTCAATCCAAGCAATGCTAAAATTACGTTTTCGTTCCTTTACATCATTCAAGATGACTTTATCCAGTAGCAAAATTTCCTTACAGCCAGAAGAACCTTTACGGCATCCTTTTTGTTCAGCTGGCATTAGATGATTCTTCTCTAGATGTCTGTACATTTTTCTCAGCTATGGCTGAAGTTATAACTTTGTACAGTACTGGTACAGAGCTGTTTACTCTGTTTTGCTATCGGCTATATATTGACAAGTGATTGACCTGTAGTTCTTCGCCAAAGAGCTGTCTCCCTCTTTGTGTAGCAGATACGTGATGCCGCGTGTGAGCCATTCCGGGAGTTCCTTTTGATTTTCTAAAATTTTATTAATAGTCTTTGCTAGATGCGGATGTAATGCTGTTAGTTCCTTAATCCAATAAATCTGGATCTTATCAATCCCGGGGTATTTTCAGTTTCCCATGTTCTTAATTGCTTGGAAGAGGTCCTCTTCCAAGAATTCGTGAACATCTTCCACTGTTTCCACAAGTTCATCGGCAGCATCAACTTCAGATGGAAGCCAAGATGCATCTTTGTTGTAGGATCTGCTCTCTTCCCAGATTGCTGCCCAAAATGCCTCGACATCATCTTTTGAAGGAGTGACAGCATTGCCATTCGGTTTCTGAGTCAGATTGCCGTAGAATCTCTTCGCGTCTGTTTCAAACAACCGGTTCTGTACACGGAAATCTATTCTACGTTTGTAACGTCTAATTCTTTGAGCCCATGCTTGAATTTTCTCTTTTAGCTTCTCAACTACCATTAGCCTGCTGGTGTCATTGTCAATTAGGTATTTTTGTTCAACATTGAATATTTTTCGTTGAACTTTAGAGGTGTGCGTTGATTTAGAAGATGCCTCAGCTAAGAGTGATATTTCGCGCCGGATGTCGGCTATCCGTTTCATAATTCTGTTCATCCACGGGGGTACAGAGCTGTTTACTCTGTCATGCTGTCGGCCGTCGGTGTTTTTGGCTGGCCCCAAAATTATCTGAGATACTAGATATCCAGTTGCATATATGATGTGATTGATTTCAGTAATATCTAGATCTCTGCCTGGGGTCTCCACCACCTCATTTAAGACAGAATTCACTGTTTCTATCACTCTTTTAGCTTTGGCATTTGCTCCTCAACGGTTTGCGAGATTTAAACCGAAGTTGACTTAACTCTTTCTATCTCGCGCCGAAGGAGATTGCGCATTATGTCCTTATCGTGTAATTCATTGCCAGATGAATTTTCACCACTGACGTGTGTTTCACTGGAATGAGATGAACCTTTCACGGGATCATCATTTTCTAGTTGTACATGTTCGTCATGTGAATAGTTCGAGCGAAGTACATACTCCGCATTTCTCTCAGTGTCAGCAAGTTGTTCTGCTGTGAATTTTCCACTGCTGAGTATGTATCGTCGTTGACTGGCAAGCTCCTTTGAGTCTAGGGTAGGTCTCATATCTGGGTTGCGCTCTTTCCATACCTTGAAAACTTCTATTTCTGAACCCCCATTTTTCGCTTTTGCATAGTAAAAGCACCACATCACCTCCTTTAATTCATCCCGGGTTCACCTCTGACGATGGCTTCGAGCTACTGCCGGCTCTGGGTCCCTGGGACTAACATCCGTGGGATGGCCAGACGTCGACAAGGTGACATTAGCTCGGTTTCTGAACAGATATGGGACATTGGTAGAACAAGGTACGTTAAGATTCATTACATTTCTTGTTCTACCCATTTTGCTCATTGGTTTGAATTGAAGATTCGCAGGACGCAAGTTCGAGTTCACAGATCACATTTAACCCTCTTGTTGTTTCCTGCCGTTACTGCGACCCACAGTGGCCTCGGGGCATCCCCCCGCAGGACCCATCAAGGGGTCTCTCCGATCGCCAGTAGGTATTACTAAACCCTTCGGGATTTTCACTGACTGCTGAAGGCAGCCTCCTTCGCTGGCTAATGCAAGGTTCGGACCTACACTCTAATCAGTGGCCTGGTGTGCCAACCCAGTTTCTCTTCTGTACCCTCCATGGGCCGACAACAGGAAGTCCAAAGGTTTATGACCCTTCCCTCTCTACTTCCCACTCTCCTCAAAATGGAGTACTTCTTCGTCTGACCCCTCACTTTCAACCTATTTAGCAATTGAGGCCCTACCGGTAGCTAGGCTACCACTGACATAGCTTTAAGACTCATGGGGGTGCTGAAGCTCCACCACAAACTGCTAGGTCGTGTTCTCCCTAGTTGGAGATGTAATAATAATAATAATAATAATAATAATAATAATAATAATAATAATTATTATTATTATTATTATTATTATTATATGTGTAATTGGTCACTTTCACCGATTTGTACTCAACTGCAGTTATAATACATCAAAGTGACAGGTACTCGACCTGGTCGCCGGAGAGAACAGTGAACTTCAGCGACGCAACACGCACTACTTCCACAGCCGCGACTGGGCGAATGCAATTGATGGATTTGAGAATGGAGAGTCCTAAGTCACATTTTGACGTTAGGTATTGCCATCCGTAAAATCTCCTATCTTTCCGTTTGTAAATGTGTTATACCATTAAATACCATTAAATTGTGGCAATAGAGAGCAATACAGATCGTTGAAGATTCCTTATACGGGTCATAATAGCTTGCACTTTTAGTTTTAGGAATTCGGATTATGTCATTCTGAAATGGACTTTTTATCTCTGATTGTATTACACGTTTATGACCTCTGTGAATACAAGAACGCATTTCCTTTGTAGTTCAGAATAATCTGAAGATAGAGTTGGTTTTTGCCGTAAATTAGCTTCATTTGTATTTCTTATAGAGGAAGGGTGCAAAGTTGCCCAATACAAACTTCACTTACATTACAGAATATATTCATTTCTTTTGTAAATAATAAACAATTTATGTTTCTGGAGTGTTTCTATGCTTCTATAAGGAAAATGTTTGCCTAGAAATTAATTTTTCAATTCAACTTTTGAGTGCTTTTTGCGGCTTAACCATTCGGAATATCCACCTTGTTTATTAGAAAAAATATGCTTAAAAATGTCTTAAGAGCTTATTTTCGAAGTTTTGATGACGTTTCCTCCCTGGACACATGTATACATATATATAAAACTATTTTGGAACATGTTACCTTATGTCAATCCTTTCCTTCTCTAAAAGATTCCCTTATTGTTTAGGCCTCAGAAGCGTATATTCCCGTAGAATAGTTTTTTTTATAAATTCACAATTTTATCACATCCATTCTCTCACTGTAACTTTGGGAGTATTTCGAAATCTTGAAGAAGTGAGTTCGAGAGGGGTGGTCATCATCGGCTTATCGGACCAACGAGCGCACCGTAATTCTGATGTTTCGCTGGCGAACCTACTAGTTTGACGGCCTAAGGGCGTGATATGGGGTTGTAATTTTTAAGAAACTTTTGTTCAGTAACAAAGATTTTCACAGCAAAATAAATATTTGCTCACTTTAGAGAAGGTGACGAGTTTTGTTTTCTTTTACAATGGCTTTTCCGTACATACATAGAGGTAAGTCAAATGGAAACTTTCATTAATTTGGAAAAGAATAACCTCAACGTAGTGTTACCCTAATTACAATTTCATTCGATGTCGAATAGACATTAGATACTAAATGGAAATTTATTTCTCAAGTCAAATACCTGGATCTCATTCACGTGTATATATTTGTGGAGTTGAAAGTTTTATCTATAATTTTTGGAAAACATTGAAATTTGTAATTTCTCTAATATATATACACACACATACAAAGGGTGGACCACCTAAGGTGGCCACAGCAAATATCTTTAAAATGGTTTAAGGTATCGAGATGCTATTTGCGCCGTATTGTTGCAGATGATGGGGCAAATAACATATTTCGTTTTCTTGTTAATACCGTATGTCATTTTTGCGTTATTGACACAACTTTTTTTAAATTGAAATTTAAATTAAATTTTAAAAATTAATTAAATTTAAAAATTTTATCCATCATTCTATAGTTCTTTAAAAATGAAATGCAATGATATAAATATTATTTATAATCGAAAAGTTTTTTTTCAAAAAACAATGCAATTAGGACTTGGTAAACGCCATGCAGCACGCAAGCACAGCTGACCTTGCTGACATCGTATATGTGAGTTAAAATTGCATTAATTAAATAATCTAATTATTTAATATTAGCGAAAGAACAAGATTAAATAATATCTTGTACTAAAACACAGTAGTTTTTTTTGGTTGTTAGAATAAAGATACTTAATCCTTATCTAACTAGTGAGCATTTATTGGAGGGTTGCATAGCACTCTTGAAAGTTTTAAATGAAAATTGCCAATTTTGTTTCTTAATATTGCTTTGTACTAATTAGACACTGTCCAACTTCTCAGAGAAGTAATGGTGATCATATTGAGCTAATTCTTAACCACTTAAAATTCTATTGAATGTTTAAAATAATTTCTAGAGAATGTAATATGAAACAATAATAATAAATAATAATAATAATATTTATTATTATTATTATAATGATAACGATATTAAACATTGAAATAAATGATGCGCACGTTTTTCTTAAACATGTTAAAATATGTACTACGCCAGGAAATGTGGACAAATACGGATTTATCAAATACGTTTCAAATCACTTTAAGAAGGCTTATTCGTAAACATGTGACAAGTTAGATTTTAACTAATGAACAAAAAGATATACAATTATCAACAAATCCTACCTACGATTACGACACACAAGCTGACTTGTTCTTGTCCACGTAAAATTACGAGACGTAATTTGTTTTTAATATGGCACGCTGACCACTCGGCTGCAGCGGAGGCGGCGCCTATGGCACCGGGCGACACTGACCCGCTGCGCCAGTGGCCAGTCCGGACCAGTCGCCACTGACCCTGCTTCAGGCGGAGCCGTGCAGCGCGGGCGCGCGCGCGTTTCTGAGCTGCGTTCCAACGTACCAAACGTAATTGCCAAAGGTCACTCGTTACCCGCGTTCACCCTCGTTACAGTTGACGCAAACCCCTCGTGGAGATATTTACTACACACTTTACATTTGCAGACGGAGCGCTGCGATCTGTTTACATGAGATCACCGCCATCTGAATGAGAAACGCGCGTCTGCAGTATATACTGACCGTTTAATATGATATAGATGGCGGTGAGCAGCACACAGAACCCCGGCGGGGCAAGAACATAACCATTAAGCAATAGATAGGAAGTGCAAAAAAGAAATGAAAATATTGTACGTGAATGTTGTGAATAGTGTGTGGTGTGATCTATTTTATTGTATATTATCTTAATCATTTAAGAGCGCGACTCCAGTTCACTGTCAGAAAGGCATAATTCGTCAGCTGTGTCCGTAGCGCTTGTGCTGCCTTCGGAGACAGCTGATTGGTCAGATGCTGATTGACATCGGGGCCATTCGTGTATTCTCGATTGTGTGTTCGGGCTTCCACTTTCAAAACAACATTAGTTCCTAATTCTGCCGTCTGCAAATGTAAAGTGAACGAGTAATATTTTGCTAGGAGCGTCTGTAGCAGCGGGGGCCGTGGCTCTTCCCCTATATTTTCAAGTACCTACATCGTGCAGTGTTTATCATAATTTCTGTTTTTACACAAGATTCTTTCAGTGTAGCATTGTAACGGTGGTATTTATTATTTGCATAACATTTAGACAAACAATAACAAGAGGTTAAACAAGTGTTTTGCTCTCATTCAGTAAGCAACATTCAGTATCATAAATGGAAATTCCGCACTGCCTTATAGCACAGCAATAATAATTTACAAAAACATCTGAACTCGACTCCGTGGAAATGCGTGCACCATCTGGAAAAATGCAGCTGAAAATAACATCAATAAATTACAAGTTTTTCAAAACCAATTCGTAACAATAATTACAAACGCCCTTTGGTTCGTTTCCAACGGCCAACTTCACAAAGAACTAAGTATCGAAGCCGAATCTAACGATATCAATAACCTTTCCTCCAACTTATATTTCTCCGTACTACAAATCTTCATATTGAATGCATCATGTTCGAAATACAATACACTAGACCCGAATTTTAAAAAAGTTTCCCACGTATTAATGAAAAACATTTACAGGTTTGTCACTTAAGAGGTGTCTCTTGGTTTCCTCGCCATTGTATTAGATTTAATCATAATAGTTTAGTTAGTAGTAGGCAACGAAAACGAATGAATAGTATAACATTTACAGAGCTATGTATAATCAAGAAAAAAAATTTAAAAAACGCAAAGTTCTTTTTAAATTGCTAAATGAGTAGTGTAAGAAAGCACCCGAACACGAGCGTAGAAGAAGTACCCCGGCAAATCGACCTTTGCTTAGCCTACGAAGAGGATAAAAAAGCATTTTGCCTCCCACCCTCGCCTGTTTTCTAAGTTCATTACTAAAGTATGTGTATTACCGGAGCATATTCAGAGTGCTATCAGAGTATAATGAATAGCTTCATCATAACTCGATCTTTTTCTACCGCGTGCAGTTCATTAAATTCAATAAATCAATAAACCGAGTAGTGTGTTCCATGGTAGTTCTAACATTCCGCGAGTGTGCTAGCAACTAAACTTCCGTGGTGAAGTCGTCATTTAAATCGCTATCCTATCTTTCACTTCATGCCATTCTCCCTAATGTTACGTAATATATATACCAATTCTCTTTACATATATTCTCGCTATAGCCAGCTGACGATGCTGATCACGGTATCTGTCCCTTCATTTAATATAAATGGAAGGTATTTTATACTGTCACTTTACAGTGATGTTGTTAACTCAAACGGCACATATGCATTAACAATTAAACAAGTATACAGTACACTATAAAGCGATCACCGCCACCTCTCGCAATAAATAATTAATTATTATAATATTTGAAGTATCGTTTAATTAATTTATTAATTTCACTTCTGTAATAGTCTTCATGTACATCACTTATGCTGTGGCAGTCTCTAAACATATCTTTTACATTTGAGAAAGTAATGAGAAGTGACCAAGACCAGTATTCGGATGGGTCCTTGGCCGTGAAGTGGACAGAGACCTTGACTCGAAACCTCATTCTCCTAAACCGCAGTTAATTAGGTAGTATCTCTGGTTGGAAAAACACTCACGCAGCTTTCATAGTTTAGGACTCACTTATCAATATTTTGGAATAGAAAGCACGCGAACTTTCACGTATGCTTATGTATTCATAACATTCTTGTCAGTCAGTGCTCATTGAATCATATGTAATAAGATTTTAAGTTAAGATTTGTTGTTGTCTCTGATTCAGTATGTTTCAAAACACCTATCTAAAAACAATTTTCAGCTTCTTTATATTCAGCTATTTTATATTCAGCTTCTTAACATGATGCAACAATCGTTTCAAGGCCTCCTAACGCACGAAACAATCAGAAACAATTTTTCAAACCTACCATAGCCCGATTATTCTCTTAAATCATTGTATCATTTTCGCAACACTATGACAGTAGAAGAGTGCAATTTTTTAGGTTCCTTCAAGCTCTTTTTGTGGTAGAGATAAATGGAGCCGAAGTTAGACATACTTGATTCCGAGGCAGAAAAACAATCTTGTAAGAATAACGACAAAACAACTAGAAAGTACCCGGTGTCAGGAGGATTATAGTGCAACCAACTTCAATCTTCACTGAAATAAACTGCAGTAAAGTCACTGTTGAAACTCAATTGTTTCAATTACGGGTTCTCAGAGAGGCCCAAAATTACTGCATATTCATATTCGCGCATAGCATATACCAAAAAACGAGATTTTGTACGAAACAAAAGGTCATCATCACGTGAACCGTTATTATCACTGGAAGAACCGTTATCGTCCAAACAATAAAGCAGTTAAAAAGGAAAATTACTCTACTCAAAGGTTGAAACTTTAGATCACCATACGTAAGTTTTTCGTGTTCCATATGTCACGGATTATTGACCCAAAGGCTTTCATTACCTCGACACGAACAATGCCTCAATTGGCTTCATTCTTCAGAATAGTAAATAGATAGACATATTGCAGTGAATCTGCCCGAGAGGTCCTAGAGTTCTAATCCCTACGGTGGCAGGTTTTTACTTTCCCGTATACGTACGTATACACGGAGTGATATACGTAGTATATGGAAAGTTACGTAATGCTGCGCGAAAAAATGGCCAATTTTCGGCGGAAAAAAAATTCATTGCCGGGCCGTGAAAACGAATAAGTGGATAAAACCAGTTGCTAAATTAAGAAAAAAAATCCCCTAACACGTGGTGTAGCCAAAAACCCTATTTTCTAGGTCCTTGATACCGAAAACCCAATTGAAAGGAAAACGTCCGTCTGTCCGTCCGTCTGTCTGTCCGTCTGTGAACACTGCTAGCGCCTAAACCATACGTACGATTTCTTCCAAAATGTATATTCCGTGGTCGATCTGATTCTAGTCAAAGCTTTGAGATTTTGAAAAAGATTCTTTAAAATTTGGGGGTACTTTATATGAAGCCCCCCAGGGATTTTCAACATTTTCTCAAAAATGGCTCCAAATTTTTTCTTTAAATTTCTTATATGAATAGAATAAAATACACTTTTTAACATGACATAGGTCCGATTTTCACGTACAGCTCTGAATTTTCGAAAATTTTGAAAGTTTGAATTTTTTTCGGCGTCTTTCTCCAACTACAAAATTGAAGATAGAGATTTTTTCTTCAAATGAAATTTGTTCTGCATATTGAGTTCTTTTATAAAGGTCATGTAAATGTTTTTCAAAATGTTGGTAGTTTTCGTGCAATATTGCGTGCAATATGTACAATTTTAAAAAAAATACAAAAACAAGATTTTCTCAAAAACGGCTCCAAATTTTTTCTTTTGGTAGGGATAGTGGTAAATGTACTCTATCAATGACATAAAAGCCATTTTGGTCTATCGGTTGGTTTTTTCAAAAATTACCAAAATGTAAATTTTTTTACTTGTCTCTCACGTCGTTAATATTTACATTATCGGCTATTTTTTCACATTATTATATTTACGAGTATATATGCTTTAAATAATGTCAAGTAAAGTTTCTCAAAAACACTACCGTTTTCTGTGAAAAGTAGCACAAATTTCGGCATTTTCAGAAATGCTCAAACGCCATTTTCTCGTATATGGCTGCAATTTTTTTCTTCAAACTTTTGTAACGGATAGTGCTAATTACACTCTTTAGTATAGCGTAAAGTTTATTTTGAGTTATTTTTTTGTTTTTTCAAAAATTACATAATTGTAATTTTTTTGAAAGATCTCTCACATCTTTAATATGCACATTACGAGCAATTTATAAACATTATTATATTTGTGAGTGTAAGTGCTTCAAATAACTTCAAATAAAGTATTTTGAAAACTCAATCATTTTCTGTGAAAATGAGCTTCAAATTTCGCATTTTTAGTAGTGCTAAAACGCCATTTTCTCTTAAACGGCACATAATTTTTAAAAGAAAATTGCCATTTACGGCTAGGTTTTTGTGTTCTTTAATATTCTAAAATTAATATTTTCGTTCTACCAATAGGAAACCGAAAAATTAAGAAAATGACAAAAAAAAATATTTTGGCGGTGATAGATGGTAGCTGGCAAGAAAGAGTATGTGGCAATTCCGAATAGCTAGCGAAGACCCAAGAAAATAGAAAACTAATACGGGAAAGTCTGTGCCATTCTGTAGCACCACTAGTTCACTATAGCTATATAGATCAAATTCAACCGCTGTCTGAAAGAGAATTCTAGCGGCCGGCTGCTCTAATCGGTAGTTTTTCGTATCGGTAGATTCTATTTTCCTATCAACACCAGGCGAATGCCAGAGCAGTACCCCAACACACGGGTCACGAACCACACGATACACTTATCGAAAATCCAGGAACTTAAGTAACAAAGCTAATGAATAATTTAATAACTATGATAATATTTCTATTTTATTAATAGTTATAAAAGTATATTACTATTATATGTTATTTAAGTATATTTCTATTGTATAAAACTAACGAGTATAGTAGGAATACAGTAACTATTATAGATTATATAGTAACTAACGAGTAATGTACGAGTACAGTAGGAGAGCGAATCAACTAAGTAATTTCATTGAGAAGTCCTCTACATTTTATTTTTAAATCATGAAATGTACGAAGATACCGTTTACACAATTGATAGTATAGTCTGAGGCAACCGAGGTACGATATGTTTCGTTTTTACCCATATTTTTATTACAAGATATAGGATTTACTTTCGTTTTTGAAATGAATTTGAATGAAATAGGCTGGTACAATTGGATTAAGGTCGATTTCTAGCATGTGTAAACGAAACGTGTGCACCTTGATGTGTAAACGAATATTATTTTTGGAAATAGTTGTTGTACGTCGCATAGTTTTTGATTGATGACGCACTTTGACATTTGGCTTTTTCCTTGTTTCTACTGAAAGAAAAACATAGTCGGTCCCCCTTCAGCCAAGAGTGCTTAGTCACTTGGGAAAAGGTACTCATCTGGGTTTGATGGCTCAACGTTTACAAACAAACATTTTATTTTCTCAAAGAAGCGATAGAGAGAGTTATGTAATGTTTCAAACTATCAATCTGAAGAGTTTCATAAAAATACGCGTTTTTGGGTCCCTGAAAGCGAAATAGTAATCCCATGTAAAACTGATTATATCCAGGGTATGCAAAGCGTGCTAGAAATTTTTCCAGTAATAAGAAAGGTGAGACTACTCAAATGTTCAAATAAAACTGTGAATACAATAAAGAAAATTTTATATTCTTGTCTGATCGTTTCAACTACAACTGATCTCAATGTAACATGATTTGTTTGCTTGAATTAAAATAAAATTCAAGTCAGTAAGGCTGTGTAGAAAATTGTGCACATATGTAATTATGTACTTGGTTAAAGTAATATCGCCCTACTCGGCCTATCTGACTCGTGTCGCAACCTTTCCTACTCGCAAAATAAAATGTCACTTTTACCACTCGTATCAGAAAAATGTTTTCTTGTCCTTAGTGTATCTAATTACGAATGTTCCACTAGGACATAGTTTTTTGTTCCTTAAAATGGAATAAGAATGTAGGTATAGAAATAAACGTGAAATACAGAACTAAATGGCATTTTGTTGACGGCATGATTCTCTTTTTCTATGTCTGGAGAAGAATTAAAGAACTTGGGTCAAGACATTGATAGGCAAAGTATAACGGCAGGCCACACATGAACTTTTAGAAGACTAAATTGATGTTTCTATATCCACGGCTGACGATCACACACAATATGTTCAGGAATATAATTATCTATGACAAATATTTTTGTTTCAAAAATAAATATGGAGTTCAACAGAAGTATATCCATAGCTTGAAGAAAGTTCTAAAGCTTATCTATTGTATAAAAATGAAACTGTTTACAACTGCGTGTTTTAGAAAAAAATATACTAGGGTGATTGTTTCCCCATGAACGCTTTTGAGCGATCAAGAATCAAACATAGCGTAATTGAAAATTTAAAATGTTACCGCAAAATATTTTAATTTTTAACTACAATATTTCTTTGGAGTATACGTAACATTTGTGAGTGCCTGATTGCCAAAAATGATTTTTTTATGCACATAGTAAATTACTTTCGCAAATACTTCGAAATCAAGTCAGAAACCAGGTTTTCTGGATCTTTGATGCCAAAAAAGTGGTTTTCGGCAAAACGTCTGTCCGCTGCCAGTTTATGGACAAAACTAGCGCCTACTTTTCTTCCAAATGAATATTCCTCGTTAGTTTTGGCTTCACTCAAGGGTTTGAGAACTTGAAATTGATATTTTAATTTTTAGGGGTATTTTACCTATAGATCCTACAATCTTTTTGGAATAAATTTATAAAAAATGAATAAATATACGTTCTTCAATATTTTGTGCTTATAAAAGTTCGCACACATAAATGATACAGGTCCGATTTTCAAATTAACATTTTCCCAACCAACTGATTTTTGATGATTGACTTTTCTTTACGAAAATCAGGTCTTTATGTATTGATTTAAATCAGTTTTAACAGTTAAGACATCAAACAAAGTAAGGCCATGCTAATTCTTTTTGAAAATTTGTGTTGTTTTGCTTAATTTAGTGTGAAATCAAGGCAATTAAAAAGACACGAAATAGAATACAATATTCTCTCAAAGACGGTTCCAGTTGTTTTCTTCATTTTTTCGCAAAGAGAATCATGTTGTGGGTCCGGGGAGTCACAAGGTGTTACTGTCGGATCTTATTGTGCTCAAACAGGCGGCTCCATTACACCGATCGACAGTTGCAGAGGACCGCTGCGAAGCAACGCGTGTTTATGGAGCCTTTGCTGGCGGTAGTTGACGGCAGGAGGTAGGCGAATTGCCAGAGCGCGCTGGAGGATATTCCGCTCATTCGCACCTCCTTGTTCGCCTCTCGTCACGCCTCAGGGTTCAGAGATCAAGAACATTTTCCACGGCAAACGTGAATTTACATAATCGCAGAGTCGTGTCTTACATACTAGTAGAAAAATTAGCACTTCAAAATGAATGTACACAAGTAATCAATGCACACAAATAATGGAACTACTGTTTTGCAGCATGTTTTCTGCGAGTCGAGCTCCTTCTGTAGAGCATTTTAAACCGTTCTGTTGGTTATCGGATGCAAATATTAATGTATAAAAATACAGGTATTTGTTTGTACTCCGTCGCGCCTGAACCACAGTAGTGAAATGTTATCCGGAATTCGGTTATACTCCAAAGAGTTGTGTTACTTGGAAACGATGCAAACCCGCAATGTTTCTTGGCGGTTCTTGGCAGTTTCCGAATGAAGCAATGCTTGGTGTGGTCGGGTGGTGTCGAGCTGAGGAGATGAGAAGGTCGGACGAATGGAGCGGAGTTGGTTGAAAGGGCGTAGTGTTACGAAATGAAATTACAGAATTTAATACGAATTTATCGACTCGTAAGAGAATGAATGAGTAATGGATTGCAATGGAGGTAAGTTTGTTTTGAGAGAAGTTGGAATAATCCGAAAGATAAGACGCTTAAGTCGCGATATTTAAACTGAAATTCTTTATTAAATACCCGAGTTGTAGTGTCTTCAAATGATCAGATGATTGCCGAAAAACCTTGGGGAAGGTATTAGATATAATTAATCGGTGGTTCAATTTTACGAACAAGATATCCGCAAACGCAGGTAACTTTTTGCCGCGGGTAATTTTATTAGCCATCCAGAACATTCGAACAATATATTTTCTTTTTGTTGCAACTTGAAGTGCTTTATTTGACAATTTTCAACAGTAGGAGCATGGACAGCGACGTTGGGTAGGTGGAAAGTAGCGGTAGCTGGAATTATATTGAAATACCCAGGATCACGGCGCCCAAACGGTAGCATAACATATTGCGGGACTTAGTCACCAGATACGTAACGCGTGGTTTCCCTGTATACAGAGAGGAGCGCAACCTTGGGCGGCCACCACCATTTAGTATACTCTCACCCGATAAACTCAGCAGGTAGTATTCAGAAATCGAGCAGAACTGATAACAATCGATAGCTTTATGAAGATTTTCAAGCATTTTAATATTGTTTATTTAGTAGATTGGTGCTTCCCAACTTACCCACAATACCGCATAATTATTCTGGATAAAAAATTGCAGAATCGGCGACTCAAGGGAATGCGTTAAACTCTGTACCTAGGGACTAGAAGAAAATCGAAAGAGCAGAAGAATGGAGGACGAAGTGGGTGGAGTGGCCGTGATCGGAGAATCCAGCGGGTGGTGCGGAGGAACGACGGAGAATGGGAAAGCGCGGGATGGTAAATAAATAGTACATGCCCGACCACAAATAATCAGTTAGTTCAAAAAATACAGCAATAATGTTATCTATAAAAAATGTAACTTTGCAGACCCAGAAGTGCAATACATTGACTTCTCTTGCTTGTGGACTGTAGATTATTAGTTTGAACATTTGATAAAGTTGCAAGTTATGTGGTGCATAACGATTTCCCTATGCAAGTAAGATTTGCTATTGAAAAAAAATTCCAAGTGAGTAGAACATGAGGTCGAAGTTCATTTTCCTATTCATGGATTATGTGCTGATCAATAAATATTTTTAATTAATTTCCTTTTTGATGATTATTTAAAAATTTTGTTTCAATTAAATAAATATTTAGATAAATCTTACGATAATCGTTACGCATACAACAGTAACATGTCTTAGACTTCTGAGCTTGTGTGTATGTGTGAGTGTGTGTGTAATGTCATCAAAATCCATTTTCTTCTTAGTTTGCTTTTCCTCAATGCCAGTTTTCATGTGTAATAATTTCGTATCCTTACATAAGAATATTCATCGCAGATGAAGTTGGCTATATGAAGCGAACATTTTTGTGCGATAGCAGACTATATCGGATTCAACAAATGACTGTAGAATGGCGTGTGGACATTTTTGTGTATTACGGTACCGCGATAAATAACTACGATTTTGAGATTGGGCACGGCTTGCACAAAAATTTAGGAATTTTATTGTGAATACGAAAAATCGGTGGGATGCCGGAGAGGTGCGTATAGAAAATATTGAAAGTTACGATGAAAAAGACAGGTGAGGAAGATACTGTGCTTTGTTGGGGCAAAATGTTTATAAGGAATCCTAACTATTTTTTAGGCAGATCGTATTTGGTTGTGGAGGTGAGTGGATCACGGATGGCGACTGCCGCCATTTTGATTTGTTTTAAAAAATGTAAAAACTTTCGTGACAGTGCGGGATGTTAAGATGGAATATCGCCGCGACACATACTTGGAGTAAACGGGAGGAGGAACGCCGTGATTGCGTGGTGGCCAACGCGATCATCTCCGGAATGGACGTAGCCGAAGACCGATGACTAGGCAACGCGATTCAAGGGAAGTTGACAATATATTTTCACTAAATTCAACGGAAGTTTCCACTGTTCAACGCCAAGCTTGTTATTAGTTAATAAGAGATGTGTTTTAAGTACGAAAATGGCCAAGAAAGGAGAATGCGCATTTCTCGTGATGGCGTGAATGTGTCTTGTAAATATTGAGTGGATGAATGAAGGGTATTATAGCTCCACCAAGCGAAGAATGAAGGATACGATTGCGGCGCGTCGTGGAACTAACAATGTAAACACGGGTCTGTACTGTCAGTTTCGCTCACAAAAGTCGCTAGGAGAGTGAAGCGAGTTCAGAGACTGCTTCTTCGGTATCACCATGGCCTCCTTCATAAAGGTTGTAAATCAGGTGGTAAAATTCAGAGACACATTATGCAAGATTTGCACTGACTGTTTGATTTTTGTCCCTTCAAGTTCCTTTTTTTAAATTTCACCGTTCTAGTACAAGATCGTAATAAAAAGTTTTATTTATATTGTAACCGATAATGATGCCACGCTCCAATTTATGGGCGCCACTGCAACCGTTTCTACTAATAATATTTATCTAATTCATATCATCAATTGGCCCCACGTTATGGTGCCACTGTAACAACTATATTTATTTAATCTTTTCCTTATCCTTTCGCCAGAATCACTACAATTTTTTTATCACGTGGTTACAGAAAATTTCGTTGGTCATAGGTCGTGGCTGGCCCCTACGGGAATTACCTGTAAACTACGCGTAATATTACAGCTTACCCAGGCTTCTATTAATTAAAATAATAACACATCTTTTTGTGAGAAAAGGGGAGAACTTTGGAAATTCCGTTCTCCTTTAATTTATTTCTTTTCAAAACATGGAATTCTTTCGCTTTCATAAAGCCCTTACCAGATCACTGTACAACGTGAAAAATACAACAATGCCAAATTTCATACATACACATTCGCTTGGCAACGTCAACAGTACATAGGCTACAATAACACTTCAAATCCAAATAACAAAACCAACTGACTTCTATTTAACTTATGCAGGAATTCCTTTCTTTTGCAAAATATTTATCTAAATTTCTTTTCGTACGTACATTGACCAATTTTAATAATAATAAAAAAAAAATTTTATACCGCTTTGCTCAGCAACAACTCGCATGCATTATGCCTTAAAAATACTTCTCAGCATCTCTCTCAATTGATTTGCAAAAGTTTACATTAATTCGCCTAAACATTCTTGATCGTGTGCAGAATTTTTTAAACTTGGAATACTACGCAAAACAAAACTGCGGGGATAAAAATCTGTTATTACTAACGTATAAAACCACAGTAAGAGCTAAATTAGATTATGGATCTGTAATTTATGATTCTGCCCGATGGAACGACCTCAAGAAACTAGAAGTTATACACAACCAAGGCCTAAGAATCAGTACCGGTTGCTACCGCACAAGCCCCATCGGAAGCATCCTAATTGAATCCAACGAACCAAATCTAGCACATCGCAGAAATACATTAATGTTGAAATATGCCATCAATGCTGCTGCTTCAATCAACCCAATAATACTTCACGATGTTTATCCAGTGATTCAAGCTGAATACAAAGAAAAGTCAAGATACATTCCCCTATATGCAAAAATTAAAACACTTATGCAAGAAATAGGCTTCCAGATAACACCAACAGAAAAGACAAGAATACACAATATTCCTCCGTGGACAATACCAGAAATACTAACCAAATCAGCTTCAACTTCTGCCGAGAAACCAAACCAAACAACAAAAGCCCGGAATCTACAACCTGCTGAACCCACCAGTGGAAATTACAACCCTCTCCGTATATATGCCTACGGAATAAAAAATGAAAACGAAACCTATTCAGTTATCTCTACGCAGGAAACCAAAATTAAACATCAACTTCACTCTTTCTGCAGTAAGATCACTGCAGATATGTGCTCACTAATGTTAGCATTCAAATTGGCTAACCAAACAAACCGCAGCCAATTTATAATTTACATAAAATCTCCCGGTATCATACACACTATATCTAAAAGAAATCTCAAAACCGAAATGGCTATTAACATACAAGAATTATACTACAACATCACCAAATCAGGGAAATCCATCACAATAGAAACGATCCAAACAGAAGAAACAATAGATGACAACAGTATATGCCCCGATAATGATAGGGCAGTTGGAGACTCAAACAGTGTATTGACCATATCCAACACAATTGACAATTTAAGGACATATATTAACAAAATATCTTTTGAAAAATGGGACAAAATATGGAGAGATCAAAAAGCCAGTATCCTTCATAAGAAAATCGAGCATGTCAACAACCTTAAACTCAACAGCAAATTAAGCAGGAGAGAGCAAGTCATCATATCAAGAATAAGAACAGGCCACTGTAAACTAAGCCACCTTCATCTGTTAACTAAGAATACTCCTCCCATCTGCCCTATCTGCAGCATCCCAAACACCATACAACACCTAATTGTCGAATGCCCCCAATTCTCACAAGAAAGACAAAAATATCTGCAAGGAACGAACTTCGATTCAATCCTTGACTCCCCTACATACCAAAAAAAAAATTATAGAATTTTGCAAATATACCAAACTTTCTGATGAAATATAAATGGAATAGTGTATACAACAAGGAGCAATCAATATATATGCAAATATGGGTGTACACTTATGTATACGTGTTTAGCGTAACAATATTTAAATATATGTACATATTGAAGTTTGCAAACTGTTCAACATAATATGTTTTATATCTTGGTGATGCAATACATTGTCTGCCGAGTGAATAAGTCTATTTACCAAATAAATATGTTAAGAGTCCAAATAAGAGTATGTGTATTAAAAGTATTAAATGCACCAAATCTCAAGGAATTCCAACCCAGGAAAAGTCTATTATGGGAAGTACAATGAAACAAAAAGAAACCAATAACACAACAAATAATGAAAACCCTTTTCACTGCACCTTCTGTAATTACTATTGCATTTATGTATTTTGTATTGCATTTTTTGTTTTTGTGGTATATTTTCTATTGTATAATTTTGTGTTGTATCCTCATTGAATTTTATGGAATCTAAACTGTATATACAACAAACTGTGTATCCTTGTATTACAATGTAAACAATTGTAACCTTATACCTGTCGCTAATGACCATGTAGTTGATGCGACAATAAATAAATAAATTAAAAAAAAACTGCGGGCACTTCCCTTTGTCGACTGCAACCGGCACGGCGTCGTTGCTCAAACACGGTCACCAGTTTGCGTGCCCAATTGCATGCGCCGATATATCAGCTCACACCAGTTCTGCGTCCGCCAACTTCCACCAGAAAACCATAGACTCCACGAAATTTATAATTGCTCGCGACTGCGATTTTTTTGAATCACAAACCAAATAAACTTCTTCCTTTTTAAGTGTTCACCGCGTCAGTATCTATTCTTATGATAAAGTCCTATGTCCATTAGCACTGCACTGCTCGATAAAATGTTCTAAGTTCGATTTGCATAAAATCTGAAAACCGCCTAACGTGAAATCGATGTTGCCATCACAAGCTCTGACTCAAAAGTGACGTGAAATCAGCGGCGATTCACCATGTAACTTCGTGCTATTACATGCTGGCGAATTCCATTCTTGCATCTCCATTGTTGCTTCATGGAATTTTTCTAAAATTCAAAATATTAGTTATTTTAACATGACTCTCCGTTTCTTTATTAATGCTCATGCTCAATGTCCGAATTTTATTGCCAAAACATATTTTTCTAACGCTTAACATGCCGAAAATAATGAATTTCTACGTCGAAATGATGCACTGCTTCGTCAATTGTTTTTGACATTATTAACATACAATATTTCTTAAAAATAAGTAATTCCGCGTTCTACAAGTCTTTTAGGTCTTCCATAATTTCGTTAATTTTATATTATGATGATTTGCAACGCCTTTTGTCGCCCACATTAAGGTTTCTTCATAAAATCTTGCCATTTATGTTATTGTATTTTGACATGTCACGTGAACTTTTCTTCATATCTACACATTCAAAATTTAAGTGACCCCGTCGTCCGATCGCGTCCAAACAAAGACCAAAATGTTTATTTATTTCATCTCTAATTCACTGTTTCGTCAGACTTTATTTCTGTTCACGTTTTCAAAATTATCAAATATGACTTTCCGCGGCGCGTCATTCTTATGTTTTGCCACTATCGATTCACGTACAGGCCGGCCGCTTAGCTACAGTTCATGTATAGGTGGGCCGCTTCCTGCTATAATCTAATAAATGTTTACATGTACTTCAAAACTGTTTATGGGGAATTTCCGGGTTTCTATGCCATAGATGAAATCATTACAATATTGAATTTTTAATACTTATTCATTGAATTTTAACATTTTGTATTATTCTTCATTCATCTTTTTTTCCATAGACTTTAGGCGGTTCGGTTTGTTAGTACCAAAACAATAAAGTACCAAAACATTAAGTTTACTGTCATAAGTATCTATAATATTCTTCATTACGGTGGTAGTTACTTCTAACATAAAAAAATAATGTTATCTTGTATATATTCTGAGAAACTACTGAAGTTAAAATAAACGATTTATGTGAAAGTTACTGCTCATCGAAAGAATTAGTTTCAAAATTTTGAATCGTTTTGCAGAGAAAATTATACTTTTATTTCTTCCAACATGCGCAGATATGTCCAAGTATAGTTAAAATATTAATTGGGATGTTACTAGTTTTGCAACGAAATAAATCACGCTCTTTTTCACAATAGTTTGGCACGGTTCCATTTTAATTTTGAATTGAGTATCCTCATATCTCCGTCTCTGTCGTTTAGGCTGTAAACTCAGACGGTGGCGCGCTCCTGTAAACATCATTCTCAACTTGGTCGAGTTATACAGTGTTTATTCTTTGGTTTATTTATTTATGTTATTATTCCATGTCATGTGTATGTGTAAAAAGAAATAAGTTCTTGTTAGTCATTTTTTGCAAAACCATAGAAAGAAAAGAAAGCTAGAGTAACTTTATAAAACAGCAACAAACTTTGTTATTTTTCTTTTCCAAAAGGAAAACTGAGTTATTCTTGTAGATTTGAGAAACGCCCGGTATTATTACAAATAATAGCAGGTCTCGATCCAGTATTGGACGACTTGCACCAGCCTACGATCCTTACAAATGTTATGTATTCGGTCGCGTCCAACATACGAAAGTGTTTTATTTATTTATTTATTTATTTATTTATTTATTTACGTCAAAAACAGTTAAAAAAACTGCGTGTGACGAGAAGAATAGTAATGAGTAGTGTGGACGTATTTCCAAACGTGGGCAACAGAATTTTTAAATAGTAAAGTTGGGTCATAGTCCATTTCATAGGCTAACCCAACCTGAAGCAAATTATTAGACATTTCATATATACAAATAAAGAGGTAAGGGTGCGGACCGTTTCACATGGTATGTACGAGAACGCATGCTGCTACGCGATTGCAGACTTGCATTACGCACGTGAGAATGTTGCTTTGTTTCTGTTTTTTACTTTCTCGCTACGGAGTAGAGAGAAAGCTATGTAATCCTTGGCGAAAAAACGGCGAATTTTTGGCAGAAAAACTTTAATTACAAGCGCTCTAGTAACAAAAAAGAAGATAAATCAAATTGCTAAATTTAGAAAATTTCACCAACAATTTTAAATGTCTCATAGTAATTCAGATACATTCTGAAGAAATATGCGAGTATTACTTCCGATTTACATTGTTTTCTGGCCTTGTTATTCAATACATGCAAAGACACAAATCATGAGTTGTTTCGTCACGGTAGAGTAAATACATTACTAAGTTTCGAAAAGCAAATTACTGTCACATAAAATAAAAGCATTGTTATTTCTTCAAATTTTACAGATAAAGATAAATGTTCGAGTTTGGAAGAGAGCCTTCGAGTACAGGAGATATTTCAGACTTCAGATGGTGGTGATGTGATTTATTTTTTTAGACACAGTATTTATTTTTTCAGACACAGTCTTGTTTCATGATTTTTTATTAAATAAAATATTTGAGACAAAATAACGGCTAATTTCTCTGATTTTATGTGATTTTCCCCTTTAGTATGTAGCGATATATTTACAAACTAGCTGCATTATAAATCAGGGGAATAGAGTTTGTATGTCGGCATTTTCCTTCTAAACTCTATGCATTTACACAGTGCATGGCACAAAAACCGGATGATCACTAAAAAGGTGTGCCAATGTTTTCCTATATATTGAAAATATTGGGGAAGTATTGTGAAAACGAGAGGAAACGCCTGTAAAGTGTATCCATGAACCACCCGTAAGGATACGAAGCAGGTGTTGATCAAACATTTTGATAATATTCTACAAAATGTTCTTGAAAACTGTCGTTTGTGCATGTTATTGAAAGGTTACTTCTCCCAGCTGTACGAATTTTATACTATATGCAGGCATAGTTAAGTCAGGCATGTAGAAAGTAAATACAATGAAATCCAGAACAAGAAGTAATTACAATTTAGAACATTGGATTAAATTTCTTTTAGCACTTTGTAATGCAATAGACATCAAGTTCCTATCTGTGTGATCCCAACAAATTTGTAACAAATATGTTTGTTTATAATAAGTATAATAAATTAACTTAGAATTATAAATAAATTGGACATATTACGAGACAGTATGAGAAATGCATTGCAAAGGAAATATATTTTTGTGACTTGTACGAAACTAATATTTCCTTAAAATTAAATGTTCATAAAATTTTTCTGTGTTTATTATTGTCTCAAAAATATTATTCGTAGATAAAATTTAACTTTTCAACATATTATTTTGACGCTTCACTTTTGCATTCTGTGCAAGGTGTTTGTTTAAAAAAAATTCCATTCTGCGGAACACTAATGACAAAAAATTCAAATATATTTAAATAGTGGGTTAATACTTACATTATACACAATATTATTATTAATAACGTTATAATAACGTTTTTATTATAATAAATATTTTGCAGTATTTCCTATCGTAGAAGTACCGTTGAAGGCTTGGATTCGAAATGACTCCGCTAAGCGTTGTAGGGGGTATACTGATAAGCCGGGCGTTCTAGTGTTAAACGTCCTTTACACTATCCAACAATGAAATTTAATGAAAAATGATGTATCCATTTTTCTGAAAATTTGGAAAATGTTCCTGGGGCTTCTTGCACAGTACCTTCCAAAATTAAAATATCAGTTTGAAATTCAAGGGGCCACGACATTAACCAGATTAGTTGGGGAATATCAATTTTGGAGAAAATAGTCGGAACGGTTTAGCCGCTAGCATTGTCCACAAATGGACAGACAGAAGTTTTTGCCATCATTCGATTTTTCGGTATCAAAGACCTGAAACAAATGAATTCTTGCTACACCGCGTGTTAGACTTTTTTCTACATTTAGCAACTGGATTGATCCACTTTTTCGTTACCAAAGCCCTGCAATAAGAATTTTTCTTCAGTAAGATTGTTTTTGCCTTGAAAACAGAAATTTTTCATTTTTCCTTTTAACGAGAAAATCAATATAATAATTTGTTAATGATAATTTCTTATTTTCAAATTATTATTATTGTTACTATTATATTATTGTTAGAAATGTTATCATTGTTTTTATTACGTATTCTCAAAGTGCATTTTCTGAGATTATTGATGCTATGCCCTCTTAAAAATTTTGCATATCCAAAGTACTAGTTATTCGGATAGATAACTCAAAATGTCACTACCACATAAAACTAATGTTAATAATTCGTTAATTAAAATATGTTAATGGTTTTTAATATTTTGATACTAGTTATTTTCGAAAAAACACTGGAATTGTAATGAATTCAGATGTAGTTATGTGGTTTTGTTTTATTCTAATTTTCTAAGATATCTTTCATTTCTTTCTGATTAATTTTTACACTCCTTTAATTGAGATTATGAGGAATGGTTAAAAGGACAAAATATAGACATTTTTAGAAAAAAATATTTTAATTCGACAAATAAATTATACATAAATGTATTATAAAATTACATCGCAAAACGTTCACTATTGTAATTATAATACTGCATTTAAAGAACACATTCTGGCGATATTTCATTCATAATTCAATTTTTAAAACAATTTATTTAAAACTTTTATTGTTTATGGCAAGTAAATAATACACCTTTCTGAGTATTTGTGGTAATGCTTTATCCCACAAGGAAATTAAAATTCAGTGTAATCAATGGTATTTCTTTTCCATGGTTTCCTTTTATCTTCTGATGTGGTTACTTCGGTCTCTGCCCACATCTGTTCCTCAATGAGCTATTATTGCTACTTCATGGTCGATAAATGAACAATAAAAATATTAAACAGAAATGTCTATAAAAAACAAATATTACATTTATTTATCGAACACGAATTCAAGCTGTTAATTTTATTGTCTTTCTAAACTGCCAAAGTAACAACAGGATATTGAATTTTCAATCTTACGAAGAAGAATAAACATCTTAAAACTCTTTCCCATCTTTTCATTAACAAAAACTTTTATTTATAACAAATTAAAAGATAAAAAAGACATTCTAAGTCATTATACTAGACGTTAACCAAAAGTATACAAACATCTTTGTACACTGTCAGCGAGAAAAAAATTAAAACTTATTTTAATTGCATTTCACAGGATATGAAATTGTAAATTTCATTTAAAAACAACAGGACTTGTCATTAAAACTTACAATGTTAAAACGTTTGTTTCTTGTAAAGGAAGTCGTTTCTTTCCTGGTCAGAAGAAGTGTACGTTAGAACTGAGCAAGTAATTTGAATATGGGCTCGTACAGCGTCTGGACCGCAGTCGGGGTCCAGAGGAAGTCCATGTGGTTGTAGGGGCGGTCGGGCACTTTTAACTGATACACAATGTTCTTCTGCAGACTGATTAGGTGCTCCACGTCCTGCGGAATTGTAGAAAAAAATTATTAGTGAGCTTCTTAAAGTTACTGTGTATAATTTACAGCTTAGAGTGTTTACCAGAAAGGGAAGATGATAGTTTATTTGCACAATTGTTTGTCGTCTGAAAAAAGTTCTTGAAATATTGCATGGAGAACTCGCATTAATAATAAAACGCAGTCCACAAAAGTTTGAATAATTTAGTGATGTAATAGAATAAAAAAAATTGTAGACAAATTAGAAGAAAAGAGTGGGAAACAAAAGGAGTCTAAGTCATTAAATAACCTGATGAGAAAGTCATAAAAATTATGGAACATTAAGAAACAAAATTAATTAGACTTGATATTTGATTGACGACATGAATAATAATTGACAATGCGACATACAGGTGACACTGCATGCTGGAGTCAATATCTCCCAAAAGAGAGATTCAAGAGAATTCCCGAAAATTAATTAAATCATACTTATTCAATAAACAAGAAAAACATTTTTGAGGCTTCCAGTCTTCATATTCTAAAAGAAAGAAAAAAAATTCGTGTTTGTTTCGATACCCTAGCAAAGCGAGTTTCAAACGACTCTCTTGGAAACAACTGTAATTGGAATGCCGTCCTTCACTCTGCGTGTCAGCGCGGAGTGGACTTAAGGTCATAGGCATTCCAGAGAAATGACTGTTTACGAATCCCGCTTAAATGACACACTGCACTTAGCACCTGGGCGCCAGTCTCTGTATTCAGGCGGTGCACATGGCGACCTCGACCCTGTTCTCCGCCTTGCAACAGAATTCCTACTGTCTGATAGGAGACTGGTCGGATGAAGTCACAGCCATCATCGGATCCTCTGACCATTTTGCATTTTTATTATTCCTGAGTCTGCGCGTGGATTGCGCAAGTCTGAAAGTGAAAGTATTCGCAATTGTATGTAATTTTTAAGCTCATTATGTATCAGAAGACTGGGACGCCATGGCAGACCCTAGCCTCAAGAGGCTGTAGTGTCAGAGTATGCACGTATCAGAAGGATAGTATTTTAACTGTAATACAATGAATGTGTGCTGAATACAAGTGTGTCTCACGGATAAGTCATGGTTTTTATCAATGGCAAAATAATATATATGCACATACATGTATACAACACGTTTCCTTAGTATTTTGTGGTATGTTCTACATCGACTTTTGGATATATTCTTGTTTGCCGAGAGGAGACATTGTTTTTGTTGATTGAAAGCATTTTGAGGAAAAAATTAAAATTTCAATAAACTGTAATAAATTTCAATAACTAATATAAAATCAATAAATTGTAATAGAAATAAAATGAATGTATATGTCTTCTTTCACTTTTTTCAAGGTTTCTGTTTGTCATCAACGAAGTGTGGTAAAGGATTACAAGTGTTGTTTCCCATGCACCTACAGTTCGTTACCTGTACCGTTTGCCTGAAATAGAACACATATCATTCAGGATAATGTGGTACCACGCCTAATCCTCACAAAGAACAGATTTCTTGTACCCATTTTTTTTTAAATGTTACAAAATGTTACTACCTTATTTGAGCCACGGTTAATTAACCCCCACCGGCTTCCTCCTAAAACGTAGACTGGTCACTTACTGGAGATAATTATAGACTAGACATCCTTTGAATAATAACAAAATTTCTCGTCAACCAAATTTTGGGGTTTCTCAATTCCTCAAATGACGTCATTTAAATGGCTTGAAAACAAACTTAATTCTTTATGTTGCGCGTTCATAATTCTTTCAAATTCAGTCAGCCGTACTGCTCGTTCATACTGCTCGTTGTGGATAGTTTATGAATGTTCATCGACATCGGCCCGAGCCTCTAGCGGCCAGCTGTTCTGATCGTTAGTTCTCCATGGTTTGTCCGATCAACACCAGGTAAATGCCGAAGCAGTGCACTGACCGCGCGTGTTCTTCCCTTTCTCTTCCTTTTAGTATTCTCACTCCTTACTTACGCACACTTACATATAGTACACAGAACATACGCACACACATGTCGGGAGACACACACATATCAGGAATTGACGGCTTGTCACGGCTGGGGCGATACATCGCTAAATGGGAGGCATTCGTATTTAGTTGGAAAGATACACTTGACCGACGTGCACATCGGCGCCGGACCTCGCCATCAGGCAGGAAATAATCAACACCCCACCCACCACCACCACCACCACCACCTCCCGCGAGGAAACATGAACTACACTTACGGGACTAAATATCATTAGCAATTGATGTGCTTGGAAACACTAATCAATCGTTCAAGTGATGTAAACCCCCCAATATAGTAAGTTCTATAAGAAACATCTTTAAATATCCTCTGTTGAAACTTCATCAAACTTCAGAGCACCGACGACGTAGATATGAACGTATTCAGAGCAGAAAATTAAATAATAATTTCTTTGAGATGTTGTCTTCTCCGAAGATCATTATAGTAGGGCATTCTCCCGTTTCTCTGTAGTTCTGATGTGTTTTACATTTAAATACATTTTAATGTTATCTTTCTACCTGTACTTCAAATATATTTTGTAATAAACTCATAATTTCTTTAGATTAAAATGTCTTAAGGCATTTTTAATCCCTATACACTATTTGAGTAACTGCGAGTGTGCGTGCGTCCGTCCGTTCGTGATACAGTCACTTAAAACCTGTTCCCAAACACCAATTGAGACAAATGAGGTGTTATTCGCCGCGTCTCGGATCTGGTGGGGAACTGATAATTTGTTTTTCGATCCGTCTTTTAAAAGGTTATAAAACATTTCCAAAAACGTGTTTTTGCGAGTTTTGGCTATGTGATCTTAGTGGATAGATAGGGAATTTAACCAAAGTCACCTAAATGGATATATGTAGGTGACGTTCATTAAACCCTAGTACCCAAAGACAATTTTCGCTCCACGGTGCCGTAATTTTCTGTCACGAGAATGATAACACTAATTGTTGCCATCTCTAAGTTAAACAAGTGAAATGGATGGCAGACTTAATTTCATTTTCATCTATATTATCGCATTTTTAAAAATTAATTTGCAAAAACCTACGAACAGTGTTGTCTTGGAACTTATCAAACTTGAACTTCAAGTAAAAACGAAGAAAACCAAACTGTGAGTAATGTTACAGAAGACATTTACGTTCTTACGTTTGACTTCTCACTTATTCTTACTGGACTTCTCACTTACTTCTCACCGAACAACTTATTCTTACTGAACTTAACTAAAACCGTATTCGCGAATACCCACAAAACGGTCGCCTTTTAATGCTTATATACATTCTACTATAAAATGATTACTATAGCAATTGCAGAAGTAGACGTGAACACAAGTTAGGCTGAGTTTGTGGAGTTTTAATCTCTTCAAAAATTAGGGTACAAAAATGGAAGAGTTAAGAAATTCCAGGAAGAATCAAATATAGTTGTAGAAGAATTTGCGACAGAATTTTCGGAACTTATTGAGAATGATATCATTAGAGAATAACCTTGAAGAACAGCTTACAGATAATTTTTAGGTGCATTTTTGAGCACATTAGCAAAAAAGCTAATATGCCCGAAATGTAGCAGTTCTAAGTTCTAACTTTTCCATTATCCATACCTATAAGCATTTTGTTTTGCAGCGATTACAATTTGAAGTTCATATTCCGTATGGAGGTAACATACAATTGTTGTCGTACATACAATGGAGGTAACATACAATTGTTGTCATACATACAATGGAGGTAACATACAATTGTCCTATACAACTGGTGTTGGGAATTTTCGAACGGGAGTAAAATATTATCTGCTGCTACGATTCATTGGTGTGCCCAATTCCAGAGACTAAGAAATTCATTGAATAAATTTATGCATGACATTTAGAAATTTTCAACACATGAAAGTACTTTTAAAACAGTTTACACCCTATATATATATATATATATATATATATATATATATATATATATATATATATAGAGAGAGAGAGAGAGAGAGAGAGAGAGAGAGAAATGTATATATTCACGAACATTTGAGTAAAAAGTTTTGTTGTATAATTAGGGTTCAGATTTTTCAAGTGCTAAACCCCCAACGAGTTCTAGTGCCAATTAATTGGACATTTAGTTTGCCGTACGGTGTACGCTATTTGGCATACATAGTACGTGGTGTGCGTAATGTTGAGTGCTGTATTTAAGGTGTGCATAATGAATATGATGTTTGCGTTATATGCATTGTGTATGTGAATGTGGCTCATGCGATGTACGCTGTGTTTGGTTTATATGTTAAAAGTGGTGCAAGAGATGAGTGCACCACATTTGCAGCGTGCGATGCGCGGCACGAGGTGCAGGGTGAGGCGCTCGGTGTGAGCTTATCGCAATAGTCGTGCGTGGTGTTTGGCACACGTTGAGTGTGCGTGTGGGGGATGAGCGGTTGAAGGCCGAGCTGCTCACCTTGGCGCTGACGGCGGAATCATCGTCGGAGTAGAAGATGGCGGAGGGTGCGGAGACGAGGCTGATGTCGTAGTCGGGCGGCTCGCGCTGGCCGTAGCGCCGTTGGTTGCCCTCCGCGCTGCCCTCGTCCCACTGCCGGAAGCGCCCTGCGCACAAATACGCCCTTGCAACCATCCACGCACGAAAAGCAAAAACCGGGAGAGGTGGCTCAGTGCCTCTGACCGGGAGATCTTAGGTTCGAATTCCGGTGGTGGCAGGATTTTTGACACTAGCTAGTTAGCTGGATCGAGGGCCGGCTGCTCTGTTCGGTAGTTTTCCGTGGTGAATCCGATCAATCCCAGGCGAATGCCGGGGAGGTAATCTAACAAACGAGCAACGGACCGCACTCGAACTTCTCTTCCTTACCCTATCCTCACTTCTTACTTACATACACTTACACTTGCATGCACTGCACTTCCACACATTCCGGGAGACCGGTCGGGAGCTTAGAGCTTGTCCCGGCGGGGGCGGTACTCCGCTGGTGAGCGATTCCGTTGGAAAAAGCCCGCCTAGCTGATGATAGGCCGGCGTCGGTTCTCACCATGCAGCGGGAGTGAGATTAATGCTACCTCTCGAGGGGAAAAAACACGCCCTTCACTTACCAGACTAATGACCTTAGCAGTTGAATAACCCGGAATCACTAATCAATCGTATCACATTTAATATGAATTGAAGATTTCGAAGGCATATCCGTTTGTTTGTTTTCACGTATCACGCTCAAAATAACATTTCCGCTGCGCGGACGAGATAAACATCTTGCACCGCGTTCTGCGGGTTCGTTGACCTACTACCTAAAATGCTCCGGTATCCCAAACCAGCCTAATGACTTAAGTTTTGAACTTTCCTTTGTCACACTTCTCCTTTTCAGTTAACTTCGCTAATATTCAGGTCATCAGCGACAACAGTAGGATAACCATTCCTACTCTCTGCCTTGCGACCGATTGCTTCTAAAATTTCATAACTGTCGTTCGGTGGTCGATAGCAAGTAATAATTGCCATTGGACTTTCAAATACATCGATCTAAACTCAGCATTTTGAAATAATATTCTATGCAAATGTTCCTAAAATTAATACTTGCCTTTACGCAAAGAAAAACTCTCCCACCCTGGGGTTTGTACTAGATCGGTGATCCCTGATGCCGAAAAGTGGATTTTTCATGCTTCTATATGTAGCAAAAAACTTTTTTATACACGTAGTGTAACCAGAATTCACGTTTTGGAGATACTTTATGAAAAAAAGTTGTTTTTATAACTTTGACCTGCCCGTCTGGCCTGCCCATCTCACCTGGCCGTCGGTTTGCTCGTGTACGCTGCCTGTCTGTCCCATCTCATGAACAGCACCAGCCCCTAAACCATACACATGATTTGCACAAAAATCGATACTCCAAGTCAATGTGTCATATCGCATCCTCTAAAATTTCAAATTTACTATTTAAAGCCCCTGTATTTTCAAACATTTTCCATGAAAGTTCGATTGAAGTTACAATTTTTGAATATTAGATAACATATACCCAATAATATAAGAAAGTATGTGCTTTGTAGTACCTTGTCATATACGATATTAGTTTATGTTGTACTTTCGTAGAAACGTTAAAAATTCTTTAGAATCGATTGGTTCTTTAGAGAAACCACCCAGAAGTTAGGAAGAAGGAGAACAGGAAACAACGAAAAACGAGGGAGAAAAGGAGAATTTTGAGATGATGGAAAAGGAGAAGAAAGAGGAGGAAATGAAGGAGAAAGGAGAGGAGGTGGAGAAGAAAGAGGAGATAGAGAAGAAAGAGGTGCAGGAAATGGAGAAAAAAAGGAGTAGCAGGAGGTGGACGAGAAACAGGAGGTGGACGAGAAACAGGAGGAGCAGCAGGAGATGGAAAAGAAAGAGGCGAAGGAGCAAGAGGTGGAGAAGAAAGAGGTGGTGGAGAAAAAGGAAGTATAGATGTAGGAGAAAGTGAAGGCAAATGGTAAGGCTCGAGTTTTCTTCTTTGATTTTTCAAAACACCAATAAATCATCCAATGTTTCGCGTGTTCTATTTGTCGTTAGTTTTCATATTTATCATTCGTGGTCTCAAAAAATGTGATTGTGCAATGTAAAAATGAGCAAAATGATCATGCAATGCAAATGATATTGTATAATTGATCTTCATTTATAGCACTTTATATCAGCAATTACCTTTTACCATATCGTAAATGAGGTCAGTAATTTTCTTCTGCACAATAAAATGTTTCACACGCTCGTTCGTTTACCACACATCTCATGCAGTTCAACGATGCATACTAATTCCCCTAATAACCATTTTCGTTCTAAAGATACGTAGGTATGATTCACCTATTTAAGCAATTGGTTGGGGAAAACCCCGCAAGCCGTCGTGTCGTCCAGCATTGAATTTTGCCATCCAGCTGCGTCTTTAACGATAAAACATACACTACACTTACGGGACTAATGTTCTTAACACTTGACGCACCCGGAACCATTAATCAATCTACTTTTTAAATGTTGCTAACATAGCTTTGATACTTTTATTCATCATTCAACAATATATAGTAACTGGTTGGAAGCGATTCTGAGCTCACGAAACGCGCGGAGATTTTACTTCCCCCCTTCACTTCACTTCCCTTTGACGATAATAAAAAAAATTGAGTTGCTGTAACAGCACAACCTTCTCGCATTATTGGGAACGGTGTCGTAATATTATTACTAGTGGTGCTACAACAGCACGTACTTCCCCGCGTTATTGGAAACCGCTACGTAGTATTGAAATATTGCACTTTGTGCGCTAATAACATCTTAGCCATTATTTGAAAACGTTCAATTCAACCAAGAAGTGAACATCTCACTGTTTCCATCACAGTGTTGTCACATCCATGTGAATTCTACAACTGCATAAAAATATAATACAAACGTTTTGTAAACTTGTATTGAAAAATGAAGCCTGACAATATAGAAACCCCGGACAATATAGAAATGCAGTTCATAGGGCATGATTAGAGAAGGGTATTCTAAAACCATGCAAAAATACTCAACTCGCTACAAATGGTACAGTATTTGGTGCAAAAACTGTTATTTATATCGGAGACAAGTCAGGAGATTGGAGCATGTCCCGGCTCGGACGTTGTTCCGCTGGCGGAGATACGTGGAAAGGAAAAGCCGTCGTTTAGTTCGGCGCAGAATTTCACGTTACAGTGAGGGAACGGAATATAGCATGCACTACACTTATGGGACTAATGACTATTGTAGTTGACGCGCCCGGAAACAAAATTAGCAATGGATCCACGTGTGTCAGAGAGCTCGGAGAATAGTAGCAAGAACGCATTCATGATGAAACGACATGGACAAGTCAAGAAAGTAGTAGGAAGAGGAACAGTGGTAAAAAATGTTAGAGTCACGAAAGGGAAAACATTACCCAAGAACAAACAACGCCCTGAGTGTGAATGCGCATTACGTCTTGACATGTCTAACCTGAATTGAGAACACGAAACGTTAAAATACGATGAAAAAATTCAATATTTTTTGGATGTTTCAACGTCAAGAACATTTCAACATACAAAACGGATATCTTAGTGTTCTCACTATAAGGAAATAATACAGTAAAACTGAAAGAAAAAAATTGGATCCGTTTTTGTGAAAGAAATTGTTTAAAAAATTTAAATTACCTATATTTCGTGCAAAATTACGCAAAACCACCCAGTTTCATAAAATTGTACATGACCTTACTCTAAGATGTCTTTAAAAACATATTTCATTACAAAAAATCTATTTTCAATATTTTTGTTGTATAAAGACAGTGAAAAAATTAAACTTTTGAATTGTTAAAAAATTAGGGATTTTCAACAAAAGTGACATTCACTATTTTCTTAAGCGTTCTTTAAGCTATCCTACATCAAAAGTTGAACAAAAAATTTGGACCCTCTTTTTTTTAAAATTTTGAAAATGTCTCGTGTGCTTCATGTAAAGTATCACCAAAAATTAGAATATTGACTTCAAATTCCAGGAGCCACACTTCAGCCAGGTCGATGGAGGAATACCAATTTTAGAGAAAAAAATCTGAAGGTTTTAGGCCGTAGCATTGACCATACACGATCGGGTGTCCGGCCGTTTGGACGGATCGATGGACTGACGGATAAGTAATATACTACGTATACTATATCTGTGGTCACGGGGTGAAAGTACAAAAAACAAAAATCTTAATGTGGAGAAAATAAGGGTTAAATTATTGAGTCAACGCTTTTTCCTACGCTCAACGCTATTTCCCAACGCTTTTTCTCGTTAAAGAGGCAACATTTGAATTCGGTCGTTTTACAAAAATAAAATGTAGACACTTAACTTGTAGTTTTAGCACTTAACCCAATTTCGCCAAAAAAATGACTTAAGAACTGTTAACCCGTGACCACAGATTTAACTTAAATGTATATTATATAATATACTATTACTCCGTATATGGGAAAGAAAAACTAAAGAATATTGAAGGCGGGTGAAGAGGAGCGCACCTGAGAGAACGAGCTGAGCGAAGTGGCCGACCGTGCGCACCGAGGAGCTCTGCAGCACGCGCGTCGCGAAGAACGGGATCAGCGACTGCAACACACGAGCACGCACGCAATAGAATAGCGCCTATTTGCCTCAGGATACCTACTAAATAACCACCGATCAGAAATCCAAAGCCTCTTAAATAAAATTGAAACCTGGGCAAACATCTGGAAAATTCAACTTAATCCTCACAAAACAACAGCAAAAATCTTCTCACTCAGAAAATTTACATCCCCCCCTCCGTTAGTAATAAACAACTCCCCCATCACCTGGACTCCACCTTCACAACCTATAAAATATTTAGGACTTAACCTCGACACAAAATTAACATGGAAATCCCATATTGATATCAAAGTTAAAGAAGCAAGAAATAAATTATTCCAACTCCGGCCACTAATCAACAAACACAAATCCCTCTTATTCACAAACTCTACAATATTATATAAAACTATGATAAGGCCACTAATGCTCTACGCATGCCCAGTATGGGCAAACGCAGCCCCCACAAATGTGAATAAATTCCAAATAATTCAAAACAAATTCATCAGATTAATAACAAATGCCCCCTGGTTCATAAGTAATAAACAACTTCATTCCGAACTAAACATGAATACAATAATAAACCAAATAGCCTAGATATCGCACAATTTCTACCAAAACCTAGCAGACATACCAGCAGCATCCCACTTCAAATTAGCAAAAAATCCCGCCCACACCCGAATAAAAAATAGATTCCCATTTTAGGACTTTCTCAAAATCTTAGCCAACCATGACACTTTACCTCGAGGTTCTCTCCTAGAGTATTCTCTTCAATGTTTAGGATAAGTTAGCTTAGATAATTTAACTAGTATAAGTCAAAACAAAACATCTGTAAAGTGATTACACTGAACGATGTATTTCATCTAGATAAATAAATGTGTTAAAAATATAAAAAAGAATAGAATAGTTGAATCGCTTGGCGCACAAACCGCTCATGTCCATTTCGTATAGTTTTTGAGATCTGTAGATCGCACACTATTACAAATATAGGGCTTGATTTCTGGCAAACAAGACGGAACGATGCGACGTTCCGGTATCTCTCGAATCTATTTTGTCAATTTTTTGGTTCCCTAATAGTGGAATTAAATGACTTTAAGAATATTACAGAAGAATAAAACATAGTCCTCTACGAAACTTTCATTGAGAAGTTTAGAGCCATTCGTTAAAAATGGGCAATTGTGAGCTAATTTTCACAGAAAAGTTTTGAATCTTCGAGACATTTCAAAAGAAATTTCTACTTGAAGTGCTTCAATTCAGCATAAATGATCATAAAAGAGAACATCAAGTCTGCAGGACACTCCCCTCGGAAAAATCCTTGGATTGTTTTGGATGGGAAGTATTTGATTACCCACCGTACAGCTCAGATTTGGCGCCGGGCGATTACCACCTCTTTTTCCAGCGATGAAGACTTGGCAACACTGCGGTTTGACAGTGACGCAGAACTTCATGCCGGTGTAAAGCAGTGGTTGAAATCTAAGGCTTTTTCCCCGGAGACGGAAAACAGAAGCTTGGGCGTCGACACGATAAGTGTGAGAATTTCAATGGCAATTATATAGAAAAATAGTTTCAGATCGTCTCTTGTAGTAAGTATATAATAATTTTTTTTCATTTTTTTAAAATTTCAAAGCATATGAAGCTTTTTATAACATAACATATAAACATATAATCAGAATATTCCGAGGGGGGGAGTACAGGTATAATGTCCAGCGGACATGATGTTCTCTTATGAAGAGTTTTTCATTTATGATGAATTGAAGTACTTCAAACAATATTTTTAAGTTCCTGGAAAACTCAAAACTCTTCTGTAAAAATTAGTTTGAAGTTGTGCATTTGCAGAAACGCTCAAATGACATTTTCTAAACAACTACTGCAAACTTAAACACAAAAATGAAAACAACTACTATGACTTCTCGGCCCCTTCTGCCAAACCCCAGCCCGCAATGCATCTATAGTAAGAAAAGTGAATTCAATGACGTGTAACAAACAACGATACCACAAAAAGTAGTGTAAGGATAAATACGAAATTTTTGCAGGCTTTTCTTCATGATTGTCACACTGTTCTTACAAAGTTTGGTAAAGATTAATAGAACACAAATACAAAAAAAATAATTAAAATAATACGTTAGATGCACTACGATAATTCTTTCGCTTCGCGCCAAGAGCACGTGATTCGTAAAAAATTCCGCCGGAGGGCAGTAGTAGTGCGGCAGAAATGGTATTTAAAAGAGTGGCTTCTATAACGTATATTCCGCTACAGGCCAGTAGCAGTGTAGCCGAAAACCTAAGCCTGGTACCTAATAGATTCGATAGAGACCAGTTGCCAAGCGTAAGATAAAAATATTTAGTCTAGTAACAATGTACTGTTAAATAAAATGAAATAAAATATACTATTTAATGCTGAAACTATTAAGTACGTACATTAAAAATACTAATCCTAAACATCTTGATGTATAGAAAATTGATCTTTTTCCTCTTTCACAAACATTGGATATGAAAAAAACAACAACTGGACAACGCCGGGTAATTTTCTAAGATCCGAATAAAATTAGAATGTAGTTGGCATTTCGTGCTCACGTGATCACGCCAGCGCCGTAACTTAGAGAACAGCAAATCAAAAGCTTCGGCATTTGCACATTGTTGTCACCCAACATTAGGGAACAAATGTTACGAGCAAACTCAACAACTTTCTTGTGTTTGCCTAGTTAGCGTTGAGAGCACGTATGCGGCAACGCCCCCCCCCCTCTGTATCCAAATGTCAACTACATTCTCATTTTCTTCTTACTGTAGTAGGTAATTGAAGCTTCACCTCGTTGAGGCCGGGGTGCGCGGGGCCGTAGGTCGTTTCGAAGGTGCGCCGGCAGAGCGCGCGCGAGGCGTCGGATTGGCACGAGAGGAAGAGCAGCGCGGCGCGCGCGGCCGATCCAGGCAGCAGCTCCGGCATGTGTGCGTTCTCCAGCGCCCTCTGCAACAAGCGCACCACAACTCAGCAGCAGCGTCGCACGCGGCCAACGACGCACGCGGCCAGCGTCGCACGCGGACAAAATACTGCATAGAGAGGCTGAAGCCTGCCATCTTTGCAGCAAATTAAAACTTTTTTTTGCAATTTCTTGCTACCGCTTAGGCAGTAGACAGAAAGTTATGAAATGCTGAGCGAAAAAACAGCGAATTTTTGACAGAATAACTCTCATTACAGGGCTCTGGTACCGAAAAAGTGGATATATCTAGCGCCATGGTAACAAAAATAATTCTCTAATAACGTGATGTAGCCAGAATTAATATTTTGTGGGTCCTTGATACCGAAAATTCGAATGACGGCAAACGTCCATCCGCCTGTCCATCTATACGTCCGTCCGTCTATCCATCAGTACGAATATTCGTCCGTTTCTCCCTCGGTCTGTTCATCCGTCCGTCCGTCCGTCCGTCCGTCCGTTAGTCCATCTGTCCATCCGTCTGACGGAGATGTCTTCCTTTATTTTTTCTTCCAAGAATATTATTATTGTATTAATATTTATAATATTACATCCTCACAGGAGTAGGCAGTTTTAAAATATTTGTTCTTGAAATACGTATTTTAAATATTATGGATTGTAAAATAAGCAGATACATTAAACTAGTGAGTTACACTTGATTCGTTACTTTTTTCATGTCTCTGGCACGCACTTGCCTCTACTAAAGTTTGATTGGCACTCATGCAACTAAATGTTCGACCACACTGTCGTACAACTTAATTTTTCTAAGGTGGCCGCTGGGATTCGCGAGTAGAGGATGATGAACACATGAAAGTGATGGGGGGGGAGCCAGGAGGCGGCGCTCGCTGCCGCTCGACACGTCTGCCCTAATCAAAAACATAAGCCTACTGCACCGCACGTGGTACCTATATTAATTTTATAAAGTATCTTCGCTCATCATGAGTAACATGAAATTCACGTGATTTCCAGCCCCTTCTCTCACCATCCACATCTTTACCGCTGTCTCTGGTACCCGCTGCCTGAGTATCATAACTAAAATCACTATCTCAGGCATTATTGTCATTTGCGTCGTTTCCGGTGAAAAGAATGATTTCTTAATATAGTGCTTTAAATTATTGTGCATCAAATCACACTTTCGTTTAAAGTATCGAATGCAGATTCCACCTTCTTCCTCTCTTTATTAGGAGTTGAAAATGAACAGGGTCCTTCTCCCGATTCAATAGAATTCCATTTCCTGATTAATTCCGAGTCACCTGTAGCAGCAGCCCCTGACTTAAGAACTGCTTTCATATTTTGAATATTTTCGTTTGCTATCTTTTCATAGATTGATATACTACTTTTGCAACGACTTCAGCGACTGGCTGTTAAGGACTTCCTTGAGGGCTCTGAACCGGACGCTTTGAAATACTCACAAACAGAACAATAATCACTTAGACAAAACTTCACGCAAATCGCGTACAAATGCTTCACTCTAGTATGGAAACGCAACTGAAACTTGCACATCGCGGAGATGAAAAAGTCAGGGTCAATGTTTACAGAACTGGAGTAGGACGTTCAACAAGTGCTGGGAAGGTAGGCGGTCACTCCTAAACCGATAAGTTCGAGGAATGGATTTATCCGGCAGCTCTGAGCTCTCGAACTTCAGCGGCCGCGGTTTTTTTTTTTTTCGATTTTCCCACCACCAGTTGCCCTGGCGGGACGGGAATTTATTCAAGGTAAGGGCATTACACTTAAACTCCAGCCGATTTGGCTTCTGAAGTGAGGGGAGGGCGGGTATCTTAAATATACTAACTTATTACTAACATAAAACTATTACATGGCTGGCCTCATTGGGCCCAGCCTAGTTTACCTAAATTACCTGAGCAGGTAATTTTTGATGAAAATAGTTGTTTAAAGCGGCCGCGGGTAAAACAATTCGTCTGTAAATAACAGTCGACTTACGACGATGGCGGAGCCCTGGCGCGCCGCGATGCGCGCCACCTGGTTGGGGATGTGGCCCATGAAGGCGGCCGGCGCCAGCGCCACGTGCAGGCGCACGCGCGCGCCCGCCTCGGGCCGCGTCGCCGCCATCGCGTAGTACGCCGTGTTTCCCATGGAGTGGCCCACGTAGTACAGCTGCTCCCGGCGCGTCGTCTTCAGGATGAAGTCCATGGACGCCGGCAGGTCGTACACGCCCATCTCGTGCCAGCTGCGCATGTGATAGCGACAAAGTGCATCGATTAATTGATTCGTTAGTGTTTCCGGGCGCGACAGGATGAATGCATTAGTCCCGTAGGTATAGTGCGTTTTGTTATTGCGAGAGGTGGCGGTGGACTTACTCCATTGGAGGCGAGATCCGGCGCCGACCTACGTCGGCTTGTGTTGTTTTTTTTCTCGAACCAGCAGAACTCGCCCCGAGACGAGCTTTCTATGCTCCCGACTGGTGGTCTCCCAGTGTATATGGTAGTGTAGTGCACGTAAGTGTGTGGAAGGGAGAGGCTAGGACAAGGAAGAGGAAAGAAAGATCGCGTGCGGGCCGTGCCCTATATGTAAGAGTGCTGCTCCGGAATTCATTTGGTTGATCGGAGACACCATGGAAAACTACCAATCAGATTAGCCAGTCGCTAGAATTCTCCTCCAGACAGCGGCTGAACTCCATCTATAAATGAAATTACTCGTAGTGTCGAATATCCTTCCACCGTCGTGATTGGAACCCCAGATCCTACCGGTCATAAGCACTGCAGTTACATGAGCCACCTGAGCCATCAAAGCAGGTGACAAATTGAAAATCGCAGCGCGGAACTACGAGCGAATTTGTATCTGTACAAATTAATTTATAATCTTGTAGTTATTGAGGTCATTAGGTGGATAACCAGCGAATAACAGACGTTGTTGAAGTTTGTAATCCTAGGGGAAAGTCAGTCAAGTCTGTTGTTTATGTTATCGGTCGTGTGTCGTTTAATAACTTCGGTTGTATTTTCTTTTAAAACCTTATATAAAAAATATTCAATTTATTTGAATAAATGTGCTCGAGCTCCATCTTTAGCTGCAACTCATTTGATTATTCTTAACCAGCGACGAACTGTTAAATCTGTAACGGATTCCAGTTTTTAAAGGGGGCTTTTAGTTCCTCTATTCGGTTACGTGAAGTCTATATAAGAGGCCTTTATTAAGATAATATGTTAATGTTCTTAATTTTCTTTGTCTTAATTATCACCATCATGTCTCCTTGTTTGATTGACAATTTCGTCGGAAATAAGTTCCACATAGTAAATTTCTTTCATCATGTGACCAAAAGTGTGGCGTGCCAAGAAATTGTATTTGGCGTCATTTACTTCTTCCTAATGTGTCTAAAGAGCAATGTTTTTTTGTTTGTTTTCTTACATTCGGGTCGTCCATTGACTGCACCAGTTTAAAGTTTGAATTTGTATTTTCACATTTGAACCCAGCCACTTCAATTAGCTTAACTTTCAAATCGGGACATTAGTGCATTCAATTCCTGTGCATTTATTTAGTGCATTTATTCCTTTTTTTTCCATTGTTAATGACAGTTCATCATGCACTCTGTATCTACGGGATTGGCAGTGAGGAAGCCTCACTTGTTTCTAGACTAAGAGAACTTACAAAGCAATGGTTTGGCTATTATACCGAAATATGCCTTGATTTAGTTACAGAAATCGCTCCATTTCACATTCACCATGAGTTATGGTATATTAAGCTCTCAATGTTTTGCGATTTTCCTTACACCATATCGTAACTTACATTAGTATTGTTCCATTTCTTAAATTTTACATTCTGTATACTTTTCCTGCAGTACTTACTTCAATTTTGAAACAAAACTGAATGAAAGAATGAGAATCAGAATGTGAGGATTCTTGATATTCTTCGAAATATTAAGGAAGAATTTCATTTATTTAGATTTCCAAGTTTCACATTCACGACCAGACAAATACATTGTGTTTGCATCTATTTTGAATACTACGTTATTTAGTACTCACTTAAAACTCCTTAAAATTTGAAGAAATATTCAAACGAGTTTTGTGTTTTCTGATCTCAGAATTATATGTGCATTTAGATTCCTAAGCTCTGGCGGATCCAAGGGGACTAGAGGTTTTATTTACATTCTTTTCTTTGGCAAAATTTATTTAAATATTTATTTACGACCAAGTTATGTAATTATTTAATCAATAATATTTAATTGTATCGTATCTACAGGACATACTTTAACATAACATACATTATAATAACGAATATGTTTATTATTTAACAAAAATCTACGATTGCGCCCCAAAATGATCGGTTGGACCCGCTCCTGTCCTTAAGGCGGTTATATTCACTTGAAATATTATTGCTCATTTGAAATAAAATATCTCGAACTCAACTGCTTGTAATACTAGTTAAGTTAGTTTATTTGCAAGTACCCGAGTTTATTTTGAGTTGTATATTATAAAAATTGTTTTTTAGGCAGTATTGTTTATAATTCTTTCCATTTCAACTCTGTACGTTTGAAGTGTTGATGGTGTTGTATTATTCGAGTACAATATTTTGTTTTTAAATACCATGAACCTGTAACGTGAGGATTTCGTATACATCAATTCATGTTACATGAGGAGATTAATGAAGGTGAGATTAACGATTGTGCGTGCCGTAGGGAGAAGGCGAACTTGGGGCGCGGCGTACCTGAAGTTCCAAAAAGCCATGTCCTGCGTGGAGAGGCTCTCATGGCGGCGCGAGTAGGGGTTGCCGCGCACGTTGGCTAGCCACACGTCGTACCCCTTGTCCGCCAGCAGGAAGGCTGCAACAACAGGTAAGCACTAAGGGAACGGTCACAGTAGTGGATGCAATTAACATTTACGTAGATCCACCTTCTGCATTTGGAGCAATCTTCCTATTCTTTTTTCTCAAAATCTGCGCATGAAGTGGCCACTACTGAGGACTTAAACGCTTCAAGCCTAGTAATATTGAGAAGTGAGACGAATACTAAATTTTCTCCATTTTCCAATCTAAGGAAGTTCCACATTCTTCCGTTGCATCTTTAATTTATATAAATCTTCAAAAATATGCTTATATGACAATAAACTTAATACAAATTGTACAAGAATAATATTTGATAAGTTATGAATGTGTGTAAAACTTCTGAACGAACTGTTCTGTTGAGAGGTATATTTAAAATCAATTAAAATTGTATACACATAGTGTTATTAAATGTAGAGATAAGTTTCTCTGCATTGGTACGGTATGTGAAATGTTTTAATGTAATGGGAATAGGCAATAGCATACAACAGGGCCGAGATAGATTTTAAAGTATGGTTATTGGAGGTTTCCTTGGGATCCGAGTGACTAAACTGCTCTGAATATTCGAATTTTCAAACTTACAAACCTCAGGGATCGCGGCATTGGAGAATTTCTATATCCCATCCCTATTAAATGTGTGTGGTGTATGAATGTTTTTTTTTTCAGGACATTAGTTAACGGAGGAACATTCTTGAAATGAAGATACAAAAATATTTTTGGTGTACGTGGTCCCTTCCGAGAATATTAATGAATAATGGAGCATTAACTACGTCTACATCGCTGACACTCTTATTGACGTTGACAGTGACAGGTCTTCTAAGTTAACAAAAGCATTACAAAATTCTGATCCCGTGAGTTTTAAAATATATCGGAATAGCTTGCAAGAATATTAACCGTAAGAGCTATCATGACAAGGAATTTTTGTCGTAAATTTGATTGATAGAAGAATTTGAAACTTGATTTCCGTTTATTTACATTACAAAGAATTATAGCAATTAATTGACCTTTGTTTTGGTAACATGATGTACTTTGAAATTTACAGAACACTTACGATGTTAAGAATAGTAATCAATAAGGGAAACAAAGATACGATAGTGGAAAATTAAACGCATATTCTTCTTTATCCTCTGCGATAGAACTGACTTAACTACGCTTGTATTTTTATTGGAAATTAGCCCATGGAACTAAAGAAATCATTTCTTCTGACTGCAGGACCTCTATCTTTTCGGAGTTCTTCCTTTTGTTTTATGAAGCAAATAAGATATTGCATTCATTACTCTAAAAACTGATAGATTAGAAATTAGAGGGCATTTACATTCCGATTTCGATTGACATTTGAGTTTCTATTATTATTAATCAATGTAATAATGAAAAATATTCCGGGCAACTGAATCGTATTTCAACTTAGACCCTATTTCATCCAGGAGAATAAGACAGGTCAATTTTTGCTCAAAATAAGTGCACAATGGTTTTTTTTATAATTATTACCTTTGTTCATTCATAATTGATCAAGTTGAATCCTTTCTGGTTCCTGAGTAAACAGCACATGTGTATTTAAGAATGTTAATTTGGTAAAATCTTAAATTCTTTACGCATTCTTTCGTAAAATCACAGTTTGATTATTCACCCTTTAACAATGATTCGAGATTAGTGATTACCATGAAATGAGTTGATTTGCATATACATTCAGGCTAGAAAATGAGTTCAAAAAATCACAAATAGCAGGATACTTTGCTCTCCTGGTAAATTTTGTTTTCGCCAGCTTTTTTTCGAGAGTCAATCCCATCTTTTCAAATAATTTTACCCGTATTACAAGTCTAATATTGTATAATTTTATTAAATCCAAGACATTTGTTGAATCTCTTTTATTGCTAATATGAATGTTAGAGCAAAAGTTTTAATAAAATGCATGTATATATCTCTTGAACTGGTGATAACAGTGATTGGATGGTTCTCTATGTGGACTGATAAAAAGTCATGTACCTGTAAGCGCGTTTACTGCTCCGTTAATGTACTTTTCATTGTCTTGATAATGTCAACTTATTTTTATTTATACATTACCTTATCTGTTCATAGTAGTAAAGTTGGGTGGGAAAGCATATTAAATGACATATGTGCTGTCAATGTTACATAGGATATGTGAAGGGGAATTTGAAGAGAACAAATCTATATCATCAAAGGCTGTGAAGGTCAATGCTGAAGATTTGTTCCTGTGTAGGTAGCGATGCAGTGTTGATTTGATGAAATCTATATTTATATCAGTTTATTGTATATAGGATTTTCTAATTAAATTTGTATAGCTTAGGAGACTATCGCTACAAAAATACGTAAACAATTAATCATGTTCATTGGGTAAGTTTCATGATCAACTACATTCCAAGTACGTGGTGTCGGTCGTTTTGTTTTGGGAGTTGCAGTCGATCTATCGAAAACGTTTCGTCGCCAAGCGCGAGCAACCGTACGGGTGTGAGGTTAGTTACCGAAGCAATTTTTTTTGTTATTTAAGGTCGCATCAACTACTTTGGTCATTAGCGACCACTATTGGAAGTAACGTTATGACATGATGATGACACGATATGGTGATGATAGGGAGTGAAAGGGCGAACACATACAACCATGTCCGAGGCGGGACTCGAATCCGCGACCCCATGGTCCAAGACCACTACGACACTACTGCCTGACCGATCTTGGCCACGGGGCTGGCACCGAAGCGAATTTAGCTAGTTTTTCTAACTTCAAAGATAAATAAGCGTTTATAATTGTTGCTACTTAACAAAGTACAGAAATTTCCAGGCATTTGTCTTTTCGAAAAAGTTCAGTGATTATAATTTTATGTGACGTTTTACTTTCATGTTAAGTAGGATAGCAAAATATACTAATACAGTCCATAAGATACATATATAAATTTTGATAAATGTATACATGTCTGTTACATTTTTAGAATCATATTTATCGCTATTTTCGAAGTAAATAGTGAATGTATTGCTAGAGGATTTGTAAACTTTTCTATTTTCCTTAGTCTTGAAAATAAGTACTAAACAATTTGAAACGATATTTTTGATGTTTAGGATTTTCCTTATTGGGCATGTATAAAACTTTTGTTGCAAGTTTTCTGCAGCTCTTCCTTATGCACGATGTAATCGCAAGGGTTCAGTTAGTATAGAACAGCGATTGCCAACTGGACAAGAAATGACGTGGGAACATCTTTGCTCTCCGAGATAAGGCGCTCGGAGAAGGAGTCCGAGCAAAAGGGGGAGGGAGGGGCAGACGACGGTGGCTCCTTGCAGAAGCCTTGGAAGTGGGCCTTTATCGGTGTTTCAGGCAACATGAGTGGGAAAACATCTACACCCGTTAATTTTAGTTCTGTTAGGAAGAAAGGTTTCCTTTGGGTAGATACTGGAACAATGGTGAAGTGTTTAGTGTGTTCGAAAGAACTGCAGTATGTTAAAAAGTCCAACCTACAGAAGCATTATGTAGCTTTGTGGTCCAGATAAATATGCGAGATTAAATAAATTCTGATAATTGAGATAGGTCGTAATCTTGAGATAAAGGAATATGCAGATTGAAGATCATTGAAAATAGTCTGAAAATCACGAAAATTTACAACATTCTCAATCAAAACTGTACATCAAAAATAATCAAGCCTGGGGTCAAAATTCTCTCACGTAACCCCTACCGGCACCTATTTGTTAACATTAATTATTGTTCCAGATTGAACTAATTAGTTACATTATATACTATTGAAAAATTATTGTCCTAAAATGTTAAAACTGTCTTTTCCAAAACTGTAATCCAATAGAAGAATGGAAGTGGAATTATAGCACTGGCTTCGATAGAGAGTCGGATATTGCTTTGAGCTATGTAATAATGTATTTATTACGTAGTGTTATATTATATAATTCTTCACATTGTTATTGAATCATCAACATTCTAAATAGTAATTACCATTTAAAAACGTAATTATTGGTTGTCCAAGCGAACCTTTTCCTTCCACTTCCGTACCATCATTGGAACACTGTGCGCCAGCCGCCGCGTCGGGCTCTGCCTTTCCTCCGCGCTTAGATCGGAGAATGAGAGCAGATTTCTGTGACGTCAGAGAGCATTGAGTTGGCTGGTATAGAATTATGATATCTATTAGTAAGATCACACTTACATGGCACGAAGTGATTTATTCTCTCTCAGTTGGCAGGTAACTTACTCAATAAGAGTAATTTCTCGGTGCATGCGCGCGCATGTGTCTGTGTATGTGATGTGTGTTATTCATGAAGAATGCCTTTAAAATATTTGCACGAGACGCAGGGAATGCAGCTGGTGGGTGTCGGATGACGTATAAGCGGGAGAGGCGAGAACGTATGTGCTGTGAAGGCAATCCTTTGACTACTGCACCTGGCGAGTTGCCAAGCTGCCAACGTCGCTCGGGAAACTGATTTGTTGGTCTTGCCAGCTGTGCGAAGTACTTATCTCTGTGTTTGCGGCTAGGCGCGCGCGGTTGGGGGAGGGCAGAGACGGTCAACTTTGACACAGCACGATTGAACCAACTGATGAGTTATTTTCAACATTTGGTCTAATTTAAGCATTTTAAAGCTTTTGTTAAAGGTAAGAGTTAAGTACTCTCGACGATTAAAAAGGCCACTTGGAGAGAATACGAGGAATAGAATTTGCGAACTTGGTAAAGTAGCAAGATGCCGTTACAAATGTAACTTTTGCACAGCGGGACTGCACGGAAGTCTCCTTGAGGAACTGTATCAATTATTAGACAAATCCTAAATGAGGATAGATACATCTCATGTCATTTCGTAAATAAACTGAATACTAACTTAGCTCGCTCGTACCGTAAGATCATTTCAAACTCCTTTATTAATGTTCATCATTACATTATCGTGGCATAATATTCTATAATCCAATTTGGTTATCTGAAGGCATACTTTACAAATCTGAGATCAGTGTCTAAATGAGGCATTAAAATCACAGCCAGAAACAAAAATAATCGGTTTTGTAATGATAAATATGTCTTCACACAATGTTTACCACGGCTATGAAAATCAACCTATCACATTTAGGAGGATGAATAGACAAATTTAAACGAAAATTCGAATTCATTGGAATTTCAACAAAGGGGATTTAAACGTACAATATTCGTGAAGTAACTTCTTATTAGAATACTTCATTCGTTATCACACTCTAACGACTTTGATGATTCTCCAATCCCTTATTGTATTAAGATGTCTTGCGAAACCCTTTTTGTAAATATTATCTGATTAAAGTATAGTGAATTACGACTCTAACTTTAGTTATCAGAGCTCCCGATTGGATAACCGCCACCACAAGGTGCCATGCGTTTGTCACAAGTCGCAACATTTAAATGAGGCGATGACTGTCGGTCATATTTTAACACCCGTAATTATCTCGTCGTTTCATAACATGCTGTTGAGATTTCGAGTCAAGTGTTTATGAAAGGGAAGCGGGGGCGGAAGCGGGGGCGGAAGCGGGGGCGGAAGCGGGGGCGGAAGCGGGGGCGGAAGCGGGGGCGGAAGCGGGGGCGGAAGCGGGGGCGGAAGCGGGGGCGGAAGCGGGGGCGGAAGCGGGGGCGGAAGCGGGGGCGGAAGCGGGGGCGGAAGCGGGGGCGGAAGCGGGGGCGGAAACGGGGGCGGAAGCGGGGGCGGAAGCGCTGACTCACCGAGCGCGTGGTCGCGGGGCGTGGCCAGCCAGAGATCGGAGGCGCAGAAGATGCCGTGCACCAACAGCACGGGCTCGCCCCGGTCGCCCTCAGCGCCCGCGGGCTCGGGCGCGGGCGACACGAGGCGGTGCAGCGTGAGCAGGTAGCCGTCTTCGGTGCGCACCGTGTGCGCCTCCAGCCCGAAGCCCTGCTCCGCCGCCAACTCCTCCTGCACACACCGACAAGGAGCCGCTCAGGGCGCTCAATGACGTCACTGACCCGGAGGCATGTTTTCATTTTCCACTAGAGTTGTGAATAAGACTTATTCAAATCTCTGTTATTACTAAAGTTTACTCAAGTTTGGGTTAGTGAGAGTACTCAATAAAGATTTATTTTGTTTTGGCAACTTTCTAAGGCGATTGATTATATGGTTTTGCTATTCGAAATGTGATTTAAATTTAAAAAGTTGTTTTCTGGGTAGGTTGGGCAAGACTTGTGGTCAATTATCCTGTTTGTCAAGAAAGAAACTGGTTGACATTGACTGAGTTAACAAGAGCTGGCCTACAACAAAGCCAAAACTTCTAAGTTTATAATCTCGGAATTTTTTAAAATACGTTCCTATTACGATGTAAGGAACCTGTGTATTACAAATTACTATGAAAAAATTTAAAAAAATAATTACCTAAAAGGATGAAATTTTTTTTCGATTTGTAAGGTATTTTTTAAGGAAGCAATATGAAACGAACTGGCATTGTAGACTACGGCGCAGCGGAGCTTGTGGGGTACGAGGATTAGTTTGGTAAAGGCTGGAAGGGCTGAGGTACTACAGAACATCAGGGCTGGACGCGGATCCGGTAGGACAGAGCGGATAGGACGGAGCGGGTAGGACGGAGCGGGTAGGACGGAGCGGGTAGGACGGAGCGGGTAGGACGGAGCAGATAGGACGGAATGGATAGGACGGAGTGGGTAGGACGGAGTGGGTAGGACGGAGTGGGTAGGATAGAGCGGGTAGGACGGAGCGGGTAGGACGGCGTGGGTAGGGCGGAGCGGGTAGGGCGGAGCGGATAGAGCAGAGTGGGTAGGGTGGAACGCATACGGCGGAGCAAGCGAGCGGGCAGGCCAGGCGGAGCGGGGCGTACCACGTTTTGGGGCGCTGCGGGCCAGGGAGAGGCAGGGTCGAATCCCGTGTCATGGATGACAAGTGAGTGAGCTTGGAGGAGGACAGTATCGGAGACAGGGGACCATAAGTAAGTAAATAAGGGGAAGTAAATAAAATTAACTTTCTGTTACATTAAGATAGAAGCCATTCGTTTTCCTGACTTGTAGGTGACTAATGAATTCTCGGACAATGCCGGATTACTTCAGAATTGGTATTATACTAGCGTTCCCATGCGAAAACTCCCTCATGTTAAATCTCACCCTCTTCCTTATACATCCATTTTCATGGATTAATTCTTAATGAAACGTGATTATTTGTGTAACAAAAGTATAATTGTAACGTACTTTCAGAATATCAAACTTCCATTGTACTCACAGAATATTAAGTAATAAAACTGTAATAGTTGAAAAAAAATTCAACAAAGTTTTATACAGTGTTACAGACAGGTCTTTTTGGAACAATTCACAACCCCTCCTTAAAACAACATTTGAAGAAATTATACAATTCTTTCATAGTTCGCTTTTCTCTTTCCTTGACAGTCACAAAAATATTAGAGAGGCTTTTTTCTCTTGAGGAAGCAATGTAAAGTTCTTCATGCGAAAATATAGGGTCAGCGATAGTTCAACTCTACTCTTTGCAACGTTTGAAATTTAAATTGCAATGTAACGAAGTATCGAGAAGTGCCGAACAAGCAATAATGTAATAGAATGTCCAAGAAGATCTCATTCTACAGATTATGGTGTGATGAGCGTTTCTTTGAGGTCTTAGGCCTCAAAAATCCAGACTTTAAGGTCTTAGAACGCTTAGTTTTGGAGTTATGCAACTAAATGGATTTTACCACTGCTGACGAGTGTTGTAGTTTGCATTTGACATGAATATTTAGATGTGTTTTCTGTACCAAATCTTTAATATTTTCAAAGTTAAAATATAATGCACCACGTTTCTGTGAATTTCTTTTTCTTTAGAGACTTTATTTATAAATATTGGTTACATATGAGGGACTGTCTGTACTATGAAATAATATAGGAGAGAATAATTAAAATTTCATCATCCTGCAGCTTTTGTAAGCTCATTGCTGCGTATTGTGTCGGAGTCACAAGAATAGAAATACCTGTTCAACTGTATATATTTGCTGTTTGAAGTTGAGTTTGTGATTCACTTTGTGCCATAAACATTATGTAAATGATTGAGTCCTTATAAAATAGGTCACAGAAATATCTGATTAATCACAGTCTTAACATCAGAGTGCATTTCCCGCTTTACGCATTACATTGGCGTTGCTTAGCACTTTCACTTTGGTGTACTTTTTCTTTGGGTGACCTAGGTACTATCTTCGCTCAAGGCTTCTTTTTCATTTTTAAAGCGGTCAATTCATGAAGAAAAATAATACAACATTGCTCGTCAACGGTGAGGCTGAAGGCAGTGACATGCCTGGTCTGGACAGTGCTTACGAGAACTGGTGGAATCCTTGCCTGGGAAATTCTGAAATACCTCTCACGACGAGCAGTTACCAAGGAAACTCGATTTGTAACCCTGACAAAAAAAATTCCCGATTCTGGAAAATGCAACGCAGTGCTAAATTGTGTTTTTAAACATCAGCTTATTTCTATCAACATGTCTATATATTGATTCAGAAAATATGTGTAGATACGAGTAATTTCAATCCATCCAAACATATTTACCCTTTATAATTACGAGGTATTCAATCCATATATCATTGAACTCAAGAAAAGTATTATAAATTATACGAGAAACATTAACATTAATTGTTTTGCACAGTAACTTTGGAACTAAACCAGTTTTAAATCCGGAGACTGGTGTCTTTATGTATTCTGGCTTTCCTAGTCTGCAAAACAAGTTATACATATCTGTTGGTATCTTGTTTGTTTTTTTTCTCGCGTCCTGAAATAAAACCCTGTATGTTGAAATAAACTATTAAATTGAAATACTGAACTCATTACAAAATACTCTTAATACCGTTATTTCACTATTAATGGATGAGGTGCTCAGTTATATTGATATTGTTATAGATGTACATCATTCATTTGAGAACAAATCATTGGCATTGCCAGTAATACAAAAGAGTTACGAAGTTTGAAATATTGTGAAAGAAGGTGGAAAGGAGTGTTAAGTGAGAGGAAACACATGATGCGAAATACCTCGAGTCAGACAAGTAAATGACCTAAGAAAGCGATGGCGAACTTTTTTAGAAATATCGGTATAAACAGAGAAAGAAAAAACAGGCGTGAGACAATGCTGAATGTCTGACGATTTTTACTTTCCCGTATACGTACGTATATACAGAGTGATATTCGTAGTATAGGGAAAGTTATGTAATGCTGCGCGAAAAAATGGCCAATTTTCGGCGGAAAAAAATTCATTGCCGGGCTTTGATAAAGAAAAAGTGGATAAAACCAGTTGCTAAATTAAGAAAAAAATCCTCTAACACGTGGTGTAGCCAGAAACCCTCTTTTGTGGGTCCTTGATACCGAAAAACCGATTGAAAGGAAAACGTCCGACTGCCCGTCCGTCCGTCTGTCCGTCTGTCCTCTGACCGTATGTCCGTCCGTCTGTCCATCTGTCAACACTGGTAGCGCCTAAACCATACGTACAATTTCTTCCAAAATAGATATTCCCCGGTCGACCTGATTCTAGTCGAATCTTTGAGATTTTGAAAAAGATTCTGTAAAATTTGTGGGTACTTTACGTGAAGCCCCCCGGACATTTTCAAAATTTTCTCAAAAACGGCTTCACGTTTTTTCTTTAAATTTCTTGTAAGAATAGAGTATAATACACTTATTAAGGTGGTATAGGTCCGATTTTCACGGATAACTCTGAATTTTCGAAAATTGCAAAAGTTAAAAAATTTTTGGGCGTCTTTCTGGAACTACAAAATTTGAAGATAGAGATTTTTCTTTTAAATAAAATTTGTTGTCTAAAGTAAGTTCTTCTATTAAAATCATATACATTGTTTTGAAAAGCTTCGTAAAGTAGTTTCCGCGCAATATTGCGTACAATATGTGCAATTTTAAATTATTTCCAAAACATTTTTTTTCAAAAACGGCTCCAAATGATTTGTTTAAACTTTTGGTAGGTATAGTGCCTAATGTATTTTATGAGATGACAAAAACGCCATATTGCTCTATTCTTTTGTTTTTTCAAAAATTGCAAAAATGTAATTTTTTACTTGTCTCTCACGTCGTTAATATTTACATTAGCCTTGATTTGTTGACATTATTATATTAAAGAGCACATGAGCTTTAAATAATGTCAAGTAAAGTTTTTCGAAAACACAACCGTTTTCTGTGAATAGTAGCTCAAAATTCTGCATTTTCAGAAACGCTCAAACGCCATTTTCTCATATATGGCTGCAAATTGTTTCTTCAAACTTTTGTAACGGATAGTGCTAATTGCACTCTTTAAATTTTTTTTTTAAATTATATAAATGTATTTTTTTGAAAGATCTCTCAAATCTTTAATATGCACATTACCAGCAACTTGTTAAGATTATTATATTTGTGAGTGTACGTGCTTCAAATAACTTCAAATAAAGTACTTTGAAAACTCAAAAATTTTATGTGAAAATAAGCTTCAAATTTCGCATTTTTAGTAGCGCTAAACCGCAATTTTCTTTAAAACGGCATATAATTTTTAAAAGAAAATTGCCATTTAGAACTAGGTATTTGTGTTCTTTAATATTTTAAAATGAATATTTCCGTTCTACCAATAGGAAACCGAAAAATTAAGAAAATTACAAAAACATTTACTTTTGGCTGTGGTAGGTCGCAGCTTGCAAGAAAGAGTACGTGGCAATTCCTAATAGCTAGCGAAGACCCAGGGAAATAGAAAACTAATAAGGGGAAGTCTGTGCCTATCTGTAGCACCACGAGTTTAAGTTGTATCTCCAATCAAATGTCAAATTTAATTATAAATTAATTAATAACTTTCAAGTAATGCCTTTTAAAAGCAAGTTCTGCAAATGTGCGAATCGTTAAATTTAATATTTTGAAGATAAAATGTTTGAAGAATAGATACTACACATGAAGATTAGCGATATTACAAATCACAATCAAATTGTTGAAGTTATTTGTAATATTATTATTGTAATTGTGTTATTATTGTAATATGTGTACGTTATTTGTAAGGTATTTGTAATATTCTTTATTATGACATTTAAATTAATATTTCTACGTGTTTACTGTTGTTTACTATTTCCTGTGTTTTCATGCGTTAGAGCAAGTATCTTTAATTTATGGAGGTGTACACTTCCTTGTAAGGGACCTTCGATGATTAGATTATAAAACCAGTCAGTTACCATTACACGCGAGAAAGGTTACTTACAAAGCAATAATGTATTCTCAACATATATAACTTTGAATGTCACATATTGTAGTAGTAATTACACAAACTTGTATGGTTATTTCATGATACAATTATTACGTATGCAAATTAACTTTTAATAATTGTTTGTGCTATACTGAATTATTATTAACATTTGCTCGTATAGATAGATTTTAGGTTTCTTTCTAATGAAGATAACACATTGAAAAATCGCAACACGGGAGTCTTCTTTGATATGTTGTTAAATATTCCAATTTTGGAGTTTTATTTTTTAATTTATTACAATTCATAAAAGAAGTTGTTAATTATGTCGCCAAAAGTAGAAAGTCAAAATATTAATCTCGCCACATGTCAAGGTAACATATTTATATACACCCAATTTATTCTCAAATTCTAATTTTAGCTACACGATGGCTCTCTTCTTTAATCCCAATTAAATATTTAATGTTATTAATTGACACACGTTTAAAATTGGAAGATCGTATAAATAATTTAGCAAAACTATTGCTAAATAGTTATAGGCGCCTATGAAAAAGTCAAAATTTTATCCCCTAATCAGTAAAAATTCTAAAATTTAAATAGAAACTTCCTTCATATAATAGAATATAAATAATCTTTAAGAAATTTGGATCCGAAAACTTTCTGTTTCTGCGACTCACTTTCATCGTACCCAGCAATAACAAACTTTTTATCTGGTAAAAATGTTTATCAGGTTTTAAATCCTAGAATTAAAACTCATGTCTCTAAAGATTTGCAACCTTTATAATTTACTGGCTTCCATGGATTTAAATTATCTATGATTATTTTGATGATGCCAATAGTTAGTTTATTACAGCTACATTTTTTTACGATTTTTGGTAAAATGCACTATTATACTCCAGGATCATCTGTAAGCTGTTCTTCTGGGTTATTCTCAGATCCTAATATAAGATCATTCTCAATTAGTTCCGAAAATTCTGTCAAAATCTTCTACAACTACATTTTATTCTTCCCCGGATTTGCTTAATACTTCCATATTTTTCTCTCCTAAATTATTGAAGAGATTAAAACTTCACAAACTTCGTCTAATTTGTGTTCACTTCCATTTCAGCAATTGCTCTATTAATAAGTTTTTATGCGAATCTATATAAAAAATTAAAAGGCGACTTTTTTGTATATTTATGTGAATAAGGTGTTAGTTACGTTTAATAATTTTGGATGACATTAATTTTAAAACCGGTATTTGTACACTTTTATAGAAATAGGAATTATAAAATTGAAAAATCAATCGTAAGAACGTTGATTTTCTAACATTACTCACAGTTTTGTTTTTTCATCATCAGTGTTGCCAACATCGTGAAAGAAAATCATGGCGTATTGAGCGAAAAATGCCTTTCGGTACTGGAGTTCAATCAACGCCACGTACATAGAGATATATTTAGGAGGCATACTCACGAAGGTCCCAGTGCCAAAACACGCAAAAATACTTTTTTCGAAAATTCATATAATCTTTTGGCCGGATCCAAAAACAAATTATCAGTTCCCCATGACAAGACCGAGACACGTCGAATGACACTTCATATGTCTCGATTGGTGCACGGGAAGTGGTCTACCAGTGAGTAACGGAACCGCACATCCGCCCACTCGGGAGTTACTCAAATGGGGGATATATAGAACAGCTTGAGTTGTTTGTTCATCTGTGGTTTTGATCAAATTTTTTACATCATTTTTTCTTTGCTTTTTGTGCATTTTAAAAACATTTTAAGAGTATATTATAGCTCATTTTTGGCGATGTTTCAGGTCATCAAAATCTGCCCTCTAGTTATAACTGTGTAAAAGATAAATATATTATTCAAATAGTATTTCTTCACATTGCACTGGTTTTTTGTAAACGTCAAAAAATGCGGTTCTAAAATAATTATAATGTGCATGTGATAATATCAGCCATTAATTCATCTGCATGCCCTTACTGTACCAAATTATGGTGCAATATAAAAATGTAAATATTTATGAGACACTTATCGCTTAATGCCTGTTCTGTTCAAACCTTCAGCAAGCTAAGTCGCGTGTGAATTGCACCTTCTCGACATTAAAAGACACTTGAGTGCTCCCGCTCAAAGTTGCGATTCCCCGCAAAGCGTCCGCGAAGGTCTCCGCGCAATCGGCAAAGGCTCCCAGGCGCGAGCGTAAAACCGCAAGGTTGGAGCGCGCGGTGTGTGACGAGTGCAAGCACTGGATGCGGTAATGCGCCATAAAAAGTGGTTGCTGGGAAGGCTGGACCGGTTCCCGCTCACTTTCTCGGTCAAATCGTCGGCGCCACCGCCACCGCCACGGCCTCCGCCGCCACCGCCGCCACCGCCGCCACCGCCGCCGCCTTCGCTTCCACCGCCTTCGCTTCCGCCGCCGCCGCCGCCGCCGCCACCGCCACCGCCGCCGCCGCCGCCACCGCCACCGCCACCGCCACCGCCACCGCCACCGCCACCGCCACCGCCACCGCCACCGCCACCGCCACCGCCACCGCCACCGCCACCGCCGTCACCGCCACCACCACCACCACCACCACCACCACCACCACCACCACCACCACCACCGCCACCACCGCCGTCATCAAAACCGCCGTCACCACCACCACCGTCACCACCACCGTCACCACACCACCACACCACCGCCGTCCCCGCCTCCGCCACCATCGTCACCGCCACCGCCACTGCCACCGCCACCGCCGTCACCGCCACCACCACCACCACCACCACCAGCACCACCACCACCAGCACCACCGTCACCAAAACCGCCTTCACCACCACCACCGTCACCACCACCACCGTCACCGCCGCCGCCGTCCCCGCCACTGCCGTCACTGCCTCCACCGCCATCGTCACCGCTGCCGCCACTGCCACCGTATTTATCACCGCCACCGCCACCGCAGTCACCGCCACCACCACCGCCGTCACCAAAACCGCCGTCACCACCACCACCGTCACCACCACAGTCACCACCACCACCGTCACCGCCGCCGCCGTCCCCGCCACCGCCGTCACCCCCTCCTCCGCCATCGTCACCGCTGCCGCCACCGCCACCGTAGCCATCACCGCCCCCGCCACCGCTGCCGCCGGCCGTGACCTCCTCGGGAGCTGTGACACGAATGGGAGCGACGCGCGCCGACGGCAGCGCCCTTGTGAGGTTCCTAGCGCGATTAGTGGGACCCACTCCGATCCCAAATGCCGATGGGCGCCAATAGAAGGCTACTTTGTCTCAACTGCTACAAGGCCGTTTTTTCCTCCGGTTCCTCTTCTTCTTCTTTTCCTTATTCTCCTCATTTTTCTCTATTTTCTCGGTACTCCTCCTCCTCTTCATTCTCCTACTCCCTTTTCTCATCCTGCTCCTCCATCTGCTTCTCTTTTTCTTTCCCTTGTTCTGCTTCTCTTCCTCCTCTTGCTCTTCATTCTTCACATCTTCCTCCTCCTGTTCCTCTTCTTTCTCATCGTGCCCCTCCTCTCTCTCGTCTTGCTCCACCTTCTGTTTCTCTTCTTTGTGCTTCTTCTCCTTTTCTTCATTCTTTTCTTTCTTCTGCTCCTCCCTCAACCTCCTCATCCCTTCATTGTGCTCTTATTCTTCCTCCCACCACCCCTTCTCCTCGATCTTCTCTACTTCTTCATTTTTCCAACTCTTCTTCCTCTCTTTTTCGTTTTATCTATGTTTTCCTCATTCTCTTTATGTTTCTCTTTTTATTCTATCTCCCTATACTCTTATTTATCTTTCTTGCTCTAATTTAATTAGGAATTATATGATATGCATGAAATACATTTGTGCCTGGAACATTTAGAAAATATGATGAAACATTTATTATATGGTCCTTACACTCAAAGTACGAAGCACTTTTCCCTTTAATGCCGCATCCATGGGAGTGTTTTGGCAACAAAGTACTCGTACATAAAAAACATGCTTTATAAGCTGAGTAATGAAATTAGGATTCGAATAATTTTACGAGATATGTAATGGTTTGCCTTTGCCTAATACGTCACCTTAACAAAATGAGCATATCCTCTTCTTGCGATGTATTTAAACCCACATTTCTAGCTCACATGACTTGTGTAATACTACCATTTACAGTTATTCAGGTCGGCTAATTGAAATTTATTACATTTTAGTTGACCGTTAAAAATCAAAGTTTCTCATATGAGCATTTTGTGGTACATGTGCTACATGCGAGCGAAGATTTTATTTGTTTTTGATAGAACTACGGTTGCTTAACATGCATTCTGACAGGCCACGTTGATTAATGAAAAACAAGGCCTTGCGTTCCAGCAAAGTCCTTGTCTTCTTGGCCACTTACTGACCTGCGGGTGGCCTTGAAAGAAAAATATATTATCGAGCTTTTCAGTTAAACATAATAGTTTGTATACATCATTGATGAAACGTTAGTTCTTGATCAGTATCAAATTTCCTTCATCTATTTGTTATTCATATAAAAATTGAAAATAATTTGTTGCGAATACTTTTCTTTAAAACCAGCTTTAAGAAAAGTTAGTACAATTCACAACCTTTAAAAGAGACGTTTTAAACCTTGAGACATACAGGTCAACCTGAAAACTTGTTAGTAGGCCTCGAGGAAGAGCCTAATGAATATCTTTGCACAATTTACACTCATCGACGTGTCGAGCGTAAAATGCTGAGACACATTAATATGGAAATGCACTTGCGTAAAATAGTTTTTGCTGAACACCTATTAGTGATATGTATGGTAATCAATATAACATGTTACATGGTTTTTCACTATCTTTGTGAGCAGAATGCAAAGGTGATAGAATAGTTTGTTGCATTGAGTTACAGTTGTAATCTAAAATGTCCGTAAATGTGTGTAGTGTATCGTTATGCAGCCAAATCTCGTAATCGAAACTTCCTTAATTTCGGATTACTTGCGTTGAAATATACAACATAGATAAGTAAATATGTCATGTCCTAGGGAGGTTATGTCGTGACTTTATAAATATTCATTATAAACAAGATAAAATGTATAAATAGTAAATATCACTTTCAGGGTAACATTGTCATACTGCCTATCCTGCCCCTACATTTATATCCTTTGAGAAAAAATTCTTACATTGAAACAATTGACATTTGTGAATTTGATTATCATTTCTAAAGCATATTACTAATACATCGTACACAGATTAATTACATTTGATACAAAATTACTTTTTTGTTGTCACCATACTTGCACTGTAACTTTGCCACGTACACAAATAAAATATCCAACATCTAAGGTTTACAAACTTTCGATGAAGTTAAAATGCACTAAGCAATAGAAAAAGTAGGAAAAGGCTATTGAATTGTACGGAATTGGTATGCCCACTATAAATGAGGTGTTTTATGCCAAAACACGATATTGTTGCTGAGCTTCCTAGACTAAATAGAACTAATGCTACAAAATGGCACAGACTTTCCCGCATTAGTTTTCTATTTCCGTTGGTCTCGGCTAGCTATTCACTCCTGCTACATACTCTTCCCAGCTGCCATTTATCAGCGCTCAAAGTACATTTTTTTACATTTTATTAATTTTTCGGTTTCCTAATAGTAAAACGGAAATATTATTTTAAGAATGTTAAAGAACACTAAAACCCTGTTCTAAATGGAAATTTTCTGTGAAAAATTTGCAACTGTTTTTAAGAAAATGGCGTTTGAGCCCTAATGTAAATTCGAAATTCGAAGCTCTTTTCTACAGAAAATTTTTGAGTTTTAGAAAACTTCATTTCAAGTCATTTGAAACACTGACACTCACAAATACAATACTATTTACAAATTGCTGGATATGTGAATGTTAACGGAGTGAGAGATCTTTCTGAAAAATTACATCTAATTTTTGAAGAAAAAAAAACAAAATGAACTTTAAGTCATATTGAAGAGTGCAATTAGCTTTATCCGTTCGAAAAGTTTTATGCAAAAATTTGGAGCCATTTATGAGAAAATGCCGTTTGAGCTTTTCTGAAAATGTGGAATTTTGAGCTAGTTTTCATGGAAAACTATTGAGTATTCGAGAAACTTTACTTGACATTATTTAAAACACATGTACTCATAAATATAATAATGTAAGCAAATCACCGCTGATGTAAATATTAACGACGTGAAAGACAAGTAAAAATTGCATTTATGTAATTTTTTTGAAAAAACAATAGAGCAATATGGCGTTTATGTCATCTCATAGAGTACATTCGGCACTATCCTTACCAAGTTTAATAAAAAAATTTGGAGCAGTTTTTGCCCTTTTTAAAAATAGCACATATTGCGCGAAAACTAAAAAAATCCAAAACAGTGTAGATGACCGTAATGAAAAAACTCACTTTGGAAAAAACATTTATTTGAAGGAAATATTTCTATCTCCAATTTTGTATTTGTGGAAAGACGACGAAAACAATTCAAACTTTTGCAATTATCGAATATTCAGGGTTTACCGTGAAAATCGAACTTATTTATAAGTGTATTTTACTCTATTCTTGAAAGAAATTTCAAGAAAAAATTTGGAGTGGTTTCTGAAAAAAAATTGAAAATATACGGGGGCTTCATGTAAAGTAACTCCAAATTTTGAAGAAAGTTTTTCAAAATCGCAGCGTCTCGAGTGGAACCAGATTGACTAGGGAATATCTATTTTGGAATAAATCGTACTTATGGTTCAGGCACAAGTGATGTTTACAGACTGACAGACAAACGGACGTTTTGAAAATAACCACTTCTTCGGTATCAGGAAACCCCAAAACCTGTATTTCCGTTAAAATCTCGAAATCGATTTTCCGCAACATTCATAACTTCCTCTGTACTACGTATATTACTCCGTATATACGTATGTGTACGGGAAAGTAAAAAGGAGAAAGCACTATTTTCCTATCGCATTTTATCACAATGTAAAACTGTTAATAAAACTTACATTAGACTAGGTTATCAAAGCAGTGTTTATCCCTGTCTAGAGTTTCTAAACTGTCAAAAATCGAAGACGAATCATGGTGTGATGAATATTTGAACTCTCACACATTTAAACATTGCCAGAGACTTGGGAATAAATAGGTGTCACTTTTTTACCCATTCGGAGTAACATTGTCACTTTGCTTGCTTTTAGAAAAGTAATAAAATCTTTCAAATTATGGAAGCTGTGATTTCAATAGTTTGAAGAAACATGGTATTTTTGGAGGGATTGAAGTGTCATAATAATTTTTGTGAAGATTGATGCAACAAAGTGTAACTTTAAATGAAACAAAGATGTGGCAATGTTAACCTCTGTTACCTTATATCTCTGATTACAAGAGGTAAATCACATACATATGTATACACGTACGTAAGGCAGGTAGAGTGCTCCGAAGTTGCCATCCTTCTAAACGCGATCAACCCTGAGGAAGGCGCCAAATACCCTCACTTATGGCTGAGATGTTCATTCGAACGCGTTACGACATTCGTGTGGATTCCTCCAGTAGGACTAGATGCTGTGCGTACGTGTTGGTATATGTGATTTGCTGTCATTAAAGTTGTAAACACATTTGTGTTGGCTGCTATTTTTTTATTTTGTCACTTTATCTAACCAGTTATAGATCTCTCCTGCTGCCGAAGCAGTGTCCTAGCAAGTTGGCAATGGACCGCACGCAATGTTTCCTTTCTCTTCTTTATCTTACCCTCACCCCTTACTCAATCTTAGATTTGCATGCACTACACCACGACATACGCCGGGAGACCAGTCACGAGCTTAGAGCTTGTCCCGGCTGGGGCGGTGACAAGCTGGTGGGAGATACCTGGATAGTGAAAACCCTCAAGCTGACGGGTGGGTCGATGCCGGATCTCGCCATCCAACGAGAAAAGATCACCACCTTTCGCGAAAAAACATGCACTACACTTACGTAAACTCTTAGCTATTGACGCGCCCGGAATCACCAATCAATCAAATAGCTTGCTGAGCCTGATTCCCGAACGCTTACAACTAACATATACTGTTTTTCATTCACTAATTTACATTCAACAAAAAATGAATCTTTTTAACGTTTTAGAAAACAGCATATTATGGAACGATGATGTAATGATGCGTATTAATTAACGAGTGTGAAGTTTTACGGTACGAGCGAGTATCGTACATTATAATTAATTCTCTTTATTAATATTCATTACATCGAGTTTCAAACGGAACTTATATAGGGTACGCTCTATTACGGAGCAAGTCGAACTAGATGTCACCACTGGGAACACTGTGAAAAAAACTCAGATTAAGTCATGGACACAGCACTAATGCTCTAATGCTGTCCAAGATGGCGCGTAAAAAGGTCTACTTAACAAGCAGTGTTTAGCTGAGAATGTAGAGTATTTGTCTTGTGACAGCAGGTTTTTACCTCAAGACTTTTCCAGTGTCGTACACGGGATCTTTCCGTGGCTTGTTATGTGAAGAGAGATTCTGAGATAAATGCTAGGTGCAGATAACTTAGATTTTGAGTATCATCTTTGTAGTGGTTTAAAAGATCAAATAAATTTTTAATATTTGTACTAAGTAGCGTCAGGAACTAGTGTTGGAGAATGCTGAGTGGGTGGCAAGGCGAAAAACATAATTTCTTTTGAAAATATCATGAGAGGTATATTCATAATTTGTTTAGTTTTGCATGTTAAAATTTTTTAAACATATTTGACCAAATTGTGTTTGAAAAGCTGTTTCATAATGACAGATTTTGTGATATTGTCTGGAAGTCCGTATCCAATGACTGCAAAAGGATATTAATCCCCGGCAAAAAAGTACTAAATGTCCACGGGTGAGAATTTTTAAATATGTTTCCCTTTTATCATTGATGATAAAAAGTAAACATAAGCAATAAGAGCGTTAATATTCCATACCATTAGCTAATCACATTGATTAACTCTAGTATTTCACTTCTTTTTTTATATTATACGTAAGCCTAGTTTCCAACTGTTGTTTAAGAGAAAGGAACTTATTGTTCACAGTCCTTAAAGAAATAAGATAATTATTAATTTTACATGTCATAAATTATAATTATAATAATTAAGACAGATAACGAAATATTCCTTAGGCGAAACTTCCCAATACTACCTTTACAGTATCTTGTTAAAAACATTGTAACAAGGATCCCCCATCTCGATCAGGTTTGTCCCCATCTCGATCAGGTTTTTGTCCAGTTTCCCTGATCCATTGAGCAAATGCTGAGATGGCCCCTTGTTTTGCTTCTGGACGTAAATGTAGCTTCACTGTGCGCACGTTTTGTTGAGCACTCCTTTTGCTTGTAGTTCATTTACAGTTGAAATTGATTTTCTATAACTCGGGAAAAAACATTTTTCAAATATCTTTATTTTTCTAAAATAATTATTTTCTAAATTCATTTTTTTCGTGTTTTTTTTATAAAATTCTGGCCCTCAAGAAAATGTGCGCAGATAAATTTCTTTCCCCACACGTCATATACAGTTTTTACTGTTTGTTTTTTGACAAATAAATAAATAAGGAAACATGAGTATGTCCCGTTGCAACGTTGCCATCTAACAAGGGCAAGTAGCCATGGCGAGCATTCTTAAAATGATACACTGAATATTGTATACTTCCTTATTGGTGCGTTAAAATCGTAACGTGTTACTAATACACTAGCTGAAAGTGGATTCGCCTACGCTCTAAACGGTTTTAAAAATATTTTCGTACGTTCAAAATCAGTTGTTCGGTTCTTTCATTTTTGGGCACAGGTCCGTCGTTCCCGACACCAGGCGAGTCGGTAGCGACGGTGCTGGGGTGCGAGAGGTAGGCGTCGAAACGGTAGGCCTGCGGCGAGTCCTGCGTTGTGCGACCGCCTGCTAATGCTACTGGCACTTACAGAATGACAGTGCAGGCAGCTCAGACCACTGAATAGCACATATCGTTTCCGTTGGATCTGTTCGCGCGTGGCGAACAATCCTTCGGTCCTTCCTCCTCGTTGTGCGTGGTGAACGTCCAGATCCTTTATTTGGTATGTGCGCGCCTTTCTCAATCCATTGCCGCCGAAAGCGGGCGATGGTGGAGGCCATACGACCGGTGTGACGAACAATGCGTCGACAGGACCAGCCAACCTCCCGCACACCCGCGATACGGCTCCTCTCGAAAGCGCCTATCTGAACATCTGGCTGTCGAACGCATCGCCTAGGCATAGTGTACGTGCAGGTAACGCTCTGTCGCTGCTACCCGATGTCGCAATGGCCAGCGCGGACGTTTGAAGCCGCCTGGGCGCGATGTGTGGGCGCGATGTCACACACCTTGCACCAACCCCCTCCCAGTGCTCGGCCGACTGTAAAAACTAAATCGTTAGATTAGCGAATGGTGTGCAAAATACTTACCGAATTTATAGCGGATCAGAAAGGTCCTTCGGGGTGCAGCTTTTTTATGACAATGAGTGTATGAAGGAAATTTGCCTTGTCTCACATGTGTATTGGTACATATCAGTTCGAAAATGCATCACGCTCGCAAGTCAAATTCTTCCTCTGAAAAAAGCGCTCTTCAGGCCCACTGCGTGACGAAAACACAATCGCAAACGCCTTCAATATCTTGTCTATTAGTATGTTCACTTGCAAATTGTTTACACCACCTCGTTCGCTGAAGGCTTCCTCTGGAGCGGAGTTACATCCGCCTCTTCAGTTCCTCTGTGTGACGTAAGGATAATAGCATTGGCCCTCAGCATCTCGTGTATTAGCATGCTCTGTGACAATTTGTTGATTACACCTCACTACGCTCTTCTCCGGAAGAAGAGGATTTAGAGTCGGTATTCGGGCGCACTGCGTGACGTCGAGCGGCGGCTGGCGCGGGTTCTGCTTCGCTGACGTCAGAGGCGACGCGACGCGACACGACAAGACACGTCGCGACGCGTGCAGCGCGCCACCTCCGATGCCGCGCTGTCTGCGGTCAAGGCCGGTCGCGGACGCGGGCGCAGGTGCAGGCGGGGCGGGGCGGGGCGGGGCGGTCAAGGCCGTGGGGGCAGATTTCCGCAGACCGGTCGTTGTCTCGTTTCCGCGTGGAGGAAAGGGGCACGAGAATGGATGTGCTCGCACCTGAAAGGGCTTCATGTGGGCCTTGTCCTTTTTCGTCGACTTAGTCTTGTTCTTCATCGTTTTCATCTTGTTGTTCACCTTCGTTTTATTTTGGTGTCTTAATTGCCTTTCTTCCTGTCTTTCAACTTCTTCTTATTCTTTGTATTCTTTATTTTCTTCTTCGTTTTTACCGTTTTCGTCTTCATTTTCTTCTTTGTCTTTTGTCTTGACAGCTTTCTTCTACTTCAATATTTTCTCGTCTCCCACTTCAATACTTTTGTATGCGACATCCTCTTCTTCTTTCTCTAATTGTTAGTTTCTTGTTTTGCCACATCAGAGGTTAGTGACCAAAGAAGAGAGCTGATACTTATATTTTCCAGCTGCTGTGTTGCCAAAGTATTGAACTATGATTTACATGATTATAAGAGTTACATGTGGTACCATCGCCTTCAGCCACAATCACGTGGTGAATGCTTATATTTCTTACGCAATATTAGGGAGTTTTTTGTTCCATGAATGGTAACATTTTCGGATGGATACAGCGATATATTCATAAGTCAACTCCTCTTGGGAAAAAAGGTACAACATACACGTACCTGTCCTCATAGATGTAGTACCGAGAGAGAAATCAACTTATTGAGCCGAGAAACGAAGTTTATTGAGCGGAAATTTCGTTCCCACCCTTGAAAAATATACAATACTAGTGGAACCTGGCAGACGTTGTTCCGCCGATCATCTCCCTCTTTTCCCTTCCATCTCACTTTCTCTCTGTCTCTCCCTCCTCCCTCTTTCTTTTCGTCTTTCCGTCTCTCTCTGTTCCTGTCTCAGTCTGTCTCTGTGTCTCTGCCTCTCTCTGTCCTTCTCATTCACATTTAGTTGCATGTTCTGCATATCTCTGAGCAGATGAGGTAAAATCGAGAAGCACCGGACCAGCAAAAATGTAATAGAATGTTCGTTAAGCTCTCATCATGTAGATTACAAAGATTTCAAGATTCTTAATTTTAGCTGAGACAGAAATAACGGCAATTACAGAAAAAAATGACATCCCTGCTTCTTAAAGACGCGTACCTTCGCTTGCTTCCTTAGCTTCTCCAGAGGAAGGACGCCATGTGGTGCAGGCAATTTGCAAGAGATTCGTGCCAATACATGCGAAGTGGGCAGAAGGGATTAGCCTTCCGCTCCGACATTCTATTAGCAGCATTGGTTGAAGGTTTTGGCGCATGGCCATTTTCGTGTGCTTTTTTCAAGTAGCTACGTCATGGTTTTTAGAAGTAGATACCTGTCTGAAACTACGTATGCTGCCTTGAAGCAGCATTTAGAATGTCTTCAAAAACAGACGTGAGGTAATTTGTTCAGATGAGGATGCAAGTGAAAAGTTCCATTTCGTGTAATTATATATTCATGAACATTGGTCATCGTGATTTCACCACTTTTACTCGTTGGCGTTTAATATTAATTTATCCATTAAATATACATAAGACAAATTAAACCTATTTTCCCTCCCCTTTTGAAATATATTCCGCTGTCAGGTGAATTCATATAGATACATTATTAGGTGACACATATTTTCAAACGAATCAGGGGAAGTTTAAAACTTTAAAGGCTACTTCAGTACTAATATCTGGTGCTCTGCTATACCTCTGATGTCGTGAAACATCAATATGACTAAAGCGTAGCGTCTATAATTATTTTGTTGAAAACAAATTTTCTTCACAGTGAATGTTTCCCAGAGATCATTTTACCTTCTTAGTTCACGCGAAAACCATCACAGTGTATAGTGAAAACTTTATTTCAGATAAAGACAAAAATACTTTGTAGGTAAAAAAGGTATGAAGAATTCATGAAAGGTATAAAAATTCCTAAAGGTAGGAAAAAAGGTATGAAGAATTCATGAAAATTCATCTGCTCTGATAATGCTTATAATAGAATTCGTCCCAAGTATGTGTAAGGGGTGGGAAGAGGTCATGGTAGAAGAAGGAAAAATCGTGCGCCTTTGCAAGGATACTGCTCCGGCGTTCGCTTGGTATTGATTGGAGAGACCATGGAAAACTACCGATTAGAGCAGCCGGCCGCTAGAATTCTCCTACAGACAGTGACTGAATTCTACCCAGGTATCTATCTAGTGTCCGAAATCCCGCTAGACTCGAACCTAGGACCTCCCGGTCAGAGACAATGACATCAGCTGATGCCTTGACCCATCTCTCTCCGTAAGTCGTCTTGAGAAATTGCTTAGAAATACCGAAAAGCTTCTCAGCAAATTACATAAGAAACATTTGTTCTCTTATTGCACAGTAAGTGCAGAAACTTTTATGCGTTTTCTGAAACGACTCATTCTGAATTCATATTTTTGCAAGGCTTTCTATGAAATAGATTTTGTTGCTTTACTGCACCGACGCCTAGTGCGCTACCGGCGAACGTCGGAGGTGCTAATGGAGAAGCTTAGCAAACAACGTTCATCGAGTGGCAAAGAACAGAGCACACGCGGTGCGCCGGGGCTTGCGACCTCCAGAACAAATTAAGGTCTTCGACCTCGTACTCGGAACTATCTCGCTCTCTTGGCCCTCCACGTTCGAGAATCGCGTCGCCCCACACGACTCCGGTTAAGTGTCTCAGGCCAACAATTGATTTCAGCGCAGTGCCTCTGACAAAGAGATCCCAAGGTTTGAATCCTGACGGTAGCTGGATTTTTGACTCTGGCAAAATAGTCATATCAAAATCAGCTGCATCTGGAGGAAAATTCTAGCGGCTGGCGGCTCTAATCAGTAGTTTTCCGTGGTTTTCCCGATCAACACGCGCTAAATGTCGGAGCAGTATCCTTGCAAAGAACCCGTAAAGACCGCGCGCGATCTTCCTTTCCTCTTCCTTGTCCTATCCTCACCCGTTACTTCTTGCAGCATACGCGCGAAGCACAGTCAAGGAATTGCCCCAAGTGTACGACAGGGCCTAGACCTAATGGAACAAACGGTACACTAAACAATTTGTAAATGATATTTTTCTGCCCTCTACTAATTCCACGTTTTCAGTAATATCTAATGATCAGGTACGTCTAATGACGTAATAATGTTTTGCAAATTATAGAAATGTTATGAATTGAATGCGTATAGTGGGCGAGAAACTAATGTAAAACGTGTTACATTGGAATGATTGCAATCGCTCCATTTCCGTGAATCTGTGCGAAGGCAAGTAAAACATAAATGAGTTATTAATATTCAAACTTGGTCATGTATATTTACTTCTTTACTTGAGTCACTGACAATTCTACAGCGTGAGTTATGTAATGAATGTGTCACGGTGTGCTTTTAGGGTTAAATAGAGGGATAAAAACCCAAGTAGGAAACGATTAGAAGCATGTTTTGGACTTTATTTAAATGGTTGACTTGGACATTAGTCAATATGATTTATTGATTAGTGATTCCGGGCGCGTCAACTGCTAAGGCATTAGTCCCAAAGTATAGTTCACGTGCCTTCCTCGATAGGTAGCAGTGATCGTCCCCCGCTGGGTGGTGAGGCCCGGTGCCGACCTACTGTCGGCTAACAGGGTTTCCCAAACCAGGTTTTTCCCCCGCGGGTCACTACCAGCCGGAACAAACTCCTACCGGTCTCCCGACGTGTGTGATAATGTAGTGCTGTAAGTGTAAATGTATGTGAGTAAGGGCTGAAGATAAAACGAAGAGAAAGGAATGGCTCGTTTGCTAGTGTACTACTCTAGCATTTACCTGAAATTGATCGGAGAAACCATGGAAAATTACCGATCAGAACAGTTGGCCGCTACAATTATAGTCCAGACAGCGAATGAGATCCATCCAGCTATCTAACTAGTGTCGAATATCTTGCCACCGTCGGGACTCTAAACCTAGGACCGCACGATAGGAAGCATTGCAGTAACATCAGTTGATGCCTTGAGCCACCTCTCCCGGATTAGTCAACATGAGGTGGCAAGGATAAAAGACGAGGAATATCAGGATGATGAAAAAGCAGGGTAGATGTTAAGGTGATAAGTAATAATATATGTGATAATCAGTGGTAAAAATGCTGATGGGAAGTTTCTTTTGTTAGAGAGAGGCAAGATGGGTAAATTTGAATTACTCTGTCAGTCGTAAATTTCTGTTTACACAATACCACCTAACGTAACCTAATCTAACAAGATACCGCTCAGAGCATGGCCCATTTGGCTGGCTTTGGACTTCGCGTGGAATTGATGAAAAGAAACAACAGGGAAAGCTGTCGATGGAAGTAGCCAGCCGATAGAGATCTTCAGACACAGACTGAATTCAACCAAGCTATGTAGGCGTATATCGTCACTTTTACAGATTTTTCGACACCATGTGACCGGCTCAGGTGGCTCAGAACATCAACTAATGTCAGTGCAGCGCCTCCAACTGGGAGGTCCCAGGTCCCGATAGTGTCAAAATGTTTGTCACTAGCTACATGCGAAGGTCGAATACAGCCGCTAGCTGGAGGAAACTTCTAGCAGCCAACCGCTCTGATTGATGGTTTTCCGTGGTTTCTTCGATCAACATCAGACGAATGCCAGAGCAATACCCTAACATACGAGTCACAAATCGCGCGCGATCTTTCCTTCCCCTTCCTTGCCCTATCCTCACCCCTTACTTGCACACAATTACACTTACATGCATTACACTACCACATACGCCGGGAGAGAAATCGAGAGCTTAGAGGAGTGGTGTCAAGTTCTACTGGTGGCAGTGGCACGCGTCGTAGCTCCGTAGCGTGCCACGAGCTACTCTGCGCAACTAGCGTCGGGAATGGAAACTGTTAGTAACCCCGCCGTTTTACAATAGGGATGGCGTTGTCTCTGGTGGCGGGGTGACGAACTACGTGAAGGGGCGTCGTGGCACTTCTGCCACTGACTCCCGCTCGTGGCATCGAGCTTGACAACATTGGCTTAGAGCGTGTCCCGGCTGGGGCGGTGCGTCCGTGGTGGGAGTTACCTCTTTGGGGAAATCCCCGAAATCTGACGGGTAGGTCGGCCATTCAGAGGGGGAAGATCACCATCACCTTCCGCCAGAAAAAAATGAGCTACATTTACGGGACTAAAAACCTTAGCAGTTAACGCGTCCGGAATCAGTAATCAATTAAACTCCGCCTGGGTAGAGTGGAACTTAACCCGCTAATTCTAACGTTAGCCACGTTTAGGACTTTAGACGACGAATAGACCGTCGTGCCTCGTTACGGCACCAGAGGCGCCTCCGGGCGCAGCAACTGAATTGGCTCTCTCTGTTGGTCGGCGGAGCGCCCTCTGTAGCTCTTTTTTTTCATTTATTCTAGCTTGGCCATTGGCCCTCTGCAGCCGCATAAGCTATGTACATTAGAAAGAGACATATACATGAATATTCTGATACATTAGAGACAATATTCTAGTTTTAAATATAATACAATTGCGTGCTTATGTCATTTGTCATGAGAAAAGACTCATCGGTTCTAGTCGAAGGGGGATCGAAGAATTCTCTTGGAAGCTTTCTTTTTAATCTTTTTCGATGAGGATTCTGCTTACCAATATGAAAGTGAAAGGCTGAAGGGATCTTTAATATTTTAGAATAGAATTTTGCGGCTAAGAGGGAGAAGTGGACGGGGATGGGTGTAATGCCAAGTTCACGCCATGCCAAGTTGTAAATGGGTCATTCCACGCAAAATCGGACGAATTTGAAGGAAAATTGACCTCGATGTCTGATATCTTTCTGATTATTTTTTTACAGGTTCATGAAAACAAACTATACAACACGTGTTTTTTTAGTTTTGCTCAAATATTTATATTTTCATTTTATTTTTTTAAATTTTCCGTAACTTCATACGCACTGACGTGTATAATATTTTGTATCTCAAAATCGTTTTAAAATTTCAGTTTTTAGTTCCTCTTAAATCAAAGCTTATATCTGTACCTTCATGAAATTTATCTTATTGTTTATAAAATTTTATTTTTTAATGTTAATTTTTTGTTTATAAATGTTTATTTATAAAATTATTAATTTTACCACGAATTAAAAATCTGAAAAACAAACGAAAAGAAAGTTCATACTTTCTTCTAAAGGACTGCGAAGTTTCAAAATGGCTTGTGTTAAAATAACTTTTTGAGAATTTTTTGAATCTTTCCTCGTTCACAGCGTCGCGAGAACCTCATGCGTCCGTCGTTGTATGTGCCGCTATCCAATAAAACGCTGGGGGGAACAAGCTTCACAACAGGAAAATAAGTGTAAATGTTCCCTGAGCAATGAGTTTTAAAGTTCTTGTTAATATTCCAAAACATATAAAATATGAAGTTGTATCAGATTTACGTCTTTTTAATTTTCTCTTTATATAATTTGGACAAGATGTGCACTTTCTTTCAAGGAGAATGTTTTAATTATTTCTTTATCTTCTCAAATAGGAACAAAGGAATGTAACGAACGTGTACCACGTAGCCATTTTGCTGCAGTTCTATGACTTTTAAGTGAATTCTTTCTTCTTCAAGATCTTCATTGTTGAAGAAGAAAATCACTATGTTTTATATGTTTTTGTACCACTCATAGAGCTTCTTGGGAGTCGTAATCGGATCATGATGTACTTGAATAGTTCAACGTGAATCCACTGCCGATACGTCACTCTGTCAAACATTCTCTCTTCAAACTTTTCCTGCAACATTTTAAGCCGTTCTATTCCAGGACATTTGTCACAATTTTTAAAGTAACAGTCAGCTCTTGGAGTGTCAAAAATAACTTTTGTTAGGTAGTACCGACAATTCTTCAATGCTCCAACATCATATGTTAACTTTGCGAAACCTCCTCCGTCAAACATTAACTTTACTCGTACGTTTCGTGATATACACAAACACATACTGTATGTGTACCATTAGCTCATGGTAAAATGCAGTGTTTCAGTCTTAATTCAGCGAACTTTGAAAATCTGATCTTTAGGTGCGGAGACTTTTCTTTAAAATGTCAGTAGGTTTCTTTCATGTTGCTCAGTATAATCCTCTTTTGTTTGTGAATATCCCCCATTCTCTCTTACTGAAATAAAATTATTTTTTTCCTTTATTTACTCATTATACGGCTAACGTCATCTGAACAATAAAAAGCATAAAGCAAGAACAATAAAAACATATTGGTGTACAAAAGCGACGATAGCTCTTCTGGATTTCACATGTGGAGTTGACAATATTCCTTTGTTGCTAGTTGTTTTACAAACAGTTATCATGTGAGTAGATGCATAGAAATGTTTTTTAACTTTAGGAAAAGACCAATCTTCGAAAATCGTTAAAATTTTAAGTTTTATCATCATCAATAGTTTTGTATCTTTTTTTCAATTCTTCTATGATGTATTCATTTTCTTGTTCTTCTTCTATCTCTTCTATATCAAAATTCTTCACTAGGAGTTAGATCACCATTATCTCTTATTTCAATGTTCAATTACGAATTATTGTCTTCTTCTGAATTTCTACTCTGATGACTTGTACCAGGTTTGCTGGAAAATGTTTCAATGGTACCTTTAGAAGTTTGACATTCATTTTATAAATCATTTTGAAGTTCTCCATCTGCATATGTTACAAATTTTCAAGTTCGGCGTAATTTGTAAGTATTGTGTGCCCAACTTTTGAAGGATACTTCGTATTACATGTCTTAAATTTTTACATTCAGTTCTACCATACTTTTCTAGATTGAAAGGATTGAAACATGAATCAAAGCGTATCTTCATTGTACCTGACATCTTCAATTATTTTTTGTCACTCTCCTAGAAAGAAAGAAGCGCACGGGCACTCACACACGCGTCACAAACGAGGATATTATTTGCACTGTGTCACACACTCTTGGATGTAAACTGATCCCAATGTTTGTATTGCTTGGTCGACTTCCTGCCATTGACTTGGGTAGTAAACGACTTACTGACATCGATAAAAGGGCGTGGGAAGTGTTGCGCAAGGCCGTAAGTCCAGTGGAGGAAGACACAGGGAGCACTGACAAAGCGGTATGGCAGCGGCGCGCCGCGGCGGTCGAGAAAATGCTCTGCGCTCCGTTGAATATTATTTTTTTACGTGAGTTCTAAAACAGAAGCCATTTTGCAAATTTGCAGAGATGGAGATGAAAGTCTAAAGAATTTATTGCCGTTGAGTTTAAAACAAAAAATCATGGGGATCATCTTAAAAAACTCATTTTAAAAATTATAAACAATTTAAAAAACACAATATAAAAATATGCAATTATTTATAAACACTTGTTGAAAGATTGCTTCTTTAGCTTTAATTTGAGATCAAGTTTAATTTTTTACAAGCAATACATTTGGAGTTAAAAATTATTAAACATCTCGACATTGGAGAAAAATTAATAAATTTCAATAATTGTAACTTCAAAAATAATGTATTCTCGGCTAAACAAAAAAATACGTGTCTCTTACTTTTCATAATAGATAGTGTAAAAAAAATATTAGAGAATTTGAAACACCTCAGGTTTTTTTCTGTCCGGTTTTACGTGGAATGACCCAAATATGTAACTGCGCATTTGGAATGTACCAGGGAGCTTTAGTGATGGTCCGTAGGAATCTATTTTGATAAATTTGAATTTTGTTTATGTTTGTTTTGGCTGTGGCAGCCCAGACTGGGGAAGCATAAGAAAGTATGGGTCGTATCATTGCTTTATAGAGGTGAGTAGCCACATGTAATTGTAGGGGGATGACTTTTTGAGAATAGGATACAATTGGTGGACTCTACTAGTCGCTAGAGCTATTCGGTGTTTAATATTTTGCCGCCATGTAAGTCTTTTGTCTAACAGAACTCCAAGATACTTGATAGTTTTATTATAGCTCTCAAAGTTGCTACAAGGGCTCCGCGGTACAGCAGGGGTAGGGGGGAGGTCGTCGAGATGGATTGAAGGTAGATGCAAAGGTCAAATTAGATTTAAAAACAATACTTGAAAAAGTATAAATAAAGAAGTTGCTTACCTCATTCTCTCTACCGCACTCCTTGACACATTTTTGCTGTCTAGATATTAAGGATGGACGGCTTGTATTTTGCAATTCGAATTTTCTTTTAGAAAGGAAAAGGTAATAAGAGAATTTATGCTTTTTAGTGTGTGATTCTTGAACTGTATTCACACATATCATTCATACTTTTTTCTCCTTTTTGGAGTTATCGGTGTTTGATTATCGTAATGTAATTAAAAAAATATATAATGTTTTATCTTTCCCCTACAGCAGTAAAAAAAGTGACTTTTCAAGCAGTGTGAAGGTTTTGGAAAATTAGTGCTTGCATAGCAATTCTCGTTTCGTCCGAACGGATCAGAACAACCGAACCATTAAATGTTTCGAATCCCCTAACATGCAATCTGGTCAACTTCAAAAGCGACTTAAGAAATGAAGGGGAATTGACGTTTGCTGCTCTCGTAATATTGATTCTCTAAAATGTATTTCTCTAAAATATAACATTCTCTAAAATGTGATTCTCTAAAATGTAACATTTCATATGTTTAGTTTAACCGGATGTTCATTTTGTGAAAAAAATCATTGCAAGTATATTTTCTGTAACGTCTTTCTTGACAAACTTCTCATTTTCTTATATTTTAAGATGCAGTCTATAAGAAGCATCAGAGAACAATTAACGTCTATGACTTTTCAAAGGACAAGGACGGCGTCACTTGCTTTCAAGCATTTAACATCCCTGTAAATATGCTACGCTAATGCAAGAGACATGTAATGGTTTCCGTTTCCCTGTCGCTTACGTAATGTTCCTGGTGCAAAATCTCCCATTGTTTTTAACTACAGATCTTCGCCACTCTAGACAACGTTTTATGACAATTCTGAATTTCAGAAATTCATATGTATAATGGGAGTAGACATAACCATAGGTTACATGAAATAATTAGTGCAAAGGTACGGATATACTATAAAAATATATACAAATGACTTCATATTTATGTGTATATGTAGGCTTATACACATTCTATTTCCTGCTGTGCAAAAATATAGTTTTATTAGCAATTTTTCACATCGTATGCTAAGGTCTGTTTTGTCGATGGTTTTGGTAATTGTTGAGTAACGTAAATTTTGTGAAAAATTCAAATATTTTTACATTTACTTATGTGACGTATTGGTTATTGTTACCCCTCGATCCTTTCAACTGAAAAAGCAAAATTTACTCCTTCGGACAATTTGAATTGCGCCTTCGACTTTATGAATTATACAGGGTGTCCAGAAGCTCGTGTCGTTGCGGCCGGTTTGAATTTCGTGCCCCGGAAGTGATTTTTAATCTCAATTTTCTCAAAGACAAAATTTCTTTCGGAAAAACTGGACCTGCCATTCTTCATGTCTGGCATCACAGAATTTGTGGTATTTTTTTGTAACGGGAGCTTCTGGACACCGTGTATATTACTGTTATTGGTACGAGAAGTGGTTGCCTACCGGTCCCATGAAGAGCTTAGGCGCGGCCGCGCGCACCCTGTGCACGACCGCCTCCGCGTCGTGCAGCGTTGGGCCCTTGTTGCCCTGCCAGGGCCAGGGGAGGGCGAACGCGCCCGCCGTCACCACCGCTACCACTGGCAGCAGCACCAGCGACGACAGCAGCAGCGGCCCGCGCATCGCTCGCCTCTCTTCGGGCACTCACGCTGAAAGAATGAACGAGGTTCGGCTTCATAATGCTCTTTCGTGCGCTTTCATTAAGGAATTCCTTCCTTCATTCATTCATTCACTCATAAGTTTTTTCATCAGACATCCATCTTCGGTCCACTCATTCGTACATTTATCAATCATTCATCATTAGTTGTCTCATTCGATCCCTCATTCTTTTATTATCTCATGCGTTCATTCATTACCTTATGACTTCATTAATGCATAATTAATTCACTCCTTTGCCAACTCGGTGGCTCAGGGACGTGATGCAGGTGACCCCGTATACGATGGCAAGAGGACTGTCAGTTCGAAATGGATGCTTTCAATTGTGTAGGTGACATGAAAAGCAATTCCAGTCCCTCGTCCTATCCTCCTATCGTCCTATTCTATCCTCCAAACTTTGCTTCTTTCCTAAACCCTTGCGTTATCGATAACCACTCTTCCAAGGGAGATCTTATGTGAGCTGGGAAACTTACACAGTCAGCCTTAAAAAGATACTCATCGAGGTGGGCCCAAGGGCTACATATGTTAACAACATCTTTACAGGATCAAGATGGGCTGAAGGGCCACCTCGACATAAGGTTTGGGAAGTAACACGGGCTCAGTACTAGATAGATTGAAAGGAGCAGTGGAATTCAGCGAAGGCCTTGGTAAGTCCCTCAAGCACCTACATACGTCAGTTGGTCGGGAAAACCAGTAGTAGTCCTGTCAAGAAAGGGAAAATACGTAAATATATACCGTCAATTAATCACTCATTTATTACCTCATTCACCATCCAAGATTCAATATGAATACTAGTGTATGCATTCATCACTAGAGACCGGACGTTTATGTAATTACTTATTTTTTGTCTTTCTACTTACCGTTCTCAAAATTTCAATGTCGGCGAATTGTGGCTGTCCTAACACAATATCCAATTTTTTCAATACATATTTTTACTTTTTTGGTACTATATTACATATTTTGCTGTTTTCTCAACCTATTTTCTTTATTCTATCAATTTTCATGCATATTTTTATGAAAAGAGGTAATTTAAAAGAATCAGCACTTGTTCCTACATAATTACCGCGTGCTACTGCGTACTCAACTCGAGGAACGCTACGTGAAGGCGCGGTCGCATATTCTCACAGTCCGGCGCGCCTGCTTCAGTTATCTCAGTGACGGGAAGTGCGCGCGTCAGCGACTAACATTTTCACCTGCAAGTGTGAAAAGTAGCATTGGCGACCTATAATCTTAATTTCCAAGAAACTTTGGCGATTGACGTCGTGTAACACTTTGATGAGAATATTGCATGCTGCAATGATCGTTGACTGATCGTAGTTATCGTAGTAGTTATGGCTTCTGCGATGTAGTTTGTACGATACGTCTAGTCTGGCTGCTAAACCGTGTATTATCTGCCTAACAATTTGTGAAGCTTTTACTACTGATGGGAAAATTGTATGATGCAAGAGTGCATCAACGTATGCTTACCAAATGACTTTTGAAACGTCGGCATTTTTTTAAAATTTATATAGGAAATTTTTATAAATGTAAGTTCGTATTATGCAAATGTATTTTATAATAATAGTATTTTAATAGTACATATTATATACTATTTTACATATTTATTACATATTCTTACTATTTTCATGACATTTATGTACATATTTTGACGTTTCATACTACATATTTTTCCAGTCTCTATTCATCACATTACGCATCTTGGTTAATTAAAATCTTTGGGCGGGGCGAGGGAAGGGTCTAGATGTAAGCCCGATTGACGAAAAAAAGCCGTGTTCTCTTGGAAAGTAAGAAGAGAGGAACCGCCTATCTGCGGAGGCGAGGAATCTTCAAGGACTCCGAGGAAATACGGTCTTCGTCAGGAAAGTGCCGTGTGAGGTGTGTGTTGAAACGCAAGTCTGTCTGGAGGAAAATTCTCTCGGCGGCTTCGGCTACTCTATGGCTATCGGCTACTCTAATCGGTAGTTGTCCGTGGTTTCTCCGATCAATAGCAGATGAATGCCCGAGAAGTATCTTCACAATCAGGACGTCGATCAAGCCGATCCTTTCTCATGATTTTTCCTTGCCCCGTTTCTGTCACACACACAAACACACCACTTACACTCACTTGCACTTACATAAATGTCGCGAGACTCGAGTTTGTCTCGCTCCGGTGGTTCCCCACTGGTAAACACCTGGATGGGAAAACCTCGCACGCCGACGTGTAGGACAGCGCCGTATCTCACATTTATAAGGAACACCTCCGTGTTTTGGGATGGCAGTAAGTATACCGTACGAGAATAGTGACTAGCAACTGGATTTATGAGCTTCTAAAATGTAAGAAATATGAATGCATTTATGCAGCAAAACTTTGAAATTATGCTCCTTATAGTAATTTCACAAGTCACTTTACTCTTACTATACCGCTCAATGACATTTTAAATAAAACTGTTAGTTAATGGTACTAATAATTTCTTTGAGTTGTATTGTAATGGTTGTCTGCCGCTAAATACATTTAACAATTTGCATTAGAAACACTATTCCATGAACCTCGTAACAGTCATTCCTTTTATTCCATTAAAATACTCTCTTCTTCCATTAAAAGAGACTTTCTTTTTTTTCGCATTCAATTTCTCTAACTTTTGTAGGGATTTACCATTCTGTGATCTCTGAGACCAAGTCACGTGTGATGGTTCATCCATATTACTGACTTCCAAGATGGATTTGACGTCACGTACTAAACGAAGCGATCGTCATTTTCCACATAAATATAAAATATAATTCACACATGAAAATGTTAGCTTCATTAGTTCATATACACAAAAACATGAAAAATTAAAAGTTAAATATATATATATTACAGTAAACATTAGTAATACCGTTTCAAACACAAGTATGGGGAATAATTTCCAGTAATTTAGTAATACAAAGGAGAATTACTAAGGAAAACTGCAAAATGTGCAATACATATATATATGTGTGTGTGTGTATATATATATATATTCCTACAAGTGAACTAAGTAGTTGACACGCCTGAAAACACACGCTTGAAACGCACGCATGTTTCTTATGCCCACAAAGGTTTTGAATTACCAAACACCTAACGGAGAAATATCAGATAAATCCGTCCAAACTTCTTAATTACAGTTAAAATCATATTTTCTGCTTCACATTAGTATTTATGCTAATGCTTACACGTGCGTACACTTGCACAACTCCACGTGCGTTCACGTGTGTACACGTACATGTGTGTACACGTTCATGCAAGCGTTAACACAGCGGCACACACCTATCTCTCACCCATTCGTCGATTGTCTTTTTCTCTATTTCACAAAAAAAGTGTCTTATTTCACAAAAAGCCACGTCAACTCCATTGAATATCCTTTCCAGTGAACACTCAACATATTTCAAACCAGTGACATCAGGTGGGAATAATTCTTTTCCACATTATGCTTTTTTGTGAACAAGACAATGTGATTGATTTTAGAAAAAATAAGTTTTAGAAAAAAATAAGAAACCATTTTTAACTGAAAATATACAAAATAAAATTGTGACTTCTGAAACCATAGTCATCCAAACGTGTATTTTGGCAATGATGTAACTTAAAATCTGATCTGTCAATTTGCGTATTACAAATGTGACCCGAATAAAAATAATGCAACAGTTTTGGATAAAATAAGTACACACTGTTAACTTTACATTTACCTCCGTGAATAAGACGACTTACAGTCCCTGTAACCAATACGACGGAGCTAGATGCTTTGTTCACTTTTCAGACAATGAGACATGCTTTGAAATCAGGTCTAACATAAAATATATGCACAAGAGGAGTATAAAGCAGTAAGTAGATCAGTGAAAAACAAAAACAAAAGAAGGATAAGAAAACACTCAAGAAAAAAACAAATGAACGTGTCCACGAGAAGAAAGGAACCAAAACCTAACAGCTAACGGCAATGATTAAGGAAAAACAAAAGATATCATAACATAAAATCTAACATAAAGTCTAACATAAAATATATGCACAAGAGGAGTATAAAGCAGTAAGTAGATCAGTGAAAAACAAAAGCAAAAGAAGGATAAGAAAACACTCAAGAAAAAAACAAATGAACGTGTCCACGAGAAGAAAGGAACCAAAATCTAACAGCGCACGACAATGATTAAGAAACAAACAATGGATATCAAACAAAGAGACGTTGACAGCAAAGATTGGCGAACGCAAACCGTGAGGCGAGCGACCACATGCGTGTACCTGGCATCCCGTGTGTGCTGCGGGAAGCTGAGCAGCAGTGCCGGCCAGGCCGTCCGCGTCGCCCTGCGCCTGTCGGAACACACCGGAGGCTTCTGTCTCAGGCGGCGGCGGCGGCGGCGGCGGCAAAGCAGTTCGCCGCCACCCGCCCACGCGCGCGCCGCCCGCCGCTCCTCTCCCAAGCCACGAGGTCTCTGCCACGGCCGCCGCCCGGCGGGCCCCGCGAGAGAGGGAGGAAGAGCGCCTCCCTCCCCCTCCCCCTGCCCCTCCCCCTTCCCTCCACGGCCTGCCCGACCCTTCCAACTTACTCCTAAAACTCATTCATTTACTCGCACGCCCATTTTCTCTGCCATTCATTTACTTACTATCTCATTCATCCCCTCGCTCTCTCGTTCATCCCCTCGCCCAGTCACTCATTCACTCGTTCTGTCACCCATTCACTCGTTCTGTCACTCATCCACTCGCTCTGTTACTCATCCACTCGCTCTGTTACTCATCCACTCGCTCTGTCACTCATCCACTCCCTCTGTCACTCATCCACTCGCTCTGTCACTCATCCACTCGCTCTGTCACTCATCCACTCGCTCTGTTAATGTTGTGAATAAAATCAGCCCCGATTCGTAGATATTAGCTCCGAAAATTGAGTGATTTTGATAAAAGAACCATAGTCCAAAGTCATTTATGGTAAAAGAACCGCAGTCCTTTAAACGTAAGTTTTCTCAAGTAAAGCTCAAGTTAACTGAAATATTTCTCAAGTATAGCTTATCTCCATCTGCAACGGGTGATGTTTGTTTTGTAAATGTGGTTATTCTGCATAACCAGTATTTTTGTTCTGGAAGTTTGATGATAATGGACGTGTTCTTGTGGCATATACGTCCTTAGTCTTGTGAATCTGAGAAAGTAAGGGAGAAAGTAACAGCTAAGAAATGGAATTTGTTGTAGAAAGAACAGTGTGGAAGAGATGTAAACCAAAGAGAGGAAAGAGCAAAGAAGGTTAAAGGAAAAGCACATTTTAATCGTATAGGAATCTTTCAGAAGTGGTCTAAATATGTATAGTCTCCTGCTAACAGATATTTGTATCTAAATTTGTCATCAGTAGCAGACGCTAATGTGGAAAAGAAAACACTCATAATGACAATAGCAATTGCGAAGAACAATAAGCTAGTCAATAATATTCGAAATTCATTAAATGCATTAACGTCTTGCATTATTCCTTGAAATACTGTAATACTACTGCTCTAAAGAAATTATTCTGATACACAAATTTCTCAATTTTTTGAAAAAATATACAGCTCACACACAGCTCACTTTATCCAATAATTTCTACAATATTGTTGCAGATTTAACTACTCTCAAGCGTTCATCAATATTAACAATATCTTGAGAAAGTACACAGCAATGTTCATGCTTCAAATGTGTTTAAATTTCATCATGGAAGGTTTTTTCTCTCTATTGAAAAACTGTGTTTTTGGACTATAGTTGTTTTTTTTATAAACCCTTCAATTAATCAATGTTCCACTTTTATAGTGGTGATTCGCTCAGAACTTTCTGGATATTTATGAAAATCATATTGAAAAAGACCATTGTCTGCATTTTTCAAATACTTCCTAATATTAGTTATTTTCACTTTATGATGCATTTCTTTATCTTTATTTTTCCCATCAAATACGCTTAAAATTATATGCAACGTATGGGGATAACTATGTTGATATTAACTCTCCAGTTTGCATTGTGAATAGTTTTATTACTAGATAAAAAGACAACAAGAGACTTGCAAGCAAAGGGATTTTTTTTGTATTTCATTATTCACTTTTCATTACGAGACATATTTCATAAAATGACATCTTATGACGCACAGTATGACATATTTTCTATATATGGAACGAATAATTGCGTCATCACTCATTCAGTCAATAGTAGTTAGAGAATCGTGGGGAGGTGGTGTTAAATCTAACTGCCGATAATTGTTGTTTTGAACAGATATTAACTACCCGCGATTTCACAGTAAAGTTGTTTGAGGTTACACAAAAAAGTAACGTATGCAACTATAGTGTTCCATACCAATAACTGCTTTATTGCAACCTTACACTTGCAGCGGTATTTATAACAATCATCTATTTTTTAGTGTGGAGTTTAGTACATAAATAAAGAGAATGGTAATGGGGTATGATTCTTAAAGGATTTTACAAGTGCCTGAAAACGAGATCATGGAATTTATGTTCAGCAAGTTCACAGATTTTCTTACTAAATCAAGAAAGATCAATTGCATATTTTCAGTTTTCACTGGTTTCACCTTTATTTGGCTTTTTATATGGTTGTAATTGACAACATTCTATTTAACATTGACTTCAGGAAATTCACCTTCTTTTTAGAGAAGCAAAACATATGTAGAGGATAGTACGAGCTATAAGTAGTTTGCAGGTTCTCGTATTTCTGTGGATCCTCTGAATACGTGGTTATAATTTATATAGCGGAAACTTCACATTTCGTGCATACAAATTTTGAAATTGTTAGTTTTTTCAGAAATTGCTCAGAAAAGTATTAGTCTTCTGGAAGCTCTTTTCCCTCAAAGTTTATTTATTTGATGATTTATCCTTTTTTTTAAAATGGACAATAAAAAGATCAGTGTATGCAACACTCTACATTTTGATATTGTTTCTTAAATCAACATAAAATTTACTTCCAATAATCTCACTCTTAGAGTTTGTTAAAAAATTTGAAATGGGAATTTATTATTAATATGGGTTTTGTGGATTGGGTCTTGGGGACGGGGGCAAATTGGTAAAGATTTGTATATTTTAGAAGAAGTGGGTAGATAAAAATAGTGTGATTCGTTACAGGTTCTGCCTGAATTAACCTCAAAGTAGTGTGTGGCGCAGGGGCTACGAGAAGCAGCTAGGTGCGCGTAACGGAATAATCCGGCTTCGAGTGTATCGCATGCTCCTTACTACAGTTTCAATACCAAAATGCAATACTATATTTTTGGCCTTTCGTAAATAATGTAGTGAGATTACTACATACGGAATTTGAATGGGAATGTTTTAACTAAGGGAATATTTTGACTAGTCTAATTATCATTTAGTTTCAAATGACCTTGTTCTAGTATTGGTTGATGCATTGGGTATGGGTCTTTGGGTTATGTTGGGGTGTGTGTTTAAGAGTAATAATTATGGGGTGAGGCGTGGCTGGGGTGAGGCGTTATCATCACGTATCCAATGTCAACCATCTTCTCATTCATAATTATTTCTTGCCATCATCTCAGCTCTCAGAGTGTACCAACATAGATGCAGTGGAAGGCAACAACAAACTATCCTTTTCGACCTCTGCTAGGAAAAGGGAGGCCAAAGATATACGCTTCCTTCAACTTCTACACTGAGAAATGAGTATGGCTCTCATCAAAAATGTAATTAATTGGTCATACTTTTTGAGGTAACGCGCATTCCCCTTTTCAGATAAAAGAGGAATTTTGTTTTGGGCTTGCTTATTCATACAAGGTTATTCCCCTATGCCAGATTGCTTTGCGTCTTTTCAGCAGTAATATAAGGTCAAGGTGTTTCCATTCACGACCTTCTTTGTTCATCCGGAGGTGACTCCTTAATAGTACGCCACCACAGTATTGCCATAGGAGTTTGCTACTGTCATTTAAATTGTCACTTTCGCGCGCCGTGTGTGAGACGTTATTTTTTTTCCTCTGAAACAAATTATAAGTATGTTTTATTTTTTAATTCACTTAGTGGTAATTGAGTCATGCAATTGTTTTTAATCGCAACTTATAATTCCTATGAGAACTCACATTGGTTGGACGCCAAACACTAACTTGGCAATGCTCCAAAGCAGCAACGTTTCTAGACAGTGATGTATGACCCGCACGTACTGCATACGAAAGTGACAATAGGAAATACAATGTATTATTTGTTCTGTCTCGTAAATAATACAATGAACTTCCTATACTGAAAATCCGAAGTGAAAAATAAATGTTAAGCCGTCGAATACTTTTAATACTCGTAGTTTTGAATTAAATAGCGTCATATCAATCATTTTTCCATTAATTAATATTAATTCCAAAGAAGTTTCGTGTTTAAGTATTTGAAATTGAAGACGCCATTTTGTGCCATAGGTTTCTTGTTACAATGCGTCTACGTAACTTAAATCTCAAATAATTTAAATAATTGCGAGGTAATGAAAAAAGTTGATCTTGCACAGCAATTCGAAGCCAAAACTCGTCGTAAGTGTCGTGCTGAACTGGTGAACGTAAAGTGTCTTTTAATAATGAAAGCTTGTCTGATCTCAGTAATATTTTTCGCGGTCTACGGAACTAGATCTTTCGATCGTGACTATTTGAGAATAAACGCTGTGCTGCAATTTGTGCGTGGGAATTTTGCCACTGATTCATACTTCTTTGTGCTCGGAAGTACGCTGGCAGTCTGCCTCGAAATTTGCTTTGTTCTTAATAGATCTAATGGAAATATAAATGCTCTATATTTCAATTCATAAAAAACTAGATAAAATGGAGATACATAATATTTATTAATATTTGACAGATTGACTATCGTTTGCGTAGAAATCATTTGACTTAGAAACTGCAGATGCAAATAAAAATACGGAAAATGGATTTTGCGAAGAGAAAATCCGTATTAGGTCTCACGTGGAATTGGTCGCGAGACCTTGTTTTCCGCACACATTCTCGATCGGATTGAAATCTGGAATCAAATATTTATTATCTATGAAATCAAATAATATTAACTTTCATAGAGTGATAAGCATTCATATCATGTGCGATATAATCGACAAAATGTCATCCCGTATCATTCATCTTCACCCTTCCTGCCGATTGTACAGCAAATAAAAATACTTCTGTTGATAGTTTATCGCATGTTAATGGGTAGGAAACATACTTACTCTATTTTTTGTAATTTTACCGATAGATAATGATACCGTTTTATTCTTTACGTATAAACAATTACCACCGCCAGTAACTTTTAATCGTTTTTACAGTACAACGTTACATTACTGAGACAAAGCCAGAACACCCTGAACACCTGAAGGCTTCGCTCAGAAATAATAAATGACATGAAATAGCCCTGACGGCTAACAACTACCTGATTGCATCACCTTTAATGTACAGGAATCGTTCATTACGATGTTCTGTTCCTCCTTTTGTGACCGTGTTTTTACTATTATAGCCACGTAATCTTCATAATTCCAACAGAATTGCTGAATAATTTCGTTTTGTTGAAAAAAAACTTGTTCCTTGTCTTGAACAGGTTAAGGATTTTATATCGACAAAGCAATTCGAAGTCAAAGACATTTTCCAGACGTTTACGAATAAAATTATGTTTTGGAACGATAAACGAGATGCTTCAACTAAAAAATATCTAGTGTTAATTTGTGAAGGGATATTTATTTATATTAAAAGTAAACCATCTTTTTCAAATTGTGGAAATGCTTTTGGGATATTGTGGAACTTTTTACTTGTCAACAGTGCAATGTTAACAGTCTTGTATTCAGTGACCAGAACCCAAACTGTGCACCTTGAAATAAAAAATATTTTAGTTAAAAGCTAAAATAGAACTTCAGACCTTTTTTGCATGTCTAAAAGTATGCCAAAGTGTTACATTCAAATATTAAAAAAGTAATCTAGCATCTTTAAAGAAGTAATGAAATACATAACGATGATACTTTCAAAAGTAGGTAATTTTCTATTTTTGGAATGTTGCGCATTTTTGACAACGGACGTACTAGTGCAACGGGTGTTTCATGCGATAAAATTTGGAAATTGTATTTAAAATTCAACTTGGTGTGAAGGGAAAGGGCCAGTGGTAGGATTCCAAAATTTGAGAAAACGGTGGTTGGAATCTTATGATTTTTATAAATAGCTTTATAACTGTTAGAAATGAATTATTTATCGAACCAACATTGAACACGTTATACGTATGTTACTTTATTTGTATTTGCAAACTTGCATTGCTTCTTTACTCATCGTCATATCATTTTTGCTAATGAACATCAAGGATAATTCAATTCTCCACGACCCAAAATTGAAGGGAAGGAATGAAATAGAAGGCCAGTTAAGCTTATTTGTGCCCAACTTTATGCACTGGTTATCCTTGGCGGGGTTTTTTTGTATATGATGTTACGATGCAGATGATATATTCACTTCTTATTACCGTCTTCTTTTGTTCATTTGTGCTTCTTTTTGAAACCTTCGAACAGAAAAAGTTTTATCACTTATAATGTGTTCTCATTGAGCAAAAGGCTGAAGAGATTGACGTATGGATATAGCTTGAATTAAGTATCTTTTAATATTTTGAGGCGTTATTAAAACTACATTCACTTAATTTCAACACAGTTCTTCAAGAAATGCTGGAAATGTACGTAAAAGTATAATTTTGCATTAAACCCCCCCCATATTTTAGGTGTTCCTTGGAAATAAAGTATATTTCAGATAGCTTATTTAAAGAAGTAATAATCATAAGCAATAATAATGTAATATTAAAACAAACTTTTTTACGCTTAAGGCGCTAAAAACAGAAGAATGAATGAGAATAAACTGCCAAATCTGTCCGAGGGAGGCAACAAACAGCAAAGTCGCGAGGGTTACAGGCAATGGCTCTTTAAAAGGAACTTACGCAACAAGTGCATGACCTCGAGTAAAACGGAACTAGAGAATTTTTAGCGCACGATCGACCGAGTAGCTCGTGAGTTAATCCTCGCTAGCTTCATAATTCCCATGATTATTCACGAGTGGCCCAACAACGTTGTATGCAATCCTGGCTTCCATTATATTAAATTGAGAATAATTTACTAAATGACTGCATATTTAGATTTCCTAAGAAGTACAGTTCAGAAGGTCTTCTTTGATGACATCATAAACTGAGATTCTAGATTACAGTGTGCTCTATTTCATTCCAGGTTTTATTTTTTTCCGTATGTGCCATGTAATACTTTTGTTATCACAATATAATGTGTAATTTTGCAACGTAAAACGATTTGTGTTTGCGCATATACGATTTTCCAAGAAGTCATTTGAATGTAGAAACGTGGAACATCGTATAAGTACATTGTTTTAACACAAAACAAACTTGAAAACCATGTTTACACAGTATACATTGCATTAACATCTTTTGTAAATGAGTTGTTTGTTATGAATACTAATTTGTTTGCAAAATGGTACAATGAATTAAAAATGAGCTTACTTTGTATGACTTCAAGTATTTTAAATAACAAAAATTAGAAATGACTCTCAGGTACAAACGTTAGTCACCTTGCTAACATTTGTTATCTTCCTGACATTCCCTTTCTATTTGGTTGACATTTCCGTAGTGCACAGAAATTATTTGTAAATAATTCTTATTATTATTATTATTATTATTATTATTATTATTATTATTATTACTGTTATAACAGCTTGTATCAATCCCGTTAAGGGCAAAGGCCTCTTGCAAGCAGGGTACAAATTTGGTTTGATGTTTTTCTAAATTACACGGTATATATATCTTTCTTATATTACACATACACCATAATCCTTTCTCCATTTCATAGTTCCAACACTCTTGACTTGAGAAACATTTCGTATGTGGAGTGAGGAGTGAGACCGGGTGACCCAATATCGCCGAAACGTTTTAATTGTCTGCTGGAAAATATAATTCGTTCATTACGATGGAACAGGAATCCAGGAATAAAATTAATGGAAATATTCTAACCAACCTACGCTTTGCTGATGACTTGGTCCTTTTCGCTACATCCGCAAGAAAACTTGAAAACATATTACAAGAAATAAAAAGAAAAAGTGTTAAACCTGGAATTAGCATCATTTTTTAAAAAACCGAGGTAATGACTAATTACCAAGAGATTGATATTGTCGTGGTGCAAATGGTATGGACATGTCATGAGGATGGACCTACAACGCTGGACCTACTACATTAAAACCGATTGGAATCCTAAGGAGGTTTGGCGCTAGCCAGGAAGACAACATAAGATGGAACGATACTTTCAAGAAAAAATATGAAAATTCTTGGTGGAGAGCAGCTGAAGACAGAGAAATGTGGAGAAGATTAGTAATATAGTATATATAATTCAGTTATGAAATGTGGTATAGGTTATAGAATGTAGTAAGTGCAGTGTAGTGTGATGAACATATATAAACTGTGTCACATCAAAAATTTTTAAATATATTAATGATTATAATTGAACTATTATCAATATTTTATTCACTTAAAAACAACACTAATAATAATACATAAAACTAGATGAATGTATGTTTGTTACATTACTCTGGAACTTATGGAGTAATTTCAATCATGCTTTTAATTATATTTTTTAACTGCTCGAAAAAAAAAGGGTGGTCGCGATTGAAATTGTTACCCTCTAGAGTTCTATTGTTTTACAAAGTTTCTTTGAGTACACCACTAATATATTTATGAATTTGGGATGGTAAGGGCACGATCATGTCGGTCCCGGGAGAGTTTAGGTGAAGTGAGGAGGAGAGGCAGGACGGGGTGAGCGGAGAGCATAGAGCGGAACATTTTATTTGCCTGCAATTGATAGATTATCAGTAGGTAGATATAATTCCTTAGATTTACCACAGGAAAGAAAATTAGAATAAACTTAATAAAAAATGCAACCACATTAACAAATGATAGTACGAACGAAGAGTTGCAGGTGTAGATCAATGAAAAATTAATCGTTAATGTTATTAATTATTTAAAAAAATAATGTATCTGTAATTACTTCCACAAAGTCTACCTTTTGCTTATATGTATGCGTATGAGCATACATACGTAGTATATACACTTGGGTTAACTAAGACATAAGAATTTTTTTTCGCAAAATCATATACGTGTATCCTTTATATTTTTTGTTTGACCTCAAAAACTCTAATAATAATATTATTGCGATTGGATAAGTATACCTCGTGTCGTATAATATAAGACATGAGCATTTGCATTGTGTTAAGGAAGGATCATAGAACTCGATGTTTATTTGGTAAATAAAACACGAATATGTACAAATTACAAACCTATTTTATATTGAGAAAACATTATTCTGTAAATTTTCTTTCCAAAGGTTGCTTTTTACAATATGGATGAACCTTCTGATGTTCTGGTACGCAACGTTACAAAAATTGGTTCTGTTCCTCTTTAACCATATAAAAACATGAAAACTTTTTACTTTCTCGCTACCTCTTGTGCAGTTGAGAGAAAGTTGTGTAGTGCTGCGGGGAAAAGGAGCAAAATCTCTCACTGCTGGGCCTTGGTGACGAAAAAGTGCATAAATCTAGTTGCTAAATTTAGACAAAAATCCTCTATCACGTGGTGAGGCCAGAATCCATGTTTTGTATGTCCTTGATGCCGAAAAATCGATTGACAGCAAAGCGTCTGTCTTCCGTCTGCCCGTTCGTCAGTCGGTTAACAACGCTAGCGGCTAAACCGTTCAACCCATTTTCTCCAAAATGTATATTCCTCTATCGATCTGACTGATATTGCAGACACTTCAATTTTAAATTGATATATTAATTTTGGGAGGTACTTTGCATAAAGCCCGTGGGACATTTCCAAAATTTTCAAAAAAATGGCTTCGTTTTTTATTAACTTTTGTTTTTGGATATTGTCAAGGCCATTTCAGAGAATGGTGCAGGTCTCATGTTCATTGAAAATTCTGATGTTTCGGAAATTGCAAAACTTCAACATTTTGCGGCGGCTTCCTACAACTACAATTGTGAAGATATATTTTCTTAATGAATTATGTTAATTGAAAATATCTTCAAATAAGGACATGTTGACATTTTTGAAAAAAATAGTATTTTTGGGTAATCAAGCATCGTCGCCCGGTTGCAATTTCCTGTGCTTCATAAACACATACGAATTAATTTGAGAAGTATTTGAATGCTATTGCTATTCTTATGAAAGAAAGTAAATTGAAGGAAGGTGATCAATTTAACATAGAACTAACAAATTTCTTGTTTATTTCAAGAAATATTTATTGCTGATAATGGTAAGTTTAGTTTGTAAAAGTTAAAAATTATTACTTTTCCTGATTGGTTATCGAAGTAATGACGCAGGTATGCACCGCGGGCGCTTCATTTCAATTTGTTTGGATTATATTGGCATTAATTCTAACTAGCGTACCCGTGCGAGAACTCTCGCATGTTAAACCCCATCCTTTCCCTATCCATTTGTCTACCCTTTCCATTAACAAGGAGAGGGAAGGAGAGGAACTACTAATTTACACAGAATATCAAACAAAATAACAATGCAATTGATGCAATTGATGTTGCAAACAACATTTCAATAAAAGTTTATTCAGCATTATAGAGAGATGTTCTTGGAACAATTCATATTTCTTTAAAAACATTTGAAGAAATTATTCAATCTGAGTTAGCTTTACGCTTTCCTTGATAGTCACAAAAATATTAGAAAAGATTTTTACTCTTGAGAAAGCCAAGTAAAGTAGTGCGAAAATACCGGATCAGGCAAGTACAGACCTACTCTTTGCAATATAATTTAACATTCCTTGATTTGTTATGAGGAACCGAGGGGGTTTTGGAGAGTCAGGGTGCCAGCTTCCTGGGGTGGGAAAATTGAAACATTATTTGTATACTAAAAAGTATTGGATTATTTTCTGCGTTCAATTTTTCTGCGTTCAAATTTTCTACGTACCTCAAGAAAAGCAATTCCGAACCAAAAAAACAACAAATATTTTCACATTTGTGTACTAAATACCATTTGTTGCCATTAGAAACAATTTAGTAGGCTTAGACTTCACTTCGGTACATGGGAATGTTGCTCAAACGATGTTTGCATATTGAATATCTTAACAAACCGACACCTTGAGTTTAATATCAAACGGTATTTTATTTACAATAGTTTGCAGTTGTGCGTTGATGTACATACTTTCAGAAACCGCCAACGTTTAAATCGGGCGTTTGGACTGCGATCTTTGGCAGTTGTCGAGTGACTTGCACTATTCTTTCTATAATTTTCAATTTAGTTCTTTTTTAAATTAATTCACGTGGTATTGTAGGCTACAGCGTTTTTATTTTTGTTTTCCATTTATTTCAAGCTATTTTACTTTAGCTACTTTAAAAAGTTTGTTCTTTGTGTTGTGCCAATGATACAAGTTTTCCCCCACCACCTCTGCGTACCCGTGCGAGAACTCTCCCAAGTTAGACCTCACACTCATCCCTGTCCTTCTATTTCCATTCTAAGAGGGAAAGTAGTTAACAAAACGTGTTTATTTGTTTAAAAATCTTTAAAGGTAACTTGCAGTGCACTAATACAATAACAAATCAAAATCAAAAACAATGCAATTAATGTGTAAAATAAATTTTCAATAAATACTTATTCAATTTCATGGATAATTTTCTTGGAACAATTCTCAACACTTCCTTAAGGACATTTGAAGTAATTATTCAATGTTCTTTGCAGCAGTTAGGTTTTAACTTTTCGTGATAGTCACAAAAAAAATAGCTTTTTACTTTTGAGAAAGCTACGTGTCTGAAACCCATGACTTGAAATCGTCGAATGATAACGAAAATATTGGTACAGGTAAAACACAAACTCAGTAATCACTCTTCTCTACACATCCACATCACTCGACAATTAAGTTCACAGCACTCACAGACCATGGAAAAATGATAATTGAATAGTTTCACTACACGCGTAAGAAACAATCTTCATAGGTATCAAGCAACTATAATAGTACTTCTAGTTGTTGCTGGCGAGCAAATCTTGCATTAATGATAGTGCAAATAAACCTAATCAGACTGCACAAACCACGGTGTATACGGAAAGCGTTAATATAAGATTTGAGGAATCTAAGCCTTTTAAGCGTGTCACGTTAATACTTTTATGGTTTACTAGTTTATTGCTGTGTGTTTATGGACATTAACAAGTAACAAAACTAGTAACGGTATTCTCAATACCCTTCAAGCCTTTCTGATTCTTTATGCCCACGCGGGCATTTTGAATGTTTTATTCACGCTCATACCAACACAACTAATACATTTTTATGAATTACCCTTAAATAAGTTAATACTCACGAAAAAAAAGCATAAATAAAAAGCATAATGCTCAAATAACTCGTTATAATCCTTCTTTTATTTATTTGATATGCGGTATAATTAGTACAGAACGTTATTAAGGGGCGAGAACGAACATGCTGTTTTAGCACCTCTAGTTTACAATCAGGATAAACCTTCTGATGTTCTTGTACGTAACGGTAGAAAAATGGCTTCTGCTCCTCTTTTACTGTAATAAATTAGAAAAGTATTGCATTCACTTAGCCGCTTTTTCAGCTTAATCGTTCACTGCTCTAAGCGTTGAAACTTTCTTTCTAGATTCTTCAAACGAAGCAGTATTTCACCACAAAATAGAGCAACTGTAGAGAAAACTGTCATAAAGTTTAAGACATTTAATCAAGAAAGTTGACAATGAAGTTATAGCTGATTTTCTCGTATAATAGACTACAAAGTTTTTGCATCGGGATGTAACGTTTACCATAGATTCATATATTTTCGTTGATTAAATACAGCCATTTTTATTACTTTCCCGAATACATAAGTAAATACGGAGTAATACACGAAGTATATGAAAAGTATATAATGCTGCAGAAAATCTGTTTCGAGATTTCAACGGAAATACACGTTTTGGGGTCACCTGATACGGAAACATCCGTCCGTCCGTGTTTTTATACGTTTTATCCGTCCGTCCGTCTGTGAACAACATGAGCCTAAACCATGCGTACGAGTTTTTGCAAATTGAAGAAACCCCTGGTCATCTGGCTCGGGTCAAAGCTTTGAGATTTTAAAAAACATTCTTTAAAATTTGGGGATACTTTACATGAAAGCCCCCGGGCCCCCGGACATTTTCAAAATTTTCTCAAAAAACCGCTCCGAGTTTGTTCTTTAAATTTCTTGCAAGAATAGAGTGAAATACACTTATAAAGATGGCATAGGTTTTAATTTCACGTGTAATTCTGAATTTTCGAAAATAGCAAAAGTCTGAATTTTTTCGGCGTCTTTCTAGGGCTACAAAATTGACAAGAGAGAAATAAAATTTGTTCTCTATAGTGAGTTATTTTATTAAGGTCGTTTTCCATTTTTTAACAATTTTAGTATTTTTCGCACAATGATGCGTGCAATAAGTGTTGTTTTAAAAAATAACGAAAACAAATTTTCTCAAAAACGGCTCCACTTTTTCTGTAAACGTCTGATAAAAATAGTGCTCAATGAACTCTAAGAGATGACATGAACATCAGTTCGCTCTATTCTTATGATTTTGCAACAATTACATAAATGTAATTTTTTTGGCTTGTCTCTTACGTCGTTAAAATTTAGCGGCTATTTGTTCACATTTTGTATTTATGAGTACATGTGCTATAAATATTGTCATATAAACTTTCTGGAATATTCCATCGTTTTCTGTGAAAACTAGCTCAAAATTTCTCATTTCCATAAACGCTCAAACTCCACTTTCTCATAAATGGCTCCAATATTTTTCTTCAAATTTTTCGAACAGATAGTGCTAATTAACTCTTTAATGTGACGTAAAATTCATTTTGGGGTATTTTGTTCAAAAAATACACAAACGTATTTTTTTGTATTTGTGAGTTAAAGTCCTTCAAATGACTTCAAATGAGGTTTTGCGATAACTAAAATTATCTGTGAAAAAGAGCTTCAAATTTCAAATTTACAATAGCACATAATGGCAATTTTCTTTAAATCGGCCCCAAAAATTTCAAAGAAAATTGCTATTTAGGAGGAGGTTCTTTAATATTCTTAAAATAATATTCCCGTTCTACTATTAGGAAACCGAAAAATTAAGAAAATGTCAAAAAAATACTTTGGCAGCTGTAGATGGTTGCTGGGAAGAGTATGTGGCAAGTCCGAATAGCTAGCCGAGACCAAAGGAAATAGAAAATTAATACGGGAACGTCTGTGTCATTCCGTAGCACCAATCGTTTTTCATTTTGCTTCTTTATCTATATTAATCTATAAAGACGGAAGTGCATTGACTTACAGCGCGATAATCTTTGAATCTACTGAACTAATTCTGATGAAACTTTTGTGTTGGCTTCCTTTTAAGGCCTAGAGTACTGTAGGCTATGATTTACAATCACAAACATTAATATATTTACAAAATAATTACTTTTTTGGACTATTCTTGCCTAGCATTACATCATAGATTCAAAAGTGCATCAATGTGAAATTGTTTAGCTGCGCGCCACCAGGGGATAACGACTGAGATCTACGATTGAGTTCGTCTATGCACGAATTGCGTGTTTAAAATAATATACTATAACCTCCTTGGAGGGAGCTGTTTTGTTGATTTGTACTTTTCATTGTTTAATCTGAAATGTTCATATTTAGGAAAGATAATGACAGTTTTCTTTATATATGAAAGTAACATGAATATTCATTTTAATTGTATCTAAGCGTGAATGTATCAAGTGTAGAAGAGACATGAAATGATTGAAAAGACAAATTTTGCTGATGGAAGTGCTTGATATTGTAAAACGGTGTGAATGCACACATCTGTTCTGCATGAAACAGGTACTGGGTTAGTGGGTAAGTTAAGCATGGTTATTAAATATTTGCGAGTTCAACGAGCTAAAGTGAAATATTCTATGCATTATTTACGTTATGCTTAAACTCGGACAAATATATTAATTTTTGTAGGAAATGTTTTATTATAGTAGAGTGAACGCGTACCTTTGAAATGTAAAGAAATGATTATTTAAACTCACGAGAGTAAGTTTGGCAAAAATAATAATTGAAATAAAAGAGAAATTTGAATATCAAAAAGAGTATGTTTTAGAATGTGGCAGTTTATGGAAAGTATTAGTACCTACAACACAATACATAAATTTCGCAAAAACAATATACGTAAGTGTATTTTATTTTACTTTCTCTTATACGTACGTATACACGGAGAGATATACGTAGTATAGGAAAAGTTATGTAATGCTGCGCGAAAAAATGGCCAATTTTCGGCGGAAAAAATCAATTGACGGGCCGTGAAAACGAATAAGTGGATTAAAACCAGTTGCTAAATTAAGAAAAAAATCCTCTAACACGTGGTGTAGCCAGAAACGCTGTTTTCTAGGTCCTCGATACCGAAAACCCAATTCAAAGGAAAACGTTCGTCTGTCCGTCTGACAACACTGCTAGCGCCTAAACCATATATATGATTTCTTCCAAAATTGATATTCCTCGGTCGATCTGATTCTAGTCAAAGCTTTGAGATTTCGAAAAAGATTCTTCAAAATTTGGGGGTACTTTACATGAAGCCCCCCGGGGATTTTCAACATTTTCTCAAAAACGGCTCCAATTTTTTTCTTTAAATTTCTTGTATGAATAGACTAAAATACACTTATTAACATGGTGTCAAAGAATACAAAAAAAAACTTTAACAATTTCACAAAACTCTTGCACTGTTGCGAAAATACAAAATTAAAGGCACACACTGACCAAGCGATGCTACCTGACTAACACAGCAAGAAAAACCAAATTAATGTAACATTGCAGAAAGTATTGAAAGGTTACGAGGCACACATGGCTGGATTTTCCAACCCAGACCACTCTCACAACACCACAGCTCCTCCAAATTACACAGCTGTCTAGTAGAGGGTCTCAAATGCAGATATCAAGAAAATGCCTTTCACCACCGTGGATGCTTCACGCTCATGGTCCACCATAGCCCCTTCCGCTTGGCCCACACTCCACCAGCCCTCCACCTGCCATCTCTCCCGCTGTCCACCAGGCTCTGGCCTCGCCCCGGGTTCAGACCCCGGAAAGGGCGCAGGGGGGGGCGGGCAGCCGGCTAGCAGGCGGAGGGGCGGACGTTGGCGGGGGGAGATACGGGCGGCGACGGCGTGATGGTGGTGGTAGCGGTGGTGACGTTATCGGTGTCGGCGCCGAGGATAGCTGGTTGCAACTGGCCGGGCGGCGGGAGAACCGCCACACGCATCGAGGCGCGGGGGAAACAATGATCAATTAACATCTTAATTCAATCATAATTGATTGTTGATTGATTGATTGATTTTTTTAAGTGGGACGCGCGAACTTTGGAGTTGGCGCCCCCATGACACCCTGGTGTAGCATGGAACTCCCATAATTTAGCGGGAAGCACCACAAAGAGTGCCCAGGTGGGCGGAAGTTGCAGGAACTTGTCCGCGCCGCCCAAAAATGTGCTAACACATGGCATAGGTCCGATTTCCACGGATAACTCTGAATTTTCGAAAATTTTGAAAGTTTTTTTTTCGGCGTCTTTCTCCAGCTACAAAATTGAAGATAGAGATTTTTTTTCTTCAAATAAACTTTGTTCTGCATATTGAGTTCTGTCAAAAAGGTCATGTAAATGTTTCTCAAAATTTTAGTAGTTTTCGTGCAATATTGCGTGCAATATGTGCAACATTAAAAAATTACAAAAACAAAATTTTTTCAAAAACGACTCCAAATTTTTTCTTTAAACTTTTGGTAGGGATAGTGGTAAATTTACTATATCAGATGACATAAAAGCCATATTGGTTTATCGGTTGGTTTGTTCAAAAATTACAAAAATGTAAATTTTTTACTTGTCTCTCACGTCGTTAATATTTACATTATTGGCGATTTTTTCACATTATTATATTTACTAGTATATATGCTTTTAATAATGTCAAGTAAAGTTTCTCGAAAACACTACCGTTTTTTGTGAAAAGTAGCTCAAATTTCGGCATTTTCAGAAATGCTCAAACGCCATTTTCTCATATATCGCTGCAAATTTGTTCTTGAAACTTTTGTAACAGATAGTGATAATTACACTCTTTAATATGACGTAAAGTTTATTTTGAGTTATTTTTTTGTTTTTTCAAAAATTATATAAATGTAAATTTTTGAAAGATCTCTCATATCTTTAATATGCACATTATCCGCAATTTGTAAAGATTATTATATTTGTGAGTGTAAGTGCTTCAAATAACTTCAAATAAAGTATTTTGAAAACTCAAAAATTTTCTGTGAAAATGAGCTTCAAATTTCGAATTTTTAGTAGTGCTAAAACGCCATTTTCTCTTAGACGGTACATAATTTTTAAAAGAAAATTGCCATTTACGGCTAGGTTTTTGTGTTCTTTAATATTCTAAAATTAATATTTTTGTTCTACCAATAGGAAACCGAAAAATTAAGAAAAATGACAAAAAAATGTACTTTTGGCGATGATAGATGGTAGCTGGCAAGAAAGAGTATGTGGCAATTCCTCATAGATAGCGAAGACCCAAGAAAATAGAAAACTAATATGGGAAAGTCTGTACCATTCTGTAGCACCACTAGTTTTGTTTACATTTTTTTAAATGTTGTTTATAAAGTGAGTGAAATTGAGGGAGGGGAACCACAGTAAGAAAACCTACAAATATTTTTTTTAGTGAGAAAATCAGAAACACCGGTTATTTCCGATGGGTGCATGGCAGAGAAGGGCGGGGCGGGGATACAATAGAATAGAAGTAGTAGACTCCACCGCAGAGCGGGACTGGATGGAATTCTTTTTGTTGGCTAATAAATTATGATAAATACCCTAGAAATGCGGAGTACTTTTTCTAGTATTGATAGGAATGTCAGTTTGCACAAATGAACGTTATTATTAACATAACTTCTTAATGTTTGTGGAAGTTAATACGAATTATGAACCTGTAAGTGGGAAGTCATTACCTGCCAATGTCCCATTTTTGGGATACTTTTCTTGAATTTAATTATTTTGAATTTAACTGTATGGAATGGTTTGTAATGTTGCAAGACAATACAAGAAAGACCATTATAAGAGGCAATGTAACGACTTTTTATAAAGAAATGCTACTTATGCAATTTTTTCAACTTGGGTTATATATCGTTTCCATGTTGGTAAAATTAAAATGTCTCTGAGAGACACTTTGGCGAAAGTATATGGTTTTAAATGTCTTGCGTTATTTGCGTTAAGTATAAAAATTCATTTTTTTGTTGATTTGAATTGATTCTTTATTTGTTTTACTTTGCAGAGTAATGTATTGCGTTTCATTTTTTGGACATTGGCCAGATGTAGTTAGCTTACCCGCAATTTACCCAGCTGTCATACAAGGAACATAACTTATTTCACGTTGTGCGTAATAAAGGTGGATGATTTTATGCAGTAGATAATAATTTAATGATTTATTCGTCCTTCTAACGTCATTGTCATATTTTCTTTATTTTATTCAAATAGTATACGTAGTGAAACATTGTTAAAAAGTCATTACTGATAAAAGAATTCGGTGATCTTTCAAACAGAAACAAATCTGTTTTTCATGAAAAGAGGTTTACCATTGATGAAAATTCGCTTGTTTGGAAGACGAAGTCAGTAAAAATAAATATTTTGAGGAAAATAATTTTAGTATGCCCATTATTCCTCTTGATTCTTATCAACTAACTGATGAAGAAGGTACTTCTTGTATTTCTATGTTTTGAAAATAATATTTGATGTAAGAGGAGATTGAAACTGACAATGGATATTGATAGAAAAGAGAGTCCCATACACAAATCTGAATCTACTTTTAGATCAAAATCGAATAGCCAAGACCCATCATGGAAGTAACAATATCCAACGTATACTGATACAAACACCCCATCTTGCTATGTCGATTCCATTGTTGAAAAAGCAAAATCAATAACCTTTTTATTTATGTGTAGAAATTAATTTTAAATGAAACAACATCATTGTTACTATTTTACTTTTGTAAATAAAAGCTTTTCAAAATATTTAACAAAGATATACTAATTATATTTCCAATAGCATAGACACTCCAGTACCGGTAAATAGGAATCAGCATGGGCCAATGTTCCCAAAATGGGACGCCCTTTGTCTGAGAAACACTATAGGCGTTCTTGACTCAGAAACGTACAGATAGACTTAAAATGTCATTTTAAAGCGACAACAGTCAGATAGTTACTTTTCATTCACTCAAGAGTTGCAGCTCTTGATGGGTTAGATTGTTATTCTTGTTGCTGAGAGTGACTACCATTTCTAATAAAATGCGACCGACGGGAAGTCAGTGGTGTATCTGTGGCTCTCTGAAGATTGAGACGTCACAGTGGGGTGGGCAAAGAGGGACGGACATGGCCGGGAGAGGCGAGCGCGGCGGGCTGAGTGCGAAGGGGGAGGAGGCGCGGCGGACGACATGGGCCAAGGGGGGCGGGTGAAGTGGGGCAAAGTGAATTGGGTGGACGAAGCGGTTTCGGAGAGTGAGGCGCGGGTGAAGCAGGTGTAACGGCATAATATACTTCTGAATGATTGCCGAAAGTGCTCGGCTGATCTCAACAAGGCTTGCATGCAGATGTATACTACGCTGACGTGTTTGTTTCTGACGTTTGAAATATTATTCCTTTAAATACGCAATTTAATTAAGAATATAAAACAAGTTAATGCTTAAAATTGTTAGTATAAAGTGAATTCTTGATTTTGGATAACCTTACATCAAGACGAATGTATTTAACTACGAGGATACCTGGGTGATTTAGTATCGCGCTAGCTTTACCTCTGCACGTGCTGAGTCCACTTTTGGTAGCGTCCGCTGGTGACACAGCGCTTGCACGAACTTGGTCTTTTATCGCGACCCATTCTCTGTGCGCTTATGCAAACTCAAGGGCACAGTGGGCGCAATGGATGGTGCTGCAACAGCGCCAGCGCAGGCTGCGGCGTGCATCTGCATATGTCGCAAGTGCCTCCAGCGCGGAACTGACTGGAGAAGAATTCTAGCGGCCGGCTGCTCTTATCGGTAATTTCCGTGGTTTCTCCGATCAATACCAGGCGGATGATGGAGCAGTACCCTATCGATCCGCGCGGACCGCGGCCACGGACCGCGCGCGATCTGTCCCTCCCATTCTTTGTCCTATTCTATCCCTTACACACGCACACACACACACGCACTTACACGCACTACACTACCACACACGCCGGGAGACCGGTCGGGAGCATAGAGCTTGTCCCGGCTGGGGCGATGCCTCTCTGTGGGAGATACCTTTATGAGGGAAACCCCGCTAGCCGACGGTAGGTTGGCGACGGATTTCGCCATACAGTAGGACAAGATAACAGCCACCTCCCAAAGAAAAAATGCACCATACTTATGGGAATAATGAGCTCAGGAGTTGACGTGCCCGAAATCACTAGTAATCAATCAATCCAGAGCGGAATACGTCGCGACCGCGGAACGAGGCGGAATGGTACAGATAGAACGGGCCGGAGCAGGAAGAATCGAGTCAGCCGGGATGGGCTGGTAGATGGCAGCCGCCAGAACAGAATGCAGCGGGACCGGACGCGATTGAATGGACTAGTATGGAACACAATAGGACGGGCCAAGGTAATGACAGGTAAAGATATTCGTTTGGGACTGAACCTGACAGGTCAAATTGGACCGGACCAGATCTGTTCTGAACAGAGCCGGTCTAGATGGAGGGGATGGGTCTAGATGGAGGGGAGGGGACTAGATGGAGAGGAGCGGAAGTAGATGGAGAGGAGCGGAAGTAGATGGAGAGGAGCGGAAGTAGATGGAGAGGAGCGGAAGTAGATGGAGAGGAGCGGAAGTAGATGGAGGAGGGAGGAAGAAGATGAGGGAAGAGGAACTAGAAGAAGGGGAGTGGGAGTATTTAAAGGGGAGAGAAACTAGTTAGATTGGTGTGGGAATATACAATGTGGGGCGAGAATAGATAGATTGGAGCTAGACTAGATAGAGCAGAGCGGGTCTAGATAGAGCGGGAGTAGAGGGAAAGTAACGGGAATAGAAGGAACGAACTGGGAGTAGATGGAGCGAATCGGGACTAGATAGAGCGGAGCGGGACAAAATAGATCCGAGTGGATAGGGACTGGAGGGAGAAAAGCGTCTGAGTGGGAAGGGATGGGACGAGGTGGAGTGACGTGGGAGAGTGATAGAGTTGGGAGCGTTTTTTAAGAGCACGGGGAGAGGGTCGGTGACGGCGAAGCGAAGCTAGATTGTTTTGTAGTTCAGACCTTCACCTTCGGTTGAGCAACTCGAGACTGTCACGGCGTACATGTTTGCATGTCGTTACTTAGAATGTTGCATGTGTGCAGTTCCTGGTTTGGAACAAACAATGCCTATCAATGCATGATTTACAATTATAAGAATGTTGTTCAATAGTGTCAGTACAGGAATATCAATGAGCACTCTCCTTGGAATATGCTGTTTCTTTTAACCATGAGCCATTTTTGCAAAACAGTTCAATTTCTTCTTGTGGTTCCGATCCAGGTCTTCAGTATTGGCTGAAATGAGATTTTTCCAAAAAACAAACAGGTCAAACGTAACCGAAATGTAATTTCATTACACAGACGCTTGAAAATACCGCTGGAAAAGTTCAGTGTGATATTTACAAGATAAAAGTGAAAATTCTGGATTTCCGACTAAATATCTAGATTTTGGTCTATATTCTTTTCTTTTAAAATTCGAAGACTAATTTATTTGTCAGGGTCGTGAACTCTGAACAGGTGCTTTACTACCGCTTAGTACGAATTTCATTAGTGAAAGTGCGTATTACCAGTGGCGGATCCAGGGGGGGCATGGGGCCACGCCAACCCCCCAAAAGACCTTGGGTTTTTGTTAGTGACCTTCCAATATATGGCAAAATTTATTTAAATATTTGTTTATATTACAATTATGTTATTATTTAAACAATACTAATGTTGTATATTATCTAATATACACTACAAAAATAATATACAATATAATAAATATTTTTATTATTTAACAACAATCTATGATGCCCCTCACCCAAAAAATGATCTGCGGGATCCGCCCCCGCGTGTGACTGCCACGTTTTCTGATATTGGAAGTATTTGCATGCAAGACTCATTACAACTCATAAAAGGAATTAAGTGAACAGCAAAACAAAATAGCAGCAGCAAAGTAATCGAAAAATTAACAAAAGATGTTTCGAAAGGATGATGATACGAAATACATAAAGCAACAAAATTGTCGCCCTAAATTCTGACTACCAATGCGAATGTCTTTAACATTAGTATTCAGACGACGTTGAAAGTATTATTCATCTGTTTGCGGAAACGCTGCCGCTCAGAAAGAAGTTGGCCGCAATCACGTTCGTTCTACATTCACTAATGGCCAAAAAAACAGGAAACAAAGTTCAAGCTGAATATTGGGAGTTTTGGGCACTTCGTTTGGCACAAGTTAATTTTCACCCAAAGAGTCGTTAGTAAAGCTTGAAGAAAATAAGTGAAAGAAAAAAGCACAAAACATCAATTGCAACATTCCTACTATAACTAAACTATGTCATAACTTAGGAGGTAACTATCATTTTCATTTATTGTCTGTTTTTAAAATCACATGGTACATTCAGAGAGCTAGCCTCTCTCTCTTTCTCCTTCTCCCTGTCTCTTAAAAACGTAAATAATCTTGATGTATCTCTAAATATCAAATACTTATGTACAACTGAACGTCTCATCTGATTCATTGATCATGAGCAGGGGCGGATTTTAATGAAATATTATTTTTACTTTCTCGCACTTAAGAAGTAACTTCTTAAGAAGAGAAAATTATGTAATGCTGCTTAAAAACGGCGAATTTTTGGCAGGAAAACTCTTATTACAGGGCCCTGATAACGAAAAAATGGATAAATTTAGTTGCTAAATTTCGAAGTAAAGATATTTAGAAATTTATGTAGAATTCAATGACAAAGTTCTTTTCGTTTTAACGTTTGAATTAAAAAATAAATGTATTTTTCACATTTCGTTTAAGAATTTTTCAAATGGTAAGTGAAGGGTATGAGAGAAATTGTCATATTATAATATTACAAAGCTATTAGCAATATCGCGAGAAAGTGCCTGCTGTTTTAACACCACTAGTTTTCTTTCTACTTTATAACAATGCCCTTGAGAATATAAATTAATTTTATGTTATTACAAAAGGAAATGACCCCATTACGTCATTTTTACTATTTTCAGTCATTTTAATGCATTTTTGCTGATTATATAGATTTTAATATCTTTTTAATGGCAGTTGCTTCAAATAATATTTGCGAGATGCAACAAATGTTCTTCACAGAATTCCTGAGATGCCTTTCCCATTTCTTTGCTCGGAAGTTGTAATGTCAGTCTTGTTTGAATACTTAGATTAATTAATAGTGTTCCTTGACTTGTCATCAGCTGTTACAGTGTCATCCAATCAGAAGATCAAACGTCGCCATAGTGACGCCACTGTAGTGATGTTCAAGCTCGAAATCCAAAGATACCGGAACAGCTGATTTAGTAGGTCAAAGAACTCTGTATTTAACTCGAAGTATAACCCTGAGACGCGTATCAGCGCCACTATATTCGTCTGATTTCGGACTAACTAAAGAAAGAGATTTCCTGATAAAGAACAGTCCATACAAAAAGTTTAGAAGCTTAGTTCACAGGAACGAAACGAAGAAACCTCAAATACATTAGTAACATATCCAACAGTTTGAGTTGTTCATTGACACTGGTTGTGCTCAATCATTTTTAACGTCTTTTTTCTTTGCTTTTAGGGTACTTTAAAAACATTTTAAGATAATTTTATTTTCCATTTTTGACGATGTTTTAGGTCACAAAAATCCGCCCCTTCATTCTGAGAGTTCCGTTATTTCCTCAAACAGAAAGCGTTCCACCATGAGAAAGGCTTAAGAAACATTATACTAACCTTAAAACGGCGCGTTCACGACAGTGTTCGTTCAGTGGACGTCGCCGCCGCCGCCGCCGCCGCCGCAGATTCCTGGCTCCTCTGTATCTCCCGGCACCTCCGCCTTCTCCGGCTGCTGTAGCACCTACGGCACGCGCGGAACTGTCGGCCACAATGCTCTTTCCAGCGGCGGAGGCTGCGTCCCGACCTCGGTCCTCGCCCTCGCAATCGCCCTCGCCCTCGCCCTCGCCCCTGCCCCCAAGTCCTGGCAAAATTTCCTCCTCCGAATCTGGCGCACCGATGGAGTCGCCTTGGAACACCTCGATCAGAGCCGCTCTCTGCCGATGGTCCAAAGACTGCAGGAGTCCACTTTATAGAGAATGCCTTGCATAATAAGGGAAAAGTCGAGAAATTAGTAGTTTGAAGTTTGATTACATGAAGCAATAGTTGCCTGTGAAAGCATGATATTGTTGACAAACGTTTTCCTGGAACGATGGATATTAAAAGAAGAAGGGACAGATTGATTAGATCAATTACAACACGTAAGAATGTGCAAGGATCATACAAAGGGTCCAGAGCGAGGCTCTCTCTTCTGTTATGAATGAGGTACATGTGAATTTAAAATCAAGGACAGGAACTGGATAGGAAGGGATATATCACTAATTTCCTGCATACGGAATACAATAATATAGTCGCTGCAAACAAGTATTTTTCTTCCTCATTTTAAACCCGAAACGGAAGAGTTTTTCCTATTCCATTATAGCCAAAACTGTGACGTAGGAAGACTCTGTACGTACTCCTAAGAAGTGAGAGTACGTACTCTTGCGTTCGACCAACGGTATGTAGGGAGAGGGTTATGACGAAGAAGATGGACAAGAGCTTCCACGGTATTACAATGCTGCATGTGTATGTGTGACCCTTCTCTGCTTCATGTGGATGTTGTATTTAGATTTGAACACAGAGGTATGTTAAAGATAGGTGCCTTATCAAATTCTTACTCGTTTGCCGTTCTTGTTGTTGCTGCCCTGACCTATTCTGCCTCAACATTTGAGTGTCCGCAGTTTCCATAAAAAATGAGATACGATTGATACGTTTGGTACGTTAGTGGGAGCTCGTGACGTCATGGATAGGATATTCGCCTTTCATTACGAGGGTTGTGGTTCGATCCACGAAGGATTTGTGGTGGATAAAGCGAGCATTTAGCATGCTTTCTAGATTTCACTGCCATGTCTCATTCCACCGTTCTTTCATCATTTATCTCATCATTACAGCTATTATATATTCATAATATCATCAAGCATAAATCTTAATGATCTTAGAAGCCTTAAACACCAGTATTGGCCCGTTATTTCCTGTGATATAAACGCATCCTTGAATAGAGGCGTAACGGAGGTCGAGGACGCCCGGAAAAAACCGCCTCCCCTCCCGCCCCGTGCCCCCTCCACTCACCAACACGCGGTTCGCACGAGTGGCTACGACGCTGCTCAACCGGTCATAAAAAGGTAGGTCTGTTGCCCCGGCATTGTCTCTGAACGCGAAGTTCTAGAACCCGACTCCTGACGATGGCAGATTTTCGTCTAGTTCTGTAGTGTCAAGGTCTACTGGTGGCAGCGGCACCGTGCCATGCCACGAGCTTCTCTCGCTACTAGCGTCGGGAAAGGAAACTATTAGTAACCCCGCCGTTTTACAAAGGCTTTGTAAATTTTTGTGATGGCTTCGTCGATGGGTTACGAACTGCGTGGAGGCGATTTCGTCGTGGCACTCGTGGCACGGACTCCTGCTCGTGGCATCGATCTTGACACAACAGGTCTGCACTAAAGAAACTAATGACCACAGTAGTTGACGTGCCCGGAAACAATCAATCAAACGGTGCTGTATTTTCGACTTCAACAAAGTTCCTGTGTCATTGTTTGGATGAGGTATTCTAGAGGCCGACTGCTGTGTGCTCATTCGTTTTCTCCTATTAATTCGATATTAATTCCGTAGTAGTACTAACAGACCAGGGTCCACATTAAGGGCACAAATTCATAGTTAATTTACCTTTGAAAATAGTTTTTATTATATAGGAGCGAATATTTTGTCAACAAAACTAAAAAAAAACAGCTCTTTTTTCTGTTTTCAAAATTCCACTAGAATATGGTTTAGGATAAAAATCACAGAATTATGAAAAAGTGCACAACTTACATTACTCCCCATAGCTTGTCACACATATTTTTTAACTGTTTTTGACGTAAATAAATAAAATAAATCCTTTCTACTTCGTACTCTTTCCACTTTCATCGTCAGGGATAAGAAATGGGTTGTCAAACTTATAAAGGTAGGATTATTATTTGTCCACCTTTTTCGGTCATATTCTCTGATTAAGACAAATTGCTCAGGCAGATGTGCAAGAATATACAAAATTTCCTCATATTTGCCCTAAAGTAGAAAAAGTTTATAAATTTAAATAGTGAATAATTGTTTTGAATTGTGAATGTATTGTGCTCTGAAGCATTTGTACGGTCTTACCAAACTGGTGTTATTAATATTTGTTCACTGAATAAACTGTGAGCTTGTCCTAAACTTTTATCCTAATTTGACCGCAAGAAGTTAACGTGTTGCTTTCATTCTTACGTGTTCATGGCTGTGCTGTTGTAATTCGGTATTACAGCTTATTCTGATTACTATTCAGCTTATTCTATGCGACTGAATTACATGGGTGTACCTCTTTGCTCGATAATAAAGTTAAATAAGAATAGTTTGTTTTCACAAGGTTGCATTATATTATGAATTACGAGGTGACATAGAAATAAGTGACGGAGGACAAGAGGGCCTTGAAGGGTCATCAGTTAATCAGGGAATTGCACTGGCAACTATGTTTGAGCGGGTCGGATAGCGCATGGAAGTTTGAAGCAGGTAAACTGTCGGGATATACGCTTAATCCCCTCCGCTGATGCCACCCAGAGGAGGAAACCAGCTACTCATCATCGCCACGAGTTCAAAGAGAAAGGCACGTCCCTTTTTTTGGCGTCGAAAGAAAATTGTATTGACAAGAACAGTGATTTCTACGTAAATTGTTTAAACGTGAAATAAGCTTGCCAAGTAATATATACATTCAGGTAGATTTAATTACAAACTTTGCTTGTGAGAGTTTCATAACAAATATGTTCCAGAAATATACACAAGTTCTAACCTAGGTGTTTTAAATAAGTATTAATAAATTATAAATTCCAGATTCGCATTACAAATGATTTGTTATTATTATTTAGATTATTATTATTAATATTACTATTTATAATATCATTAATATTATTATTGAAATATTACTTCAAAAATAAAAATAGTTTGAAAGAGGGGGTTCAGTAACCGGTGCAGAATAATCACTGATTAAATTGTCAGTGAAAAAGTTACTGGTTGATGTTACAAAACAGCCTTCTTCTTCATCCCATTTACCTCCATCTTAAGAAACTAGTGGTGCTAAATCAGATTGTACTTTCTCTCCTTTAGTAATAATTTTGTAATACTATTTATACTACAATCTCTCTCCAAATTAACACATCTCAGTTATCATTATTTGTAAAATTTATTGCAAATCGTAAAACAGTTGGTGCAAAAACTAAATATTTTAAAGAAAATATCAAAACAAATTTGACAATTATAACTTTATACAATTATAACAAATATAACTGCTTTTCAATTTTAAAAATATCAAGGATTTTAACCAACATGCGACCTGCACCATTTTCTTAAACGTCTTTTAAAGTATCCAACAACAAAATTTCATCAAAACGGTGAAAACGTTTTTGAGAAAAAAAATAGTTTTAAGAAAATTAAAAATTGCCTTTATTTCACTCCAAATTACGCGAAAAATACTCAACTTTTTGAAAAATTGTAAATGATCTTATTTCAAAATCTGTCTTAAAGGAATAGATTTCATTAAGGGAAAAATCTCTATCTTCCTAATTGTAGTTGTAAAAAAACGCCGAAAAATTGTTAAATTTTTCAGAATTCGAAAAGTCGGGATTTTCAACAAACATGAGACCAGGACCATTATCTTAAACGTTCTTACACTGTCCAAGCACTAAATTTAATCAAAAATCGATGGAGCCATTTTTTTGAAAATGTTGAATATGTCCCAGAGGCTTCTTGAAAATTACCCCGTAAAATTAAAATGTTGGTTTCAAATTCTTGGATTGGTCGCAACATCAGCCATATCGATTGAAGAATGTCTATTTTGGAGAAAATTAGCTGAACGGTTTATTGGCTAGTGTTGTTCACAGACAGACAGACCGACATACATTTTGCCGTCAATCAATTTTTCGGTTTCAATGAATCCACAAAACATGTATCCTGACTGTACCAAGTGTTAGAGAATGTGTTTCCTATATTTAACAACTCGATTTATTAACTTTTTCGTTATCAAGTTCCTACTAGAAGAGTTTTTCTGCCAAACATTCGCCTTTTTTTCGCGCATCATTACATAATCGTCTCTCTATTGCGTAGCGGTAGCCAAAAATTAAAAATTCACCTTTTTCCGGCGCACGAATACATACATTTCTCTTCTTACGAACTTCCTTCGTACGGCGAGAAAGTGAAGAGGATTTTGAAAAAAAAAGAAAACTAATTTTGGTATTCGGTAAAGAATAAAATAAAATAATTTATTATGAAAAAGAATTGGTATTGGAAACAAGTGAACCTCACAAAAAATGTTCATTTGCCCTTCATGTGCTAAAACAAGCATTAACTTGCTTGAGAACATTTTCTATAGTTTCTAAAAACTCATCCAGAAATTGCATTGACTTGGCAGTATGATGTCGTTCCATCCTGCTGAAACCAACTGTTTCTCTCAGCCTTTTCAAGATGTGATACAAAATTTCTCAATTTCTCAAATTTCTCAACATTTCTCATATTCTGATTCGTATCCTTCTGTTACTGTTTTTTTTTTTAAATCAACGAACCAATTATTCTGCGTCGATAAATGGCACATCATACTCCAATCTTTTTTTAATGCAATGGTCTCTCTACTGTTTTCTGTGGCCTCTCGAGACCCCAGTGCCTACTGTTTTGTTGATTGTTGGTTAACATATCAATCTAGTCTCATCACTAAGCCAGATCGACTGGGGAACATTCATTTTGGAAGGAATTGTACTTTTGGTTTAGGCACTAGTGTTGTTCACAGACGGACGTATCGACGGACGGACAAACAGACGGACGGACGTTTTGAAAAAAGCCACCTTTTTGGTATCAGGGGACCCCAAAATGTGTATTTCTGTTAAAATATTGAAATCGATTTTCCGCAGTATAACGTAACTTTCCTTACACTAAGTATATTACTCCTTATATAAGTTCGTATACGGCAAAGTAAAAAAAAACAACACTTTATCAAGTGACTCAAGATCTTTGCCAACAAATCGCTGCAGCTAATTACAGTAATTCATGCGGGCAGCGCGATCACACTGTAAACTTCTGAGATGTCCGCTGTTTGAATGCGCTTTTTTTTGCACCCTTTCATACGAAAGATTACATTGATGCTGAAGCTTACTTAATTATTTTCTCGAGGATGATGAATGAAAACTCGGAACGTCCCCTACTTTTCGCTGCTAAAGCACTGTAGCACGTAAGCAACAGCGATTCCGATCAAACACGCTCCGTGTCTCGCGATAGCGACATTTTTCTTTGCCTGGCATTCTATGATGGATTGCTTTTTGAAATATTCCTTCACCACAAATCTGCGTTGTTCAATGCTGAGGCGCATCATATGTTAACTTGAAAACAGTGAATGAAGGCGGTCTGTTTTGCTTTGAACAGGTACGGTGGAGACCACGGGAAGGGACGCGTGAAAAGAAAGGGCGTGTTGAGTCAAAGAACTGTCCCAGAAGCAGTGTTGCAATTCTTTCACTTTTCTCTCAGAGCCTGGAAGAGCAAGGTTGTGTTATAAACTGATCACCCGGTGCTTTCTTCCTGCTAGACTCAGATAATCTGTTTTCCTCATTGCCGACACCTTGCAATTTTCTACCACAAACTATTTTTTCTGAACTGATCTTCGATATTTTCTAACTTCTAAGCTTTTTTTGGTGATTGCAGAACTCTAAAAATTACGAGTTTGTTCCAGTTTTTTGCAGTTCCTGCATTTGATCGTACAGGTGTAACAGTAATAATGTGTCACATTTATCATACGAATGTATGCATTTCCTTAATGGCATCATTTTAAATCATCCTTCTTGTGACATGGCTAATACAAAATTCTTATTACTTCTTATAATACTTATTCTGATTATTGTTATAACATTTCGCATTAATTAATCAATTTATCCTCGACTGAGTAAATGTTTATTGTTCCTCTGTCAATTATTCAAAAACCCTAATGTTTTTTGTGTGAAAAACAATATATTTCACAACCGCAATTCAAATATCATTGTTTCTACGTACGTACTGTAAAGATGCAATAATTTCTCGCAAGCCTGAAGACGTTTTTCGCACATCTGTGTGAACATCCATAGACTTCCACAATCTCCCGCGCTCCACTTAATCGCCGATGATCAAATCGTGAACAACTGACGCCATTTCCTTTTTCCCCTTCTGTTTTACAGTCAATTTTTCGTTTATATATGCACAATATTTCAAAGTTATGCTTTTCAACATGCTAATTATATTTGTTAGTTTTCAATTTTGTAGAGCCACTGAAGACAGGATGAAGTCACGAACTACTGTATGTCTGTTTTCATTTTAATAAATTTATGTTGTAATAAACTACTTTGTGGTTGATATCTCTACTTTTCTTATTTAATAATCGTGTATTACCCCAATATATCTTCGGGCATCACGAAACTCTTCATAAAGCTTTTACCTTCCCGTATATATACGTATATACGGAGTAATATACGTAGTAGGGAAAGTTGTGTAATGCTGTGCAAAAAACGGCGAATTTTTGGCCGTTCCAGATGTTAAATTACGAAAAAAATCCTCTAACACGTGATGTAGCCAGATTCCCTGATTTGAACTTCCTTCATACCGAAAAATCAATTGAAAGCAAAACGTACGTCCATCCGTCTGCCAGTTTGTGAACAACACTTGCGCCTAAACCACAAGAACGATTTCTTTAAAAATGAATATTCTCTGGTCGATCAGGTTCCACTGAAAGTCTCGCGATTTTGATTGTCTCGCGATTGATGAAATTGTCTTTGAAATTTGAGGTAACTTTACATGAATTCTTCGTATACATGTACCTCGACATTTTCAAACTTTTCTCAAAAACGGCTCCAAATTTTTTCTTTAAATTTCCTGTAAGAATGCAGTAAAATACACTTATGAAGGTGACATAGGTCCCACTTTCGTGGTTAACTCTGAATTTTCGAAAATTGCAAAAGTTTCAATTTTCTTCGGCCTCTTCCTATTCTTACTAAAATAATGCTAATATTAGTGCAAGCATTAAAAATAAAGGTAATGAAATTATGCAAGTATTAGAAATAATGCTAATATAATCCAAAACCCATCAATTCAAACGAAGCGCCTAAGGTGCTTATCTGCGTTTATTTCGATAGCCAAGATGAGTAGTCATTTTTAACTTTTACAAATGAAACCTACCATAATCTTCAATCAAAATTTCCTGAAGTAAAAAAGTAATTTGTTAGTTCAGAGTTAAATTTATTACCTTCCTTGAATCTACTTTTATAAGAATACCCATAGCTTCCAAACATCTCTCGTTTTATGTTCCCGAAGCGCATGCAATTCGAAGCGGGTAACTATGTGTGACGCCAAGGTACTCAAGAAATACTCGTATTCTCGAAATATTCAACATGGCCTTATTTGAAGATCTGTTTTGATGATCCCATTTGATTAAGAAACAAATTGTATCTTCACAACTGCATTGTAGGACGCCGCCAAAACAATTTTTTTTAAATTTTTTAAAAATTCAGGCATTTCAACAAAAATGAGACCTACAGTATTCTCTTAAGGATTCTTTACGCTAAATTCCAAATATAATCAAACATTTTGTGCCATTTTTAAGAAAAAATGGTTAGTGGCCATAGCAATGTTCTTCTAAATGGAAAACATATATTAATTTACTACCCTCAATACAAAAGCAGCAGGCAGAAACACCAATTAGAAGACAGATATGAAAACATTCTTAACTTGAAAGCATATCAAAAAAGAATTATTGATTTCGTTAAAGAAATTAATATTTACAATTGCATTTAGAGGAACTACCAATTATACTAATGTTGTGCATGTTGTATTGAAGGTAGTATATTAAATGTATTATTTGTAATTGTAAAATATATTTATCTGTGTAGTCGCTAATGACCTTGATGTCGATGCGACGATAAATAAATTGTTATTAAAAGATAAAAATTGCTTGTTTGACACAAAATATTGCAAAAAATACTCATATTTTCAAGAAATTCTACATGACACTATTTGAAGATCTGTTTTTGATGTACACATTTTATTGAGAAAAAAATTTTATCTTCATAATTGTTGCGGAGAGTCGAAAAAATTGTGAATATTTACAATTTTCAAAAATCAGAATTTCGACGCACATCACATCTAACACACAACACTTGCCATTTTTGTGGACAAAGTTGTTTAAACAAAATTTCTTATATTACATTCAAAATTACGGAAAAAATAGTACTCAAATTTTCGAAAAATGTACATGACGTTATTTCAAAATCTATCTTTTAGGGACGGACTTCATCAAGGGAAAAATCTTAATTTCGTAATTGGAGTTGTAGAAAGACGCCGAAAAAAGTTTGAATTTTTGCAATTTTCGAATTATCAATTTTTTTAAAAATGAAAATGAGACCTGCACCACTTTTAAATGTCCTTTTCGCTATCCAACAACAACATTTAATTGAAAACGATGGATTCATTTTTTTGGAAAGGTTGAAACTGTTCCAGGGGCTTCATGTAAAGTACTCCCGGGATTAAGATATCGGTTTAAAATTCAAGGGGCCGCGACATCAGCCAGATCGGATGGGAGATATCAATTTTGGAGAATATCGGCTGAACGGTTTAGCCGCTTGGCAGGCGGACAGGCAGATGGACAGACGTTTTGTAGTCAATCGATTTTTCGGTATCAAAGACCCACAAAATATGGATTCTAGCTAAACCATACCACTAATACAATTTCTAAAACCTTTTTAATTTCTGAAATTTCAGAAGAAATTTATTAAATGAAATCTATGAAATGTGCTTTCTATTTTCAAAGAATGAAGTGAGTGAACATGATACTTCAAATTAATATTGTAGTTGACACATGAAGTAGGCAATATGGCTAATTATTAGGATAGTATTATTTTCCTAATCTTAGTATCCATCCATAATACGAATGTAACTTGTATGTATTAATATGTTGGAAATCTTACTCTTCTGGCTTATTTTTTAATGTTTGTAGACATATTTTTGCATTATAATATATGAAAAACAAAATCAATCGAACATGCTCTGTGCATTTTACAATTTGATAACTTTTTTAGTTTAATTGATTTTATTAATTTAATACAATTTAATTATAAAAATTTAATAATGGTTTTATGATATGTGCATTTAATTTGAGCAATTTTGTTCACTCTTGTGGTAAAGAGTCACCGCTGCATGAGGTAACAGAATTAATGATTTACAATTCATGATAGTAAATAATTGTAAGCCGACGGTATATATAGTCATAAAGTTTGATATCTGTAGTGTATAGGCAATATAACTTCACCTTTATATCTGTAATGAGAAACAGATCCAAACACAAGTATTTTAATGAACTACAGCAAGGTTCTAAGAGAAAAATACAAATTGCAATACCAAAGAACTCACATTATGAGTAGCAAATGATCAGTATTAGTATTCTACCTACTCACCCAAACCATGTCGATGACTTCTTCACTGAGAATTTTTATCGCGACAAAAAATAACCTCAGAAAAGAACTTGGGAAGAAAAAGAACAGGAAAGAGAAAGTTTAATCCTGTCGAAATAAATATTCTCTGAATAATATTATACAGATGTAACCATTCAACAATAATATTATACAGATGTAACCATTGGGAACATACTATTTTGTTTATTTCTGTACTTTTTGAAAGCAAAACCTTACACACTATTATTTTGAATTGTTAGCAAAGTTCTAGTTAAATGTGTGTTCATGTTTCAATGAATGATTGAATATTGTATATTCATGTAATGATTTACATCAACAAGATACACTAGACAAAACAAATAATGCATATAAACAAAATATGGAGGTCGCAAAGCGACGATCATTGCTGAACAACCATGGGTTCACGGAAATTATATCGGCATACTACTATCCCTATTGGAATTCAACATGAATAATTAAGAATTGTGCATATTTTTAATGAGTGTTTCTCTAATGAGGTTTAATAATCGATAATCGTGGATGTAAGTTGTGTAATACAATGACAGGTATTAATTTGTAGTGAAACCTTAACAAATTTAACAAATCATTTTGTTTTCTTTCTCTACCACACATGCCATTATCTTCCTTGAAATTGTGTTGATAATTGTATGTACTCGTAATTAAGATTGGTGAAATGTTATTATTGGGAAAATTATCTGCTTAGAAGAAACAGCATATTGGTTTGATTTATGTTGTAGTTGTTATTTAGGGATTACTTGTCAAAACATTCGTTGCGTATTTAATGAAGTTTCAATGACTGTTATTCTAAATACAAGAATAACACGAAAACCCCAATTTAAGTTTGTGAACTAATACATTTGTAAAAATATAAACAAATATTTTATTTCTATACTTAAAAAAGAAGTCGTAATTTGCAAAAGACATTAGTACAGCCGCTGCAATTATTGTCCTTTTTTGCGCATTCCTTCGGAAAATATAAGAGAGTCGGTGAAGCTCTCCCCGAACGAGGTGCCACAAACTCCAAACGAGGTTGTACTTGTCTCAAAGAAATGTAGCCGTTTAAAATTCAGTGGCGATTCGCGTGGACATCGCTTGAATGGGCACGGAGCGAGTGGCAAAGTCCGTCGCAAAATCTCCAACGCAGCCCTACAGACGTCTTACGCTTCCTTCGCGAACAACTTTACGGCAGGTCGTAACGTACGAGAGCAAGAGATTGCTGGCGCTTTAATACCCCATTGCGAAGGAGTTCCAGTTGTATCAGAAATACGAATCGGGAAAATACGTTTAAGATTCATGGGAAATGAATTCGTTTTTCGTTTGCTCAAGTAATCTAATCGATTTGTCGAAGACTTGTAGTTTGTCCAATCGAAATGTCGAAACTTGTGCAAAAGATATAAAACAAACTTTAAAATCATGTTCGTTGCGTCCGGATCACGTTTTTAGTAAATTAAGGGAGAAAGGTCGTTTCGAATATGAGTTGATCTCGATTCCTTCTTGCGATCTTGTTAGTAGATTGCGTTTAAATGCGATAGTTTATTTTTATATTAAATCATTTTTGGCTATTTCTCTGGTATTTTATTTCGTGAATACTTGTTTTACTTGCTCTCCGAGATAGTGTTACAAAAAGAACACCACTTGCTAGTCGCATGGTATAAAACTAACACTTCGGGAGCTGCCAGATGGTGAACGGTCCCTGGTGCAGCGTTGCTCTGGCGTGGGCCACCGCCGTCCGGGGTGGGAGTCTCGACGCCGGAAGGCTGGCAGTTTACGTTTTACGACCGGATCTCGCGAGCTGAGCGGGGGCGTGGGAGGGAGCGCGGGCAAGGGCGGGGGCGGCGGGAGACGTAGCGAAAGGAAGTGCTGCGCGCGGACGATATGGAAGGTCCTTTTGGGCTGTAAGATCTTCATTCACTTTAGAAGACTCGCCTCTTCCCTTCTCTACTCTCGCCTTCTGTCTTCTTTCCTCTCCCTCTCTCCTTTCCCACCAAAACTTCCTCTCTTCTGCCCCATCCCTCTCCTAAACTCCTCTCCTTTCCTCTTCTCCCTTCTTCACTCCTCCTTTCCCATCCTCATCTTTAACTCATCCTTCCTCTCCTCTGCTTTCTTTTCTTATTTTTCCTTCTTTCTTCTGCCTTGTCTCACCGTCCCTTTTTTCTCCCTTTTCATCTCATCTACTCTGGCCTCCTCCTGTACCTCGTTCCCTCTATTAGAATTTATTGAATTTACACTTACTGTTTCTGTTTACAAACTTACTCGCCATGAATTGCCCGGTCGTCAATATATTATTTTGGCTAGCTCAATTTATAATTAAAACAATTCTACCTCAGGTTTATTCCGTTCTTGTGGGTATGAAAATCATCACTCATACGAGGTTTTACTGAGGTAACTTCTGATAATTTCTATTTTGGGAAATGATCTGGAAATGATTACTAACAATGAAAATACATACCATAAAACATTCTTTTAAATAAATAATAACAATTCAAATAAAATACTAAACATGCGCACCAAACGAATATTCATAATAACAATAATTCTTACTTTTATAACTTAGATCGACTTATTCATTTGTTTACTTGTATTTAAGTTGCTTTTATTGTACGTTTGCTCATAATTGAATATTTTGTTTTTCTGATATTTTTTCTTAATCCTACTAATGAACAGAATTAAATGAGCAGTTTAATGCACTTGATGATCCCTAGTGTAACTAGTGTTTCTTATAGCTACTGTTTGTTTGCTCATATATTTTCTTAAAGCTACCATATAGTTTCTTACAGCTACTATTTTGTTTGTTCATATATTTGTTGTCTTATAGTTTGTTTTACTATAGTTTCTTTAGCTACTATTTGTTTTGCTTTGTTTTTGGATAATTCTGACGCTCGCCATCCATGGATCCCAGCAACTAGTCTCTTCCTCCACATTCAAATTCTCATATCGCTAACTGTCAGTTTTCGGAATAAACTCTAAATGTCTTACTTCATTACTCTGCGATGAAATACTAATGTTCTGAACAACTTTCCCGGCTTTAACATTAAATTTTGAAAATAAATAACAAAACCCAAATCTCCTTTCAGGAAGTCCACCGCACTTTGCTACGTTCACTCTTCTCCCTTGTCTTTACTTGCAACAATACCTTCCGTGTATCTTTTCACGATTTTTTCACGCGGCGCAGATCAATTTTAAATTAGTTCCTTCTTCGCCACTGTCACTCGCTAGTCCCTTTGCTGTTCTGATCTTGTATTGTTCATCGTAAAATAAATTAGATTAATGCTATTGCGTAGTCCAAATGTTTTACGAATGTATTCAAATCTTTCTCTTATTTATTACCTATTACCTTTCCGTTTTTCTTACATGTTTTCTAAATATTTTCATTTTATACGACATTCTTTACATCATGGATATCTTGTTTTGTCGAAATTTAGAATGTTGATTGTATTTTTCAGTGAGCTGAATATAATTCATCTCAGTATGCTTAAGTACTGTGATGGTTCGGGCTTATCGCTCTCCGATGAACATCTATCATTCCTTGCTACTTGCCTCCAGGAACTATAAAAATCTCACACGAATTTATATTTTTTCTGGGACATTGAGTATCAAATACCTCAGACCAAATATAAGATTTTGGGAGAACAGAAACGTTAATTAATGACATGAAAATTTTCATAATATCGAGGTTTATTCTAATACTATTTAATTTTGATACAGGTTAAATGGAGCCGATATTTCGCTTAACAATCAGGTTCTTACTACTCTCACTAATATATGAAGAACTCTTGTTTGATTGTTCAATATAATTCAGTTTATTTGTGTATTTCTCCTTTACCTGAAGAATGATGACAGTATCGACTTTTTGTCGACTTGTGTTCCTCACCAGTGCGTAGGCCCCGTCCCTTAGAGGTGTCCCAGGGCATCAACTGATGTCACTGCAGTGCCTCTGATTGGGAGATCCCAGTTTCAAGTTCCGACGATGCCAGAATTTTCGACACTAATCTGTTAGTTAGGTCGAATTCAATCGCTGTCTGGAGGAGAATTCTAGCGACCGACTGCTCTGATCGTTATTTTTCCGTGGTTTTTCAATACCAGTCGAATGGTGGAGCACTTTTGATTAAATGTTTCTATATGAAAAATTATTTTCAAGTCACGTTTTGAGTGACGAATAAAGTTTCTAAAGCGAAGTTTACTTTCTTGTTTGCTAGCACAACACCTTGCCACCTCCCTATATCATTTTCCGTCTTTTATCCTTGCTCCTACTGCTACTACAACTACCTTGCTCCTCATACTCGCATGGTATTACTGGCGAGCGTCTACGATCACGTAAAATAACGGGACCAATCAACGTCATCAATCATACCGTAATATATATTAACAGAGAAATGATGTTAAAAATTGTACCATGTGGATTATCGTGGCACCATAGATGCGAATTACGTGTGTTGTTTACTCCGTTGTAGTTGTATGTAGCTTCATTAGGGAGCAACATGAAAGGAAGTATTTGGCGATTAGTACGTAACAAATGACAAAATCGTAGTCTCATGACATTATCTCCTGGTTGGAGTATTTTCACACGTTGTGAGTGAAATGGGTACAAACCGTCTCACGCAATGGTCGCCAAATGTTTGTTCGAGAAACACCGAGTCGTGCAAAAGTCTTCGTGTGCTAGTTGTAGGGCTACGCTGTACCGTTTGACTAATGTTCTCCTGTTCTTCTACATGTTGTTGATGTGATCGTTTAGATGCAAGACGAGTGCTGGGTAGTTTTTCACGTTCACACAATGTCCTGATCATCATGGTAAACATTCTACAATCCCAAATTGTGTGCATTAAAACCCTGACATAGTTCTATTGCAGGAGCGACTCTATCATCGCAATGACCGTACACGTACATTTTATTGCTTCATTTAAAAAGGTGTGCGGCATTTTTTACAACATTCTTACAATGTAATATCAACAATCATAACTGAACCATTTAAAGGAACAATGTGCTTCAGAAAGAGACACAATACGGCGGGAAGAAAGGTGAAGATTAGGCGCCAAATCTAAAATAGGGTACAGTCGAGTGCCTCCGTCTCGGAAACACGTGGGAATGAGACACATGTGCATTAAATGCGTTTTACTAAGAGTGATCGATACAATGGTCTTCCAAAATATTGACAGTTCCTCCTGCGACATCTGCAAATTCACCAATTCACCCTATGTTTGAATTGCTTTCGTCACAGTGATCACAACGGATCGCCGCGTCTCCACTGGTTCACTAGTAGGTCGGTAGGTCACTAGTAGGTCTTCCTTTCGACCTCGCTGGCCTGATTTCTCAGCCCCCCTGCGTGACAAGAACAGTTTACATGTCCTTAATTTGCACCGAGCTACCGCAGCCCCGCTGTCCCATTCTCTGAGCCTTTTACGCCGTTCTACTCACCACTGCTTTTTCTCATTTTCATATCATGAAAATATCATGTAATCCATTACAATATGTTCCTATGCCAATATTTGTTTTATTTTTCTTCGTAGTATTATAAATTTTATTCGGAGAATGGCTAACAGATGTTTGGATTGTTCTGCAAAACAAATGGAGTTTCCAGTGTTGTTACATTGTAATAAATTAATTTCGTACTCGTTTTATTTCATTTGTAAATGTGTACAATATTGACCTTACTGTTTTTATTAATAATAAATATGTAAATAGCATTACATTATCTACAATTATTACACAGGAACGTAATTATTGTACCACTTCGTCAATAATAAGATAAGACATAATAATAAGATATTTTTCATTTGTGAATTTAAGTAATTCGTGAGCATATATCACGAATTGCTGAAAAATGGATTGGTTTTAACAATAGTATGCTTGTATACATTATCTGCATCGTTTCCCTCCTTCAAAACGGAATCAAGAGTGTGAACTTACCTCGAAAACGAACAAATAAGGGAGTTACAAGGACACAAGCGTATATTCCTTCCTATTCTGCCTTTTGAGACGTAGAACGCTGAACGTCGAAACGGCTTATGAGTGACGTTTTTATCGGAACGATTCATCTGTGGTAATCATGAACAAAAAGGCATTGATGTAAAGTGTGTGAATGATGTTTCTACGCGCTGTATGGTTAATTTTTCATTCATTCCCCCACAGTTATGAGGCAGTCTTTGGGAAGCTTGGTCGATGATGGTGATTCGTTGGTCCGTTTAGAGCTCGCTTGGAACCAGGATCTAACTCTGCACGTGATGACTGCAATAAGCCAGGATAAAAACAGGTGTTTATCGATCGTTAACAGTCTCCCCCCTACCATGAGGTGACAGAAGACGAGCTCCCTAATGCGTCATTATTACGTTGAGTGTTTAGCCCAAGAGTGTGGAGGACAAGGACGAGGGTATGCACGAGGGCAAAAGCAAGGGACGAGCGGGGACGAGGGCGGAGACGAAGAGGGAACGAGGTCGGGGACGCGTACTGAGATGAGGAACGAGAGCGGGGACGAGGACGAGGACAAGGGAGAGAGTAATGGAGAGGGCAAGGGCGAAGGATGACGGCGAGAACGAGACCAAGATTGACGTTGATGGTAAGGGCCAGTATGAGGGCGTAGGTAAAATCAGAGGTGAGGGTGAGGTCGAGGGCTAGGACGCGACGGAAGGACGACAACAAAGGGGAGACAGCTATGAAAAGGGCGACAGCGACGGGTATCTATACTGTGATTTTTCTAACTGCGACCCTCAAGGCCACTCAAATCCCATCTTCGCGATTGAATATGTCACGGCATTTCGCGTCTTTTCTCGGTCTTGCCGGTAGAAGTCACATGATCGCAAGCACTGCTTCATACGGTCGCGATCGTGCGAAATCTAGTGGAACGATTGAGAAAGAAGAGAAATGTCGTGACATATTCCATCGCGAAGATGGGATTTGAGTGGCCATTAGGGTTGCAGTTAGAAAAATCGCAGTATACGTGCAAACACATTTTCCGCAAGTTTATCAGCAAGGGCCCGAGGGCTGATGGAGCGGGCAGGCACTCAGCGCCTCGTTTCTAGCGCAACGTGCGGCGCCCAGGAGAGGTGGCCATCTGGGCGAGGGCGCGTCTGCCGGCGCAAACACGGCGCGAAGGCCCGGCGCGTGCGGGACCATTCACCTCGGGCGCGCGAGGGAATGGGCAGGGGCAAGGGCGGGGCGGGGGCGTGGTGGCGCGGCCAGAGGCGGAGGGCGTCGGCGGCGTCGGCGCGGGCGCGGCGGGCGGCGCGCCAGTGCGCCAGCAGCTCCAGGGCGAAGGCGGCGGCGGCCAGCGCCAGCCCCAGCGCCAGCAGCCCGAACGCGCCCTCCACGTGCTCCAGCGTCAGGCGCCGCGGCTCGTGCGCCGTCGCCGGCGCGCCGCTCCGACGAACCGTGTCCTGCGCATGCGCGCGCACAACGGCATAGACAAGGAAGGCCCGACGAACCCTGTCCTGCGCATGCGCGCGCACAACGGCGTAGACAAGGCCCGACGAACCGTGTCCTGAAGCACGCGTGCATACATAGAGGGAGAGAAACTCACAGAGTCGCTGGCGTTAATTGAATCCACACTTTTAAGTGTTTAACATAGTCTTTGATGACATATGTCTGGGTTGGACAGCCTTTGAAATTCCAAGCGCTATCATACGAATAATTCAAATACGAATTTAGATGTGTCAGTCATATTTTTCTGTTTTTACATTTATGGTTGGAATTGGAAATTATGAGAGCTATACCATTTGTTTCGCTTGACATAGGACAAGGAATATCTAAATCACGTGTCTGAATTAATTAATATATACAAATGTGTGTGTGTGTGTGTGTGTGTGTACGTGTGTTAAAAAGAAATACAATAATGAGAAAAGATTTTCCGGTTCAGACCAGAGCTGCCAAAATGCAAGAATAGGGACAGACTATCCGCAGTAGACCGCTTTTCAGTCGTTTTTTCACTATACTAAATCAGTCGCGCCGGAGCTCCTCCCGATGGGCGGACTCTACAAGCAACGGATCACTCCCTTTGACCACTAAGCCAGGGCGCGTCAAATTGGCTGCCCACTTGAGCAGTCATTGGTTGGATGATACTACTGCGTCCATGCGAGTTATAGAAGACCATTGCTCTGATCGGTTGATTATGATTTCATTGGACCAATTCCGGGTGGATGTGGGGGAAGTACAGTAAACAATAGGTTTCCGTGGCTTACGGCTATATGTGCTGGTCCTAGACTCCCCGCAGGGCAGGGAGACGAATTCGGGAAGAACTCTTGTGGAGGGATGGCAACGGCCAAATTGTTTTCTGGGTTTTCTCGACGATACGTCGTTAGTACCAAAGTGGTATAGGGTAGCGGGAAGGCGAGCTAGAACCCTCGAATTTGAGTGGGCGGTCCCCCGTTGACTCCCATTTTTGCCATAGAACCCTTAACTCAGAGGAAATTGAGAAATGATCCCTATCCTACAATGAAGGTAAAGTCTGGTATTGTTGGAAGGTACATGGCTGGGAAAGTACATGGCTAGAAGGTACATGGCTGGTAAAGTTGGAAAAATAAAAATAAATATTTAACGTAAGAGTATCTACATCACTTGAAGTGACGTATTTGTTGAAATTTGTTTCATTACAAGAACACACGACCACTTGTGGCATAGTACTGTGTTAAATCTTAAACAGTTTAACTCAGCAATATTACGCAAAGCAAATAATCAATTTGGTTGAAATTGCTCTGCCAGGCTGCCTTAGTAAACTGTATTATATGCAATGTAATCTCTGACATGCTGCTGAACGCCTCTCAACTCGAGGTTTAGCCTAATTTACACACAATCAACACATCACAAGGAAGCTCTGATGCAGTTTGCACATTACTCGCATCTCATCCATCCTTTTGAAATTGAGTAATTAAGTGGATGAGATGGGCACATGTGATTCTCGCAGCTCGTGCTTGCCTTGAAATCGGATCGCAGACTGAGTTACCCCGCTTGGAGGAATTTGTAGAACTCAATACGCCACCATTGATCTACTGTGTGGTGGATTCGATCATGGAATGAATACTAATACGAGGTGAGAGGAGGATGTACTGTCCACCCAGAGTGTTTTGTCGTAATATTTTTTGTGTGGTTGCTGTTACTAAAGAAATGTATATGTCTTCTGTAGTCTTTATTAAATGGTGCTTTATTTTATGAGTCAAAGAACATTGTACAGAAACTTGATTTTTACTTTCTCGCCTTACGAATATTTCGTAAGAAGAGAAAGTTACGTTAGCATGCGCTGGAAAACGAATTTTCTGACTGGGTTTACTACAGAATTTAGAATACGCTTTAATTTTTACGGTGGCAGGTCATATAAAAAGATATAGAAATAATTTTGTAATAACAAACAACGTCTTTTGCACTATTTTCAACAACCTCGAAAACCATTTCCCGTTACTTTTTTTACGTCAATTAAACTTCTTGCCTAATGTCTTCTCATGGTTTTAAGTAATCATTCTTTCACCTCTCAATGGTAAGGTTGTCAATCTCTACTATAACAAAAACATTTTCCTACAAAAATTCATCCATCTGTTATAGTTTCAGCATAACACGCAAATCTTTCCTAATATGTTTCACTTTCGCTCCTGCAACTCGCAAATAGTAATAATTATTCTTAATTTTTTTACCACTTAACCAGTAACAATTTAATGCAAAACACGAGGACATTTATATCTATTTACGACAGTATCAAGCACATATGTAAGTCAAATCTCTTTTTCCCTATAATTTCATTCCTCTTTACACTTAATTCATTCAAGCCTAGACGCAGTTAAAATCAATTTCCAAATTACCGTTATAAATAGAGGGAAGAAAATGTGTGATAATCGTTCATAAAAATGAACATTACTGTTTAGACAATTAAATGTACTCGTAAAAATAAATAAACTAACAGTAGCCTCCTTTCTTATAGATACACAATTCTGTGCATTGGTGAATTCGATCGCAGATCTCAGTCGTCACCCTGTGGTGGCGTGCAGCTAAACTAATGCACATTGATGCACTTTTGAATCTTGATGTAGTGCTAAGGCGAAAAATGTCCACGAAAGTAATTAGGTTGTAAAAATATTAAGGTTTATTGGTGTAAACCATAGCCTATAGTACTCCGAAATTTCAAAGGAAGCAAGCACAAAAGTTTCGTGGATATTAGTTCAGTATATTAGAGGATTATCACACAGTACCTCAACGCTCTCTTCTCTTTATATATTAGTGTAGATTACATTACATTGTATTGTATTCTATTGTATTGAATTGTATTTCACTGTATTGTATTGAATTGAATTGGATTAGATTAGAATGAATTGAATAGTCTTGAATTGAACTATCTTGAATTGTCTTGAGTTGTAGTGTCTTGTATGATATTACATAATTATTTCGATTACGTTTCGTTGGCTGTTGGGGAGAAGGTGCTGAAGCCCCACGAGATCCCCTTCCCCCTCGAATGCGCCGTAGGTGGTTCCCATTGCGTACCTGTATGCGCTGCGAGAGGAAGCGGCGCGCCACCTGCCCCTCCCACACGGCGAGCAGGCCCGCGTCCAGCAGGCGGTGCACGAGCGCGCCCAGCGGCGCCAGCAGCGGGCTGCCCTTGCGCGCCACCGTCGTCGAGCGCTCCCAGTAGATGTCGCCGGCCATGAGGCGCAGCGCCGCCGCCGCGCGCGCGTCGATGTACTCGCCCACCGCGAAGTGCCCTGCGCCGCCCACGCCACACTACTTGTTATTATGCCTCTAATTCGCGACTAGAGATGCTATGACTTGTATCGTGTCTTGCATTATATTTTTTATTTATTATATTATTTTGTCTTGTATTGTTACGGTGGGCGAGTACATCGCCGCCGCGCGCGCGTCGATGTACTCGCCCACCGCGAAGTGCCCTGCGCCGCCCGAGGGAGAGTGGTTGTTATTATTCCTCTAATTCACGACTAGAGATGCTATGACTTGTATCTTGTCTTGTATTATATTTTTTATTTATCATATTATTTTGTCTTGTATTGTTACGGTGGGCGAGTACATCGCCGCCGCGCGCGCGTCGATGTATTCGCCCAACGCGAAGTGCCCTGCGCCGCCCGAGGGAGAGTGGTTGTTATTATTCCTCTAATTCACGACTAGAGATACTATGACTTGTATCTTGTCTTGTATTATATTTTTTATTTATCATATTATTTTGTCTTGTATTGTTACGGTGGGCGAGTACATCGCCGCCGCGCGCGCGTCGATGTATTCGCCCAACGCGAAGTGCCCTGCGCCGCCCGAGGGAGAGTGGTTGTTATTATTCCTCTAATTCACGACTAGAGATGCTATGACTTGTATCTTGTCTTGTATTATATTTTTTATTTATCATATTATTTTGTCTTGTATTGTTACGGTGGGCGAGTACATCGCCGCCGCGCGCGCGTCGATGTATTCACCCAACGCGAAGTGCCCTGCGCCGCCCGAGGGAGAGTGGTTGTTATTATTCCTCTAATTCACGACTAGAGATACTATGACTTGTATCTTGTCTTGTATTGTATTTTTTATTTATCATATTATTTTGTCTTGTATTGTTACGGAGGGCGAGTACCTCGCCGCCGCGCGCGCGTCGATGTATTCGCTCAACGCGAAGTGCCCTGCGCCGCCCGAGGGAGAGTGGTTGTTATTATTCTTCTAACTCACGACTAGAGATACTATGACTTGTATCTTGTCTTGTATTATATTTTTTATTTATTATATTATTTGGTCTTGTATTGTTACGGTGGGCGAGTACCTCGCCGCCGCGCGCGCGTCGATGTATTCGCCCAACGCGAAGTGCCCTGCGCCGCCCGAGGGAGAGTGGTTGTTATTATTCCTCTAACTCACGACTAGAGATACTATGACTTGTATCTTGTCTTGTATTGTATTTTTTATTTATTATATTATTTTGTCTTGTATTGTTACGGGGGGGCGAGTACATCGCCGCCGCGCGCGCGTCGATGTACTCGCCCACCGCGAAGTGCCCTGCGACGCCCATGCCAGACTACTAGTTATTATTCAATTTTATTAGTAATTTGTAGGCTTAACCCATTACAAATTGCTGTGTATAATCACAGATCTATCGTAAACAATTTCATTACAAATAACCTCTAATAGCATGAAGTAGTTAGTACAAGATACAATATAATAACACAACAAATGTACTAGTTATTATTATTATTATTATTATTATTATTCCATTACATCACGACTAAAGATCTTATGAGTCGGCTGAATATAAAATCTACTCCAGGTTGCAACCAGCTACCTAAGGAGCAGATTCGGTGACTATCAGTGCCTCTACAATACTTTACGCAAAATGTGGGCTGTTCCAAATAAAGCAATTTCTTGCACTTCCCAGTCTTTTGAATTACCTGGGAGTTTAGACAAGTTCTTACTCAAATTTTGCGGAACAAATCCCAGAGCTCCGATAACTATCGGGACGACCTGTGCTTTTACGCCCCACATTCGGCTGATCTCGATTTCCAAACTCTTGTTTTAAGACGTTTCTCTGCCTCCTTGGTAACGACGTTTTGATCGCAAGGTACAGCAACATCGATAAGTAAACACGATTTTTTCGCCAAATCCCGGATAACTATATCCGGTTTGTTTGCCGCTATCGTGCGATCAGTTTGAATTTGTTGGTCGTACAATATCGTACACAAGCCAACAGACGTCACCGGTTTTGGTGAGTGTTCGTACCACTTGGGGCATGTGTTTGGAACTTCGAGGGCGGTACAGATCTGCCAGTGGAGATAGCTACACACCCTGTCATGTCTTTTCAGGTATTCCGTCTTTGCTAGGATTGGACAAGCTGAGACAATATGATCAATGGTTTCTACTTGCTCCAGGCAAATGCGGCATTTATCATCTTGGGAAATTTTGAGAACCGCTTTATCATAATGTCGTGTTCTCAAGGCCTGATCTTGGGCAGCTATTACAAGTGCTTCCGATTCTGGCTTCATTCTTCCCCTTTTAAGCCACATAAATGATTGATCTTTATTGATCTGCACCTTGTCCATTCTTTTTAGGTATTGTCCGTGGAGTGGTTTGTCTCTCCACGATTTCTTTAACATTTTTTGTGTCTCACACTTCATGTTTAGCAGCATCAGAAGTTCAGTGTCTGTGTTATTCGACGTGTCTTGCCTAGTTTTCTTCGCAATGTTTCTTGCTACACTAACAATGCCTCTGTTTCCCATTCTTCGGTCAGATTTCATGACCTGCCTCATTAGAGGGTCGTCTTGATGGCTGACTACATACTTCCCCAACCCGACTATTGCGTTGTGCCAGGAGGCCTCAATTTGTCTGAGGCCTCTTCCTCCTTCCTTACGTGACACATAAAGTCTATGTATATCAGCTCGAGGGTGGGCAACATGATGCATTGTTAGCAGTTTTCTGGTTTTTCTATCCATGGTGCGAATTTCTTGCTCAGTCCAGTCCACTAGTCCAAAACTGTATTCGGCTACAGGTACCGCCAAATTACCTATTGCAGATATTTTATTCCTGGAATTCAGAGCGGACTGCAGGACCAGTCTCACTCTCCTATAATACTCCCTACAAATTCTCTCTTTCATTCTGTCATTCGAGATGGTTTCACATTCGTCAATGCCCAGATATTTGTAAGTTTTACCTGGCTCAAGATCTTGAATCACAGTGTGCGTATCAATTTCAATGTTCTCAGACGTTGTGAGTTTCCCTCTTTTTAAATTGATTTTTGCACACTTGTCAAGACCAAACTTCATGCAGATGTCATTGCTAAAGCCATTCACGACAGATAGCATTTGGGAGAGAATCGCTTCATTCTTAGCAAACACTTTCAGATCATCCATGTAAAACAAATGTGATACTGGCCTTTCATCACCATGGAGCTTAAAACCAAAGTCAGCTTGCGACAACTGTCTCGACAGTGGGATCAAACTAATGCAAAACAGCAGAGGGGATAGTGAATCTCCTTGAAAAATACCCCTGTTAATGTGAATACTTCTGGTTTCTACTGCTTCCTTTCCGCTGTGTATTAGTAACCTGTTACTCCACGACTTCATACTAGCCTTGCAAAATTCAATAAGTCTAGGATGAAATCGATAGATCTCCAGGGTCTTCAAAATCCAATCGTGTGGTACACTATCAAAGGCCTTTTGGTAGTCAATCCAAGCCATGCTCAAATTACGTTTGCGTTTCTTTACATCATTCAAGATGACTTTATTCAGTAGCAAGATTTCCTTACAGCCATAAGAACCTTTACGACATCCTTTTTGTTCAGCTGGCATTAGATGATTCTTATCTAGATGTCTATACATTTTGTCAGCTATGGCTGAAGTTATAACTTTGTACAGTACTGGCAGACAAGTAATTGGCCTGTAGTTCTTCGCCAAAGAGCTGTCTCCCGCTTTGGGTAGCAAATACGTGATGCCGCGTGTGAGCCATTCCGGGATTTCCTTTGGGTTTTCAAAAATTTTATTAACAGCCTTTGCTAGATGAGAATGTATTGCTGTTAATTTCTTAATCCAATAAATCTGGATTTTATCAATCCCGGGGGACTTCCAGTTTCCCCTGTTCTTAATTGCTTGGAAGAGGTCCTCTTCCGAGAATTGGTGAACATCTTCCACTGTTTCTACAAGTTCATCGGCAGCATCAACTTCAGATTGAAGCCAAGATGCGTCTTTGTTGTAGGATCTGCTCTCTTCCCAGATTCCTGCCCAAAATGCTTCGACGTCATCTTTTGAAGGAGTAACAGCTTTGCCATTCGGTTTTTGAGTCAGATTGCGATAGAATCTCTTCGCGTCTGTTTCAAACAACCGGTTCTGTACACGGAAATCTATTCTACGTTTGTACCTTCTTATTCGTTGAGCCCATGCTTGAATTTTCTCTTTTAGCTTCTCAACTACCATTAGTCTGCTGGTGTCATTTTCAATTTGGTATTTTTGTTCAACATTGAATATTTTTCGTTGAACTTTAGAGGTGTGCGTTGATTTAGAAGATGCCTCAGCTAAGAATGATATTTCACGCCGGGTGTCGGCTATCCGTTTCATAATTCTGTTCATCCATGGGGGTACAGAGCTGTTTACTCTGTTTTGCTGCCGGCCGTCGGTGTTCTTGGCTGGCCCCAAAATTATCTGAGATACTAGATATCCAGTTGCATATATGATGTGATTGATTTCAGTAATATCTAGATCTCTGCCTGGGGTCTCCACCACCTCATTTAAGACAGAATTCACTGTTTCTATCACTCTTTTAGCTTTGGCATTTTCGTATATTCTCCTCAACGGTTCGCGAGATTCAAACGGAAGTTGACTAACTCTTTCTATCTCGCGCCGAAGGAGATTTCGCATCATGTCCTTATCGTGTAATTCATTGCCAGATGAGTTTTCACCACTGACGTGTGTTTCACTGGAAAGCGATGAACCTTCCACGGGATCATCATTTTCAAGTTCTACATGTTCGTCATGTGGATTGTTCGAGCGAAATACGTACTCCGCATTTCTCTCAATGTCAGCAAGTTGTTCTGCTGTGAATTTTCCACTGCTGAGTATGTATCGTCGTTGACTGGCAAGCTTCTTTGAGTCTAGGGTAGGTCGCATATCTGGGTTCCGCTCTCTCCATACCTTGAAAACTTCTATTTCTGAGCCCCCATTTTTCGCTTTTGCATAATAAAAGCACCATATCACCTCCTTTAATTCATCCCGGGTCCATCTCTGACGATGGCTTCGAGCTACTGCCGGCTCTGGGTCCCTGGGACTAACATCCGTGGGATAGCCAGACGTCGACAAGGTGACATTAGCTCGGTTTCTGAGCAGGTAAGGGACATTGGTAGAACAAGGCACGTTAAGATTCATTACATTGCTTGTTCTATCCATTTTGCTCATTGGTTTGAAATGAGGATTCGCAGGACGCAAGTTCGAGTTCACAGATCACACTTAACCCTCGGGTTGTTTCCTGCCATCCGTTACTGCGACCCACAGTGGCCTCGGGGCATCCCCCCGCAGGGCCCAGCAAGGGGTCCCTCCGATCGCCAGTCGGCATTACTAAACCCTACGGGATTTTCACTGACTGCTGAAGGCAGCCTCCTTCGCTGACTAATGCAAGGTTCGGGCCTCCACTCTAATCAGTGGCCTGGTGTGCCAACCCAGTTTCTCTCCTGTACCCTCTATGGGTCGACAACAGGAAGTCCAAAGGTTCATGACCCTTCCCTCTCTACTTACTTCCCACTCTCCTCAAAATGGAGTACTTCGTCGTCTGACCCCTCACCTTCAACCTATTCAGCAAGGGAGGCCCTACCGGTAGCTAGGCTACCACTGACATAGCTTTAAGGCTCATGGGGGTACTCAAGCTCCACCACCAACTCCAAGGTCTTGTACTCCCTAGGTGGAGTTATTATTATTATTATTATTATTATTATTATTCCTGTAATTCACGACTAGAGATGTTATGAGTCGGTTGATTATAAAGTCTACTCCGGGTTGCAACCAATTTCCTAAGGAGTAGATCTAGGTCTATCGATGCCTCTGCAACACTTTGCGAAAAATGTGGGCTGTTCCAAATAAAGCATTATTATTATTATTATTATTATTATTATTATTATTATTATTATTATTATTATTATTATTAGCGTATTTCACAGCCATTTCAGACTACGCTACACGTTCTCTTCCCAGGCCCAGTCATATTCTATTCCGGGGTGAGATCAAGCTGTGTCATTACGGGCATTAGCATTTCGGCGGTATCCACAAGGTTGTTAATCCTTGAAATATGAGGTGATAGGATGATGACGAGAAGATATCGTGGCCTTTTTGAACCATACCAGCATTCGCGTGTATGACCAAGGGAAATCACGAAAACCCCTGTCATGATGATCGACCTCGAGATCGAACCTGGGCCTCCCGACTGCCCAGTAAGCGCGCTACGCCCTGAGCCACTTTGCTCGGTTTCATTGTTGTTGTTGTTGTTGTTGTTGTTATTATTATTCCTCTAAATCCCGACTTAAGATGTTATGTGTCGGCTGAATATAAAATCTACTCCAGGTTGCAACCAGCTACTTAAGGAGCAGATCTAGGGACTGTCGGTGCCTCTACAATACTTTGCGCAAAATGTGGGCTGTTCCAAATAAAGCGATTTCTTGCACTTCCCAGTCTTTTGGATTACCTGGGAGTTTAGACAAGTTCTTACACAAATTTGGCGGAACAAATCCCAGAGCTCCGATAACTATCGGGACGACCTGTGCTTCTACGCCCCACATTCGGCTTATCTCGATTTCCAAACTCTTGTATTTAAGACGTTTCTCTGCCTCCTTGGTAACGACGTTTTGATCGCAAGGTACAGCAACATCCACAAGTAAACATGATTTGTTCTCCAGATCTCGGATGACTATATCCGGTTTGTTTGCTGCTATCGTGCGATCAGTTTGAATTTGTTGGTCGTACAATATCGTACACAATCCAACAGACGTCACCGGTTTCGGTAAGTGTTCGTACCACTTGGGGCTTGTGTTCGGAACTTTGAGGGCGGTACAGATCTGCCAGTGGAGGTAGCTACACACCCTGTCGCGTCTTTTCAAGTATTCGGTCTTTGCTAGGATTGGACAAGCTGAGACAATATGATCGATGGTTTCTACGTGTTCCTGACAAATGCGGCATTTATCATCTTGGGAAATTTTGAGAACCGCTTTATCATAATGTCGTGTTCTCAATGCGTGATCTTGGGCAGCTATTACAAGTGCTTCCGATTCTGGCTTCATTCTTCCCCTTTTAAGCCACATAAATGATTGGTCTTTATTGATCTGCACCTTGTCCATTCTTTTTAGATATTGTCCGTGGAGTGGTTTGTTTCTCCACGATTTCTTTAACATTTTCTGTGTCTCAAATTTCATGTTAAGTAGCATCAGAAGTTCAGTGTCTCTGTCATTCTGGTTGTCTTGCATAGTCTTGTTCGCAATGCTTCTTGCTACACTTACAACGCCTCTGTTTCCCATTCTTCGGTCAGATTTCCTGACCTGCCTCATTAGTGGGTCATCTTGATGGCTGACTACATACTTTCCCATCCCGGTTATTGCATTGTGCCAGGAGGCTTCAATTTGTCTCAGGCCTCTTCCTCCTTCCTTACGTGACACATAAAGTCTCTGTACATCAGCTCGGGGGTGGGCAACATGATGCATTGTAAGCAGTTTTCTGGTTTTTCGATCCATGATGCGAATTTCCTGTTCAGTGCAGTCTACTAGTCCGAAACTGTATTCGGCTATTATTATTATTATTATTATTATTATTATTATTATTATTGGTCGCGAATTGGCCTCTTAGGACCACGTGTGTGCCGGTACCAGCACTTACCAAGGCTCAGTAAGATTTATCCCGTGGTAAGTGTACGTGACTCCTTTTGGGAGGATCATCATTTTGCTGAATCCACATACCCGTGCCCGAGGCGGGAATCGAACCCGCAATCCTTCCGTTCCCCATAGCCGAGATCGCCATGGCACTACTTCTTTAGCGATCGCGGCTATCCGGGTCGGCGTTATTATTTTTGTTGTTGTTATTATTATTATTATTTCTATTATTAATATTATTTCTATTATTAATATTATTTCTATTATTAATGTTATTTCTATTATTATTACTATTATTATTACTATTATTATTATTATTATTATTATTGCCTAAATAGATCCCATTAAGGGCCAAGGCGTCACGATTTGCGCGGGGTGAAAAACTTGGTTGGTTCCATTGGCTTTAACCAACAACTTAGTTGATCTTACAAAAATATCTAACCGGGTAACCCCAAGAGAGGTGGATTAGGGCATCAACTCATGTCACTGCAGTGCCTCTGACCTGGAGGTCGTGGTTTCGAGTGGAAAGATTTTCAACTCAGCCTGTCAGCTAGATTGAATTCAGTCGCTGTCCGGAGAAGAATTCTAGCAGCCGGTTGCTCTGATTGGAAGTTTTCCTGCTTTCTCCGGTCAAAATCAGGCGAATGCCGGAGCAGTACACTAAAAAACGGTCCAAGAACCGCGTGTGAACTTTCCTTCCTCTTTCTTGTCCTCCCCTCTCCTTTTACTTACACACACACTAACATGAACTGCACTACCACACATGCCGGGAGACCGGTCGGGAACTTACAGATTGTCCCGGCTGGTGGTGCCCCACTGGTGGGAGACACCTGGATGGGAAAACCCTGCTAGCTGATGGTATTTCGGCTCTAGATCTCGCTATCCAGCGGGGGAAGATCATCCCCACCTTCCGAGGAAAAAATGCACTAACTACTAATGACGTTAGCAGTTGACGCGCCTGGAACCATTAACAATCGGTTATCTAAACGGGTAAGACGTTGGAAAGAGATGAGTGAGCTACTCTGGCGCACCGTTTTTGCTCGTTCTGGACAGCACCAGTTTGCGACACAAACCACGTGACCGCAACGTGGGTATTTCGTTTAAAATGCCCTACCACGCGCTCGCCGCCATATTGCCTGGAGAGCGAGACGTATTGAGAAGCATTTTGAAGGTGGTAAAAATGTCAATTTTCAACGCTGACCAACCAAAAGTAACGCGATGAAGGTGTACAAAATGCATATTTAGAAGAAATGCTACATATATCTGTTTCAACGACTTGTAACAAGGTAATAATTTTGGTATCTGGCTGCATTGAAAATTCTCACTAATATTGTGACACAAACTGGTACTTGAAGCTCATTGGCTGACGTCGGATGACATGATAACTCATCTTATCTCTTTCTACAATGGGGTAAGATAGTTAACCCGTTAACGCCCGATGTAATTTTGTATGCACAGTGCCGGTAGCATGTGGAACTTTTACTGTTAAGCCATCGTTTTGTTGCTATTTTATGCAACTAGAGCGCTCTAAAGTACAAACCGCTGGATTTATGAGCATTTTTTCCTAGAAGACGTAACAAAACCCTTAGATCTTAGCAAATGCCCTGCAATCTTTGATGCAGACCAAACACCATTTGCTTCACACGGCCGCTTCTTCCGGCAACCACAGACATGTAGCAGACAAGCACGGTTTTGAAGAAGCTGTGATTTGTGTTACATTTTACTCTTAACGAACGTCAAGAAACTGTTACAATAATATGTGACGAATGAGGGAGAAGTGTAATCTGCGCTTCAATTTACTTTGAAACTAAAATGATAAAATGTTCATTAGTTATTATGGTTTGTCTTACAAAAAGACGGGTAAAATGGTTAGACAAGAGTGGTTATAAGATTTTCAGTTTTAAAACTAAACAATATCGTTTCCGCATGTGATTTCAGTGTTGGGTATTGTTCTTTGAGGGAATAAAAATAAATTGTTAAGCACAATTCAAATAATTTATGAAGAGTGGAAGAAAATGCAGGAATACATAGAAAAACTACGGTCACAAGAGCAGAGCTGTGTGGTTTTCTGAATTATGATCTGGGCTGTCCGGAGGACGCTGCGTCGAAGGTGAAGATGCCGACGTTTCGACCAACATATCTTGGTATTCTTCACGGCTGTAGTGCGCCAGGATGTTGGGCGTTCCGGTTTATATGAATTTATTCTGAATCATGTACGGTAGCGCTGAGCCATCTTTAAATCTGTTGCTAGATTTACCCAGGGGAAAATTTTGGTTGCTTGGGAATGCCGATCTTGTATAATAGGCGCATAAAAGGCTCCGAAGCGCGTCCGAGAGAACGCCGACAGCGAGCGGTCACTCGTGCTTCAAGAGGAAGAGCACTACTAAGGTCCGATTAAATTAAGAAGGTGATTGACAGTTCTGTGTGACGTCAGGACGCCTCTCCCGTTTCCATGGCGGCTGCCAACCAGAGAGACAAAACGTGACGTGTCCGGTCGCTCAGTTGCCTCTGCCGAACACGGGAACATTTGAGCATCGCACAGCGACTTCCCTGCCGCCGCGCCGCCCGCGTTTCTGCCTGTGCTGCGCGCGCAATGTGTACTGTGTTGTGATGAGTTGCGTTGAGGTTAGGCTTTTGTCGTATTTTTTTTTACACTTTTTCACGTATTTTTTGAAGTGTTTGTTTTCGTGTCCCGGTAACACGTGCTCAGTGGTTTGCTACCTGGCAACGTCGTTCCCCTCCACTCACAGTCAATCACCTTCTTAATTTAATCGGACCTTAGGTACGTAAGCGTGGCACGAGGAGGAGGGCGGAGCAGCGGGGGCGACAGCGTCAGTGTCCTAGATGGAAGCCACGGCGAAGAGGACGGCGGAAGTAGTCAGAGGCAGGGGCGAGAGTGGGCAGTGGAGTTGATGGTGGGGGGGGTGAAGGTGGCGGAGGTGTTGGAGCTGGAAGAGGTAGCGGTGGTGATGGAGGATGTGGAGGAGATGGTGTTGGAGGAGCTAGAGGCGATGATGTTGGATGATGAGGTGAAGGCGAAGGTAAGGAGGAGAAGGTGGAGGTGGTGAAGGAGGAGTGGTGGTTGAGATGACGGAGGTGATGGAGGAGGCGGTGTTGGTGGAAGAGATGTAGAGAGATGTGGTAGTGGTGGTAGTGATGGAGGATGTGGAGGTGGAAGACGTGGAGGAGGAGGTGGAGGTGATGGGGGAGGAGGTGGAGGAGGAAATGGAGGAAGTGGTGGAGGAGGTGGATGAAGAGGTGTTGAGGGAGGTAGTGGTGGTGGAGATGGTGGTAACGGAGGGTGTGGATATGGTGGCGGCAATGGAGACGAGAGCAGAGCCGAAAGCTAAGATGGCAGAGAACGCAGAGGCGACGGCTGTGAAAGTTGTGGCGGTAGCTGGAGAGGTGCGTGTGGAAGTGGTGGAGTGGGGAGCGGGAGGTCGGCACCCTTCGCTTTGCGAATTCCCACTCCGACCCTAGCACGCTACCTGACGCTTCGTAATTGTCATTTCGTGTTGCTCTCCAAAGCGCACGAAGGAGCGTGTCGACCGCGGCGTCGGAATTCTCGCACATGCAGTGCGCGCCGGAAGCTCAGCGTTGCGTGGACACTTAAGGACGGAACTGTAAAGTAGCTTCTTTGTCGCCCGCTCGCAGGCAATTGTGTAATGTTCTCGGAAAAAGTTCCTTGGTTTTGTCTCACCTTTGTCGCTGCGACATCACGTCACTGTTTCATTATCTAAACCAGATCTGGGCGACTTGAGGGTTAGGAGGTTAATATGACGCTTTACTGAATGCTGAGATTTCTTAATTACCTTTTTTTAATTTTAATTGTTATGTGTAGGCAGAGGGACTAAAATATCAATCGAAATGCTTGGGGTACTGCTAAGATAAGTCACACAATAAATCTCCCGCTAGTCGTAAATGCTATAAAATTGGTGTGTGGCATTTCTTGTTACTGTACGTCTTGTTCATATTTATGAAGAATTTGCGGTAGTAAAAAAATGAGAAACATTTCGACCAAAATCTAAATTTGGCTAATCTTGTTATTCCCCCAAGCGGTTTCATTGAATTTTTGGGTGTAAGAAGTGGAAAGGGAATTATTTAAGGGATAATATTGTAGCGGTACGCTATTTTTAATATTTTTAAATTTCACAAATAACTGTCGATGTGAGGCGTCCACCTCCCGCCGCCGCCAGCCGGGTCGGCGCGCCCCCTCCGCTAATGAAAGGGATGACAGCACGCGCCCCTCTAAAGTTTATGGCCATCGTCCGCGAGTCGACCCTCATCCCGTCACGCACCCGGGCGCCGAAGAAGAGATTAGAGACGTGTGCTGATCCCGCCGTTCCGGGTATCATGCGCACTAAGTACCCAGGCCGTCCTTCGCAGCTTTCTCCAGGGGTCCCAACGGACATTCCGCGTACCCTTTACTGACCTACTTCCGAAGTCAGACGGAGAGCGTTTTCCAGACAGAGATAGGGCTACGGAAAATTCCTAGAATCACCGGACCTGATTGGCCGAGGACAAAATTACGGCGTAGTAGCACTTAGCCAATCAGGGGCAAAATTCCGTGGGGTGGGAGCGATTTTGGGGCACTTTTGAATTTTCGGGGTGGCGGAACGAGGAGACCTGCACGCTAGCGGCGTAGGGGAGAATATCACTTCTTTTTGTTCGATTGAGCTGGGGAGGGCGAGCGCCGCGGAGTGAGTAACAGCTCCGGCGCCGCGTTCGAACACTACGTGTACTCGACTTGTCTTGGGTGGCGAGCGCCGCGGAGTAAGTGATAGCTCCGGCGCCGCGTTCGAGGGAGAATTTTTTTTTGGGACTGAGTTCGTGGACTCTGAGCTCTGCCGTGGGCAGTGACCGGTGACTAGTTTTCTCCGAGATTCGTGATCGTGAAAACTCCAGAGAACTTTCCGTAAGAACTGCTGATTTGTGTGAACGGAATTCGCGATCATTCACGATCCGGGCCAGCTGACCGTCGCCGCCGCCGCCGTCACCGCCGCAGCCGCTGTCGCCGCCGCCGCTCCTTTGGTAGCTATTGTGGAAGGACGTTTCTCGGCCTGGCAGGGCCATCTCAGCCGCCGACCCAGACGGAGAGAAGCCGACGCTGCCGCCGCCCGCCGCCGCCGAGGGCCGCCTACACGCCGCCCCATTCAGGCATAAACTTCGGTCAACGACCGCCAAAGAACTATTGTGCATTGCTGTGCCGCGCTTAGGCACTTGTTTCCTCATTATTGTCAGCCAGAAGGCGAATGGCCTAGAGTTTGTTGGGGCCTGTAAAGGAATTTGATTGAAATTCTCGTTCTTTATTTTTTTTTAGATTTAAGTTTTATCTCATTTTTTCTTTCGTTTCTAACTGAGCTCATCAGGTAGGGCCTTTCTTAACTCTTTGAATCACTGTAACTTCCCCGGCCTATTATTAGGCGGGAATAAACCTTTTATTTGCTTTACCAACCACTGAATTGTTTCTGTAGTTAGCAAACGCCTTACGACTCCTTCCATCCGAGTTAGATTCTAAGCAGGTGACAAAGTTGGCCGACTGAGCTAGGCCCGGGCCGCCCTCGTTGACTTCGGCGCACACCCACGCCGCCGGAGCTCGACGCTGTGGTTGACGATCGACGCCACCGTGTGGCTCGATAACGAACCTTGGGTGTGACAATATCGAAGCGGAGTTTGTGACATTTGAATTATTTTCTGCAATTACAAACATCGAAATAAAATTCCGTGGCGGTATCTCTCATTATTGAAATGAAACTTGATCATGGCCGATTAATCCAATTAGGAACTTCTTGTAGCTTCCATTACATCCATTTTATTGGAAATTAGTTTGCCTAATAAAACGTTTATGTAAAACAGAAATAAGTAAATTATTGGATATATGAGGCAATTACTCGTAATTAATCAATCTGAAACCTGCTGATAGGATATATCTTGAATCCATACTAGGTCGCATTTCCGTCAGTAATTCTTTGGCTGACAGGAGTCGTCATAGCAGCGGATCTTGTGATTTTCCAACCAAGAATCAAAGTAGTTTCATGATAAACACGAACCTTATAAGTTATAAAAGACTTCTTGTTATTAAGCTTGTAACTTCCTCTGACAATGAGTAGAGGGCCTCTCTTACGATTCTCTGCTTTCATAATGCTCTATAGAAGCAAATTTTGGGAACAATGCTTCATTGTTACTTGATGGGAATTGATGTTTTGTTCTACCAAAGGATAAAAAATCTTTTAAGGGGACTCGGAAGGGGTACCCTTTCCCATATTAAATTGACTTTTTAAAGGAACATTTTCTCTTAAACTACTGAAGATAATAAGTTGAAACTTGCCAGTATTGTGGTTTAGAGTTCAGTAGAAATATCAAGACAATTTTCTTCACGTTTTGTTCCTATATTGTTAACATAATCGCTTTGTTTACTATTTCGAGTATACTTTGTCTTCTTAAACATGCGATTACCAAATCGTGATATTGTGACCAAATTGCACCAAATGCAAAAAAGCGATCCGCAAACTCACACTCACACCTCCCCAGGCAAGGTTTCCTTCATATCGAATAAAACACAGCGTAGAATGGACGTAGAAAAATGAAATTGGGTTTGTTTCAAAGATAAAATTCCGCAGAATTTTTTAATGTAAAATCCATGAATTTGTAAACTTCCTCCGGCTCTTCTTAATTTTCAATAATAATAATAATAGTAATAATAATAATAATAACAATAATAATAATAACCATAATCATGTTTGAGATCTTCAAAGAATTGACAACGAAAATTGGACCAAAGGAGAAAAAAGAAGCCAGGGAAAAAAACAAGGAAAAGAAAGTAGAAAAAGCTTAAGCGGCGTCTGACCGGCGGGCAGGCGCTCGACGGCGAAGGCGAGGTCGGAGGCGCGCTCGGCGCGGCGGTGCAGGGTGTCGGCGTCCAGCACGCGGAACTGCCTGTAGAGGCGCGCCGCCAGCGGGTCGTCCGCGCCGCGCAGCGTGAACACCCAGGCCTCGTGCGTGGCCGCCCACGGCACCCCGCTCGCCGCCAGCTGCCGCGCGCTGTCGATGGGCGCCTGGAACCTGCGCGCCACGCCGCCTTTCGACCCCACGCACCACCCGCTCCTCCCCCTTGGGCCATCACGCCTTTCAACTCGCCCCCAGCTTCAAGCACTTCTAGCTTTCAAGCGCGCACATCTTATCCCTGCCCTCACCTCTCAGCTCTCTACATTTCCAGCCCCATCACTTTTCGGTCATCTCACATTACAGACTCTTTATCTTCCAAACTACACCCCTTACAATCTTCTTACATTCTGACCTCCCAATTCCTACAGTCTTTTTAATCTCCTTTGTTCCTAGCCCCTTAGTTCTGACATCCTGCCCCCTTAGTTTTCACCTACATCTTCCATCTCCCACTTCTCTAGACCCCACATCATCCCCAGACATCTTCCAGTTCTCTTATCTTCCAGTAACCCTCACCTTCCAGTACTCCTTACTTTACGGCATTCCTCATTTTCAGAGTCTTTTAACCTTCCAGTATCCCTCATCCTCCAGTCCCCCCCATTCTGCCAGCAACCCTTCCCTTTACAGCCTTCTCACCTTTCATTCCCCTTCTAGTTGCAGATCCCTCATCATCCAGCAAACCTTGACCTTCCAGTCTCCTCACCTTGCATCCTTCCTCGACATTCAGCTCCCCACCACTGCCAGTTCCTCTCATCTACCTCACCTCACCTCGCTTCTCCTTCTGCCGCTCATGAAGGTGATCTGAATCGGCTAATGTGAGATTAATTTATCCCACATTTCTTGTTACACTGAGAGAAAGAAATCTGGGTTGAACCTCAAGGGCTATCTCTGATAGAAGTCGAAGGATGAAATCAATTATCAGATGGGAAAGCCCTCTGTCCTTCTGAGTCAAGTGAACGTGCAGGAGGGCAGGGCGCACCTGGGCACGGCGAGCACGGAGGCGAGCCCGCTGCAGTAGGAGGTGGTGACGAGCAGGAAGGTGATGGTGAGCCAGTTGAGCACGTGGCGCGCGGGGCCGCGCTCGCGGTCCTCGTCGTGGCGCTCGGCGTCGGGCGTCTGCAGCACCAGCAACCCCAGCGCGCGGAACGCGCAGTCGCCCAGCGACGCGTACCTCCCGCCTCCGCCGCGCCCAGCCGGCTCTGCGCACACGCGGGAGCGCTCATTGACATGGTTGGATTGATGGACTGATTGGCGATTCCGAGCGCGTCAACGGCTAAGATCATCCGTCCCGTAAGTGTAGTGCATACTTTTATCGCTGGCGGAGGCGGTGATATTTCCTCTCTACTGGGTGACGAGATTCGGTGCGTACCTCCCGCCTCCGCCGCGCCCAGCTGGCTCTGCGCACACGCGCGAGCACTCGTTGAAAGGGTTGGATTGATGGACTGATTGGCGATTCCGGGCGCGTCAACGGCTAAGGGCATTCGTCCCGTAAGTGTAGGGCATGTTTTTATCACTGGCGGTGGCGGTGATGCTTTCCCCACCGGGTGAAGAGATTCCGCGCCGACCTACACGTCGGCTTGCTAGATTTTCCCAACCAGGAATCTACCACTAGCGGGGTGTTGCCCCAGCCTAATTGAGCTCTAAGCTCCCGACCTGTCTCCCAGCATGTGCGATAGCGTAGTGCATGTGAATTTAAGTGTGTGTAAGACGTGAGGAAAAGAACAGGACGAAGAAGGAAAGATCACGCTCGCTCCGTGACACGTTTGTGATGGTACCCGTTTGGTATCGGAGAAACCAAGGAAAACTACCGATCAAAGCAACCGGCTGCTAAAATTCTCCTCCAGACATAAGGTGAATTCGATCTAGCGGACGAGATAGTAACGAAAATTCTGCTACCGTTGGGACTCGAACCCCAGTATCTCCCGGTCAGAGGCATTGCAGTGACATCAGGTGCCCTGAGCCACCTTTGCCGGTAATATGGTTGAAGGTTACACTAGCCTGTCTCATAAAACGCGTCTCTTCACAAAACTCACGGCCAAAACTAAAATATTTTCAAACGGATAAAAAACTGCCTAGGGGGAGGAATAATCGTTTCCGAGTTCTACGCGATTGTAATATGGGTTGTAGTAATGTTAGAATCTGCGAACTGCTAGAATCTATTTTTTCGTCTTCATTCCGTTTGATGTATCACTGGGAGTAATCTCCTGTTCAACACGAGAACACTTACGGTGTATTACGTCCATGGTTTCTTAAAACTCGTTAAAAAACTTAATTTATTCTTTGTGTATTATATAGAGAGTTTTCTTTTACATAAGTGATATTTATGGTTCCTTTGTACGTGTATTATTATTTTCTAATTATTTTATCTTTATTTCGATAACCCTTGGTGATAAAAATGGACAGGTGTTGATTTGCTTGTAAAGAGTAATGGGGTAAATATTTTAAGTTGATGACATCTTTACTAATATTTTATTTAATATATAAAAGACATTCTACCTTACTTGTTTCTATTGTAATGGCTCTATTAGTTCTTAAATAATTAATTTAGTAATATAAATACTTCGCCCCACGTTGGAAATGCCAACTGAAACGGTTCTATTATCTCCCTCATAATTAATTATAAATGTTGTAAACAATATTTTCCTTCACTCAAATTGGTTATCAATATTATTAGGTACTTGAAAACAAAAAATATACAATAATATTTACTACGCCTTCCAACTAATCCATCATTTTCAGTCAAATTTATTTTTGGGCTTGATTTTGCGTTTGCATACACAAAATGGTATGCTTATCATCGGTTTGGGAATAGGATACGTAGTTATTTTCCTCTCTTGCTGAAAACTGAAATAAAACACTAAGATTTTCGAAATGTACCATTTCCGCCGCAATCGTCGGTGCAATTACGTTTGTTCCTGCATCAAATCAATTATCTTGTTTCACACCCACTTCCAATTGCTATCACATAACAAATCAAAGAAAAATAATAATACTACTGAATATTTATGCCTTTTTTAAAAACACAATACTGTAACACATTCACTCATCAAACAAAGAAAAAATAATTCACACGTGCGCACGTTCCTTCTTTATTGACACTTTACTTTTGAAATTTATTATTTTATCTACTACTATAAAACATTCTTGGCCTTGACATATTGCTATGTTGAATTATTTTAAATGTTCACTTCCCTTATATCGAGCATCGCGTTCTTTACCCTGGTAAATAGCAGGTTCTGTGTTTAAGGTTATTTAGCTACGCACGCTACGATTTAGATGTTCGTTCCAACGAAAATGTGACATTTCCTTCACACTGATATTTCATCTTAAATGTCGTCCTCCCTTCTTCCTTTCTTTTTTCTCTCCTCAAATTTTCCGCTGACCTCGTCTCCTCTCTTTCCGCTCTTTATCACGTCTATTCCGACTCTTTCTCTTCTCTCTCCTCCCCTTTCTATCTGGCTTTCGTTTGTGATTGAGCTATCGTTTACCGTCATTCAAAATGCGAACTTTCTTCGGGTCTGGAGGACGATCAGAGTGAATTCGTTTTTAACTGAAGTCCTGTTTGGGAAAAATCTCAGTTTGGGCAAACACGAACTTTTACATAGGAATATTTCAAACATTTACTAGATTTCAGATATAGTCGCGCTGCGTCCGTTAGGTTCTGGCGAACGCGATCAAATTTCTAAGTTGGCAGATCGGTTCAAATAAACTGAGCTGACCAACGTGGACGCTGAGAATCGTATTTCTTTAGTTTATGAACAAGAATCTCTGTGAGATTCCAGATACTAGAAAACTATGGCAAGGAATTTTAGAAGAAAGTTATGGAATGGATTGCTGATAGTTTCTGCCAAACGTTGACCTAACCTTACTAATGCACTAGGAATGTGAGATTTAGTCCAAAATATCTCGTACCTTAACAGACATATCAAATGCCATTATCAGATAGCAGTTTTAATATGTTGGCTTCCATTATGTGGTGTTTATGCGAATGTCTGGTGCAGTCAAATGTTTACCACAATTCCGCAGAATGAAACTATCGTCGAGTCCGAATTTCTTTCCTCTAAAAACGGATACACTCCAAATATGGATGAGCGTTCGCTTAGTGTGTCGAGGGGAGGTCCGAAAGAAGTGAATGGAGCTGAACAGGAAGGGAAGATGCCCCAAAAGATGATGGTAGACCCTAAGAATTGTGAGGCGCGGGTATATCTTTGACAGATTGCTAAAACAAATGGATAGATGGAACGCATGTGGCACGCTATGTCAGGGGCAGTGATTCAGAAAGTTTTACGTATAAAGGTATTTGTAAGTTAGCGTAGCAAAAACCATAGCCAATTCGATACGGTCAGTTTAACTTGTTTCGCTTGCTCATTCCCAAGGCGTCCGCATTTCCTCCTATATTATTTCGCCCTCCTCTTCCCTTTCGCCAACACTTATACTAAGAGGCGTATCTAAGTATCCAGGCGCCCATGGCAAACATAATATCAGGACTGTCAGGATACTTCAATTTAGGGATTTGTTATTTGCTTTAGCGTGTATATTCTAAATAGCGCCCTCTTGGTAGTGGCACCCATGGCACGTGCTATGTCTGCCATACCGTAGATTCGCCTCTGCTTATACTGCATGCTCTAAACCAGGGGTGTCCAACTTGCAATACCTCAAGGACAACAACTAAACCCATTAAAGTGGTTGCGGGACATTTTTCATTACTCGGGCGATTTCCACCTGACTTCCCCGTATTGTTTATTTCTGAGTTTACCCGGCTGCTCTGAAATGCGGGGAGGGGTGGAACGCAATGAAACACATTGGGATGATTTTGAATTTGTAAATTTGCTGGAAAAAATTCTTATATTTAACTTATTTTCACATTAAGGGGATGGTGACCCGAGTAAAGCGTGCGCTTGTCTCATAAAGTCCTCGCCCGACATGGATGCAAGAGCTGTAACTTTTGACTAATAGCTTTTTGGGGGCCACAATAAATGACACCGTTGGCCACATGTGGCATGGCATCGCATGGCGCCAGTTAGTTAACCCTGTTCTAATCTGTGCAAATGTCAAAAGACCAGTCATCGAGAACGTAGAGCTTGCCCTGGTTGCGGCGCGCGGCGGTAGCTCGGAAGTGGAGGTATCTGGGGAGGGAAATGTCACGTTTCTGCTCGGGAGGAACTTCACTTCTTACGGGATATATTTTTGCTCCACTTTCGGAACGAAACGGTATTTGACCCGCTCGGCCAGAATCAATATTCACTTATTCCAAGTCGACGGCTATGCTCCGGTTTTCCACCTTCACAGTCAACGCTAAAGTGAGGGTTCTCTGAACGCAGTTTATACTAAAATACACATATGACTTGTCAAGGTTCTCTTGCGTAACAACTACTGAAGTATTTCTAATTAATTAAATTAATATTCATTTATCCATTTGCTGCAGTTCATTGTCAAAGTAGTGGTGTTACAGAATGCCATTGACTTTTCCATATTAGTTTTCTATTTCCTGGATCTGGGCTAGCTATTCGGAATCGCCACATACCACATACTCTTGCCAGCTGCCATCTATCGCCGCTTAAAGTACATTTTTTAACATTTTCTTAAGTTTTGGTTTCCTAATTATAGAACAGAAATAATAATTATAGAATTAAAGAAAACAAAAATCTCGTCCTAAAGGACAATTTTCTTGAAAAATTGTGTAGCCGTTTTTAAGAAAATGGCGTTTAAGCGCTGCTAACAATGCGAAATTTGAAGCTCTTTTCCACAGAAAATGTTTGATTTGTCAAAACCTTCATTTGAAGTCATTTGAAGCAGTTACACTCACAAATATAATAATGTTTACAAATTGCTGGTAATGTGCTTGTTAAAGATGTGAGAGATCATTCAAAAAAATTACATTTCTGTAATTTTTGAAAAAAACAAAAAAATGTTTAAAATAGACTTTACGACGTATTAAAGAGATCAATTAGCACTATCTGTTTCAAAATTTTGAAAAAGTATTTGGGACCTTTTTGAGAAAATTTCAAAAATGTCCGTTCCGCTTCATGTAAAGTACCCCCAAAATTAATTAATGTTTTTCAAAATTGCAGTGCTTCAACTCAGACCAAATGGACAGTGGTCTCTTCAATTTGGAAAAAAATCGCACGTATAGTTTAGGCGCTGTTGTTCACATACGCCGGACAGACGGACGGATATTTTATTTTTAATTGGTTTTTCGGTATTAAGGACCCACAAAAGAGGGATTCTGACTACACGACGTGTTAGGGGATTTTTTTTCTTAATTTAGCAACTAGATTTATCCATTTTTTCGTTATCAAGACGAAATGAATTTTTTCTGCCGAAACTTCGACTTTTTTCACGCAGCATTACATAACTTTCCATATACTACGTATATTACTCCATTTTTACGTACGTATACGGGAAAGTAAAAGAATACATGTTGGTGAGTAGGAAGAGGGGAGGGAGACAAGAAGGAAAGGAGGGTGACAAGGAAGGAAGGAGGGAGACCTAGGTACGGAGAGAGAAAGGGATACGGGGTGGGTGAGGGGGTGGAGGCAGGGAAACGGGGAGGGAAATATGGAGGCAGGAAGGGAGAGAGAGAGAGAATGAGAAAGGTAGGTGATGGGGGAGAGAGACTAAAAGGAAGGTGGGAAGGGGGAGAGAGAAAAACGGAGGCTTGGAGGGGGAAGAGAGGGAGGGGGAGGGAGAACATACGGGGCGGCGAGGAGGGAGTGGAGAGGGGGGTGCGGGGAGAGGTGAGGGACGTTTCGGATGGTGAGGAAGGGGTGGCGGGGAGGGAGAGGAGAGAGGGAGGCGGGGAAGGAAAGATGAGAGGGTGGCGGTCAGGGAGAGAATGAGGCGGGAGGGAAGGAAATGAGGTGGTGCAGGGGAGAGTCGGGGAGATTCAAAGAAAGGCGGGAAGGGAGATATGAGGGCAGGGAGGGAGGCTTGTGGAGACTTGGAAGGAGGCATGGGCAGAGGCGAGGAGGAAGGGAGGAAGAAGTGATGCGGGGCGGGAGGGGCAGGGAGGGAAGCTTGTGGAGACTGGGAAGGAGGCTGGGCAGAGGCAAGGAGGAAAGAAGGGAGGGAGAGAGTGATACGGGGCGGGAGGGAGGCTTGTGGAGACTGGGAAGGAGGCATGGGCGGAGGCGAGGAGGAAGGGAGGGAGAGAGTGATGCGGCGCGGGAGGGGCAGGGAGGGAGACTTGTAGAGACTGGGAAGGAGGCATGGGCAGAGGCGAGGAGGAAGGGAGGGAGAGAATGATGCGGGGCGGGAGGGGCAGGGAGAGAGGCTTGTGGAGACTGGGAAGGAGACATAGGCAGAGGCTAGGAGGAAGAGGGAGAGAGTGATGCGGGGCGTGGCCCGGTGGGGACGCAGAGGGGCGCGTCTCACCGAGGAGGCGCGCGGCGGCGCCCGTGACGGCGCGCAGGGCGGCGGCGGAGCCGAGGAGCGCGGCGAGCAGCGCGGCCCACAGCCCGGCCTCGAAGGGCAGCACGGGCGCCATCCAGCCGGGCAGCGGGCGCGGGCGCGGCGCCAGGCACGTGATGCCCGTGCGGATGTACGGCACGCTGAAGTCCACGAACTGGTACTCGTGGTGCCACAGGTAGAGCGCGCCGAAGCCCAGCGACGCGCGCTCCTCCACCACTGCGCCCAGGATGCCGTTGCCGTGAAGTTGTCGAAGATCTGCGATTCGGTGATTGATGGTTAGTGCTTTCGGGTGCGTTAACTGCTAAGGTCGTTAGTCCCGGAAGTGTAGTGAATGTTTTCATCGCGGTGATCTTTCCTCGCTGGCTGGATCCGGCGCCAACCTGCGTCGGGTTGCGGGGATTTTCTCCGCTCTCTGAATCTGAATCAGTGAAATTGTCGCTGATTCAATCAGTGAGAGCCGACGTCACTGATATATTCAGTCGAAATGAGTAGTTTTGCTGACAATCAGCGAAAATCAGAACCTTTTCTTAATGACCGCCAGCATTTTACTGGTCGTCAGTGGTGCGCCACATCCCTCACTGATCGTTCAGTTGTTCACGTGCTGCTGTTTTCACAGATTTTACTGATTCAAAAAGTGAAGTTTCACCGTTTCAAAAGTGGACCCGATTTTCTCTGATTTGTTCAGTTCAATTCACTGATTGTCAGTGGCAGGGTTATAACTGACACCATCAGTGAATAGTCACGGTCAATCAGTAGTTTTTCACTGACTCAGACTGAGAGAGCGCAAGCTGGGCACCGCCCACCCGGGAGAAACGCGAAGCTCCCGACTGGTCTCTCGTCATGTGTGGTAGTGGACGTCAGTAGTAAGTGTGTGTGTGTTGAAAAGATAAAGATAGAAAGAGGAAGAAGAAGGAAAGATCGCTCGCGGTCTGTGGACCGTTTGTTAGGGCACTGCTCCGGCATTCGCCGTGTGTTGGACGAAGAAACCACGGAAAACTACTCATCAGAGCAGCCGGCCGCTAGAATTCTCCTCCAGACAGCAACTAAATTCGATCTACCTGTCGAGATAGTGTCGAAAATCCTGCCACTGTCGGGACCCTATGCCTAGGACCTCCCGGTTAGAGGCATTCTTTTGACATCGGTTAGTACCGTGAGTCTCTACGAAGATCTGCGAAGATTTGCCACATTGAGCTCACTTTTCATGATCAAGCAATTCATGATCGGAAATCAGTGGTTAACTCCCAGAGGAATCGAATAAAATTCATTTTAAACAAATTAATTACGTAATTAATTTCTCTATTTCAATAGCATTTGTAAAGCATTTCTACGTGACCTATCATTTTGTGATACGAGTACAGTTCTAGTTCTAGTCAATAGTTTACTACTTGTTCTAGTTAAGTATATTTTGATAAGATTATTCAATGTCTTCATTGAAATATTTCCGATATACATCCTGACTGAATCGTCAAAAAAGCCATCAAAACTTCTTGGATTCAATAATGCACATATTGATAGCATAAAGGAAAATCAACTTTCTATGAGTTCATAATATGTTTATGCTTCGAAATATGTTTATGCTTTAAATAACCTTTTGCAAAAAAACTGTAAGGCGAATTCTCGCAGCAGGAAAATATCCATAACAATCTTATCTCAGGACATACCTCTCAGACTTTTTCTGGCCTACCTAACTAATTACTGCTATTCTCTTTTGACATCTCTTTTTCTGTCTCATTATTTTTCACCCACTGATTACCCTTGTTTACTCCAAGACCGTGTAATTAATCTTTCTGTTTTCGTGCCTTCCTCCATTTCCTTTTCCGTGGCCTTGCTTTTCACTCGCTCATTTAAAGAAGATGGCTCAGCAGATTCTTGCAGGATTCGTACGCGAGGACGTTTTATTTAATTCCCATTAAGACGCAGTTCAAGAGGTAAGCAAATTGTAATTTATTTCCTTTCAAGATAAATTAAAATGAAATTGCCTTTTGCTATGAGATTTCTCACTTTGACATCTGAAGGAAGATAGATGCAAATTATAGCCTTCAAGAAAGCGATAGGATTGCAAAACGATTGCTATGAAATTGCGTTAGCTGTATTAAGAGTTTGCACGAGATATCGATGATCGTTAAATCGCGTGCGAAAACACGAGAAGGAAGGCAAGATGTGCAGTAAAACCATCTACGCAAACTATTGCTACTCAGATAGCATCGGGCTGGGGGAAGGTTGCTCAGGGCATCAAATAATGTCTCTGCAGTGCATTTGATCGGGAGGTCCTAGCTTCGAGTCCCGACTAGCGGGGGAAGACCATCGCCACCTCCAGAGGAAAAAACATGGACTACACTTACGACCTACGCCAACTGCTAGTAACCTTATCACTTGAATCACTAACAATCAATCGCACTCAGAATCACTAGCAATCAATCAATCAGAAAGCATCGGGTAGCCCAAAGCAAGCTACACGTTGTGAACACCCAGAAATTGATTTTTACTGCGTTAGTAATTTGTTACATTGATTTTCTTGTGTGCTTTCTTTGCGGAAATGTGAAGTAATTTTTTATGACCAGAGTGCCTTTTCAAATTTTAGGAAGTTGATGTTTTTAAGATGGCATTGAATATAGCCGCCTACCTCCTCAGTGACGTCGGCCGTTTTCAGATTCCATGCTGTAGCGTTGCACATTACTCACGAAAGATATTCGTCCATAATTTGATTACTATCAAACGGAATTTTGGTAAAGCTCTGCCGCAACCATCCGTGTCTCTCGGATTCGCTATCTCAAATTTTCATGAATTAAGTATTGTAACAGTTTTATTAGTTCATGGGATTTAGTTAATAAATAAATAATATTATTCTCTTCTCCACAAGCTCGGCGGCCAACTGTAACAGTCGTATTAGCTCTCATATAGTTAATTTAATAACTTAAATATTTCGCCCCACGCTGGGGATGCCAACTGTACCGATCATATTAGCACTCACCTAAGTAATTATAAACAGCTTATTAAATATTTATTGCTAACTGATATTGTTTTGTTATTCGTATTGTAAACAATATTTTCCTCTTCTGAAATTGGTACTCAATAATATTATCTGAAAAAAGGCGAGAAAAAAATAGAATATAATTATGATAATATTTACTACTCTTTCAAACTAATCCACCGTTTTCGGTAAAATTTATTTTTGGGAGTGACTTCGCGAAGCCGCCCCGGGAAGGGGGATACTTATCATCAGTTTGGGAATATGATATGTAGTTTTTCTCCTCTCTTGCTCAAAACTGAAATAAAAATGTGAATATGTTCAAAATTTATCGTTGCTGCCGTAATGGCTGGTGCAATTGTTGCACAGTCACCTCCAATTGCTATCACATAACACATCAAAGGAAAATAACAACACTACTGAATATTTATACCTTTTCTTTGACACCACAATACTCCAACTTTCATTCATAAACTACAAAGAAAAAATATTCACACTTGGGCGTTTTCCTTCTTTATGACCATTTTAATTTTGACGTTTAATATTTTACCTACTGCTATTAAACATTCTTGGCCCCTTGTCATATTACTACGTTGAATTAATTTAAATGTTCACTACCCTTATATCGGGCGCAACCAGTTTCACCAGAAAAGCAGCACGTGCTCCGCTGACCTCCAGAATTACCATCTTTTCATTAAAAATTTGTTTCCATGTACATTCACGTACTTCCGCTTCTCCAAACATTCTGTACGTACATTTATGAACGCAAAATCAAATATTGCCTCTATCCACAATGCAGCCCTCCCCAAATCTGGCCTCCTTCTGTGTTCCTGTGGCTGTCCCTTCCCTCAAGTTCAAAAAATAATTGCCATTTCCCTTTTTTGTCAATTACTTTAGAATGTAATATTGCATTTTCTCTTTATATATTGCTACTACTCAATCCCACTCCCTTTCGTAATTCATTTAAATATTCTTTTAGTTATTTCTTCCATATTTAATTATTTTTTAATCCCGTTCAGCTTATTTTAGCGCTGTTACTTACATCAGGATTTTCGCCTCGTGGTTTTCGATTGTTTTTTCGAATTTTTTCAAATTTTCTTCTAAAAGCGTATGTCCGAAGAAGTCTGTTCCTATGAATGTTCACCACCCTGAAACCCCCTTATTTATTTATTTATATTTATTTATTTATTTATTTATTCCGGTCTGTTTGTTGTTCTACGGTTCCTGAGCTCCGGCTTAATAAATAAATAAACATTAATCATCTCGGATTTTGTCATTTGTTTATTCTCAATATGTCGCTTTCAGGTTATTAAACTAAATTGAAATACTGTTTTAATGAGTTTGTATGAATCGTCACAGTCTATTTTTAAAGTTTGTGCAGTTTTGGGATTACTTCATCTAATTCGTGGATCTTAAGACTACTAGATCCCATATATACCTTAGCAACAACTCGTCATTGAGACATGCAGGATAAAAAGCAACCGCTTCGTACCCAGTAAATTCATTATATGACCATGCTCATGATTCAGGGATTCAATACAGCAAAAATGTTCTTTAACATTAAGATAACTTTACAGGTTAGGTGAAATTTCCAGTAATCAGTGACATCATAACTCAGACCACTCATATTATGGGATCCAGACTTGATGCGACTCTCATTTGGTAAATTTTGTAATATTTCGGTTGCTATTTGAACTTCATACCTCCTTTGTCCACTCGTACATTGTCCACACTTTTTACAGAATTCCAACTCGCAACACTTAGGTTATTACCGCTATTACCAATGTGCACACGGTTTGAGTAGCAAACTCTGTTTCCAAACCAGAACAACGTTTTACAACAAGCTTCAAGATTGCTGCATATGATTTGTGGAGTTGAGAGTAGAGTAATTCCATTTTGTCATAAAACTTCAACTCGTGATGGTGTGAAAGAGATTGTCAATCTTTTAATACTTCATAAAATTACTAGTGAACAATTCTTTAATCCGCAATTATCAAGCGCCAATTAGCCGGATCGGATTGGCTGGCCGGGGCAGCTGCTGGGAGGTAGAAAGCTTGAGAGTGCTGAAGAGCGAGAAAAAGGTGATTCTGCGTCAGAGATGCAAGAACATTAGGAGAGGTAACTCCCACTCCTGAACGACCTTCCGCGATAGTGCAAAACCATCTGTGAGTGAGGCGGCGGCGAGTGAGCAAAGTGCGTTCGTTTTTTGTTCACACGAGTGCGCTATACACGTGTTTCCTTGATAGCAGCGCGGCGTGCGAAAAGAGGTGCGTTCTGCCTACGTCAAATCAGATAGGTGCTGCCAGTACTAATATCATCACTATTTGCTATTCAAGCAATATCACAATTACAAACAGGATATTTAATTCGTTATCATACTAAGTGTAATGGGTAATATAAGAGAAAAGATAATCAATCAATTTCTAATTTCTTTGGTTTGGGCAAGCTTAAAGTAATTATATATATATATAATATATATATACATATATATATAATATATATATATACATATATATATATTGTGACGATTGGTCCATGTACCAACCACCCACGCAGTCGCGGCGTTTTGGCAACGCGGCGTAAAGAAGAGCGCGCAACGATGTGACAGATAAGAGAACGCTATCTGGTATTTGGTGACCGCAACTTTGCGCGAGATTTGCCGGACATGGCAAGTACGTGGGGTCAGAACCGAAGGGGTTGAGACGCGCTTCCTCTCCTCCGTGGAAAGGGGAGGAACTTAAATACGCAAACAGATGACCGGAGCCTTCTTTTTGATTCGATCGTCAGCGGAATGAGTATTAGTATTGTAGGGAGAGCCGAGTAGCCGGAATGAGATCGCCATCTTGTTAGCTCAAGTAAAGTAAAATTTGCATTGTGACGAGAGGAACAATTAGCGTGAGATTAGTTATACCAATCTGTACGCGAAAACAACAGAGAATTTTGATTCAACATAAATTTTGTGGTGGAAGTTGAACTAGATTTGTGAGGCGAAGTAGTCCAGAAATTTCAACAACTTCATGCAAATTGAGAAGCGGAGAGATCTCTAGCAATGTCATAAAGAATTTGAATAGTAAAGTGTACCGAGAGCGACGCCGATAACTTATTTGTGCGAGAAGTTATTTGTTCGTTCTTGAACAGTAGGCACGGCGTCGTACATCGCGCGTGGGACGGAGCAGAAGAACGACGACGAGGCATACGGACGAGTGAGTTCGGGTTCCAGAAAAAGCAGGGAAGAAGGAATTGGATGTTGGAATTCTGGATCGGAGTCGATCGACGTAGTTAGCAAGGAAACGGTGCCTAGCGGAGTATCGGTAGCCACTAACTTCTATCATTATTTACCCCAAATCCCTTCCCTTGCAACCTTCAGACTCGCAATAAATCCAAACCACACCAGAATAAAAAAACAGATATCCCTACAACATATTCCTGAAAACCTTCTCCGAATTCGAACCATAATAGAGGACCCAAAAGGGCATCCTCACCCTTATGTTAGATTTAAGAGTTAGAAGTAAGTTTTAAATGTAAGTTAGCATGTAAGCCTTCAAACATATGTAAAGTACAAAATATACTGAACTATGTACTACCAACATAAATAAATAAAAAAAATAAGCGGAGTATCGGAGACGACGAAGTGGAGGCAACGCAAGATTTGGAGCGAGGTCAGCGCGGAGAGCGGGTGTCGGAGTTCGACGAGACCAGGTGTGAGCGCGGACAGAAAAGGTAAAAGAACGGTATTTCGAGGAGAAATTTTGGAAGTGCGTTGCAAACGACACGCGTGTGACCGCTGAGAACTGCGTTTCAGTAGTGGTCGCGCGTCCGTGAAGTCTTATTAACTAAATAATTCAGTTGATGAAGCAATTAGGGTGCAAATAACGTACTTTGCTAATTGAGCAAGACAGGGAGCAAGCTACGTGCTCACAAACAACATTGAAGCCTTTGTAAAATTTTATAACACATTGCCTTTAAACGATGAGTCAAAAAAATTAATTTGAAGGGTGTAAATTTTGTTCTCTATATAGTAATTTACTTAATATTTGCTCTAATAAGACACGAGATTATGTGGGAAAGTTAAATTTGGTGTCATTAGGTCATGCTTTAGAATTGACTGCATAAAGGTTACGAAAATTAAATATAAGGTATATTACAATTTTATTTACTAAAAGCAAACATTTTGCTTATTATGTTCAGCCAGGTACTTACTGTGCACGGTATTACAACAATTAGAAAATATTTTTTTCTTCAAAATAAGTTGCTGTCAGAGTAATGCAAAGTGCTTCACAAAGAGTATTAGTTATTTCGGAGAAGATCAGAATTCCGAAGTGAGGAATCATTCGAGTGTTAATTCATCTGTGACATTTTTTCATTTTTTTGAAAATGTTTGCATTGTACTCAATTATTGATATAATATATGCACTAGAACTTATTTTGATTTACGTGTCTTGGGGAGTCCTTTCTTACCCGGAAAAATCCTGCTACCCTGAGATCAATATTAAGCTCGCACTGAGCATTCTGCTACGCCACTTCATTAAGTGCATGTTGATTATCATTAGGTGGGGGTGACGTCAGTATGTATTGCAGTAATTAAGTAAATTATATTACATACGCAAAATTAAGAAGGAAGCTAAGTATTCGTATAAATAAACCAGAAAAGCACTTGATCGTTAAGAACATCGGAAACTAAGTTTATTCAAAAACTAGTTGTAGCATTACTATCTTTTCGTGACGTTCCGGATGAAACCAGGGTCATCGTTCAGTCCGTTTTTTAATCACGAACTAGGGGACGAGGGCGTCAAGAAAATTTACACGCAGAGAACCAGTTTTGTATAATTTGCAGATCGCTTGAGATGTTTATCAAAAAAAAGGAAAAAAAGAAAGAAAAAAAAGGGTCTTACCTCTCCCCACTCGTGCTCGGCGTCGACGAGCAGGCGCCAGCGGAAGTTGAGCTGGCGGGCCAGCTGCTCGCTGATGCGCAGCTCCACGCCGTCGGGCGGGCCGTCCGCCAGCACCAGCGTGTAGGGCGGGTAGTGGAACGACGCTAGGAGCAGCTCGCGCCCGCGCAGATCGCGCACCTGCCGGCAGGCGCTTCAGGGGAATGTTTCCCTCGAGTGCGTTGTATAAATCCCTTCCAATGGATACAAGTCCCGCCCGGGTGCAAGTCGGTCCCGCCCGGGTGCAAGTCGGTCCCGCCCGGGTGCAAGTCGGTCCCGCCCGGGTGCAAGTCGGTCCCGCCTGGGTTACAAGTCGGTCCCGCCTGGGTTACAAGTCGGTCCCGCCCGGATTACAAGTCGGTCCCGCCCGGGTTACAAGTCGGTCCCGCCCGGGTTACAAGTCGGTCCCGCCCGGGTTACAAGTCGGTCCCGCCCGGAATACAAGTCGGTCCCGCCCGGGATACAAGTCGGTCCCGCCCGGGTGCAAGTCGGTCCCGCCCGGGTGCAAGTCGGTCCCGCCCGGGTGCAAGTCGGTCCCGCCCGGGTGCAAGTCGGTCCCGCCCGGGTGCAAGTCGGTCCCGCCTGGGTGCAAGTCGGTCCCGCCCGGGTGCAAGTCGGTCCCGCCCGGGTGCAAGTCGGTCCCGCCCAGGTGCAAGTCGGTCCCGCCCAGGTGCAAGTCGGTCCCGCCCGGGTGCAAGTCGGTCCCGCCCGGGTGCAAGTCGGTCCCGCCCGGGTGCAAGTCGGTCCCGCCCGGGTGCAAGTCGGTCCCGCCCGGGTGCAAGTCGGTCCCGCCCGGGTGCAAGTCGGTCCCGCCCGGGTGCAAGTCGGTCCCGCCCGGGTGCAAGTCGGTCCCGCCCGGGTGCAAGTCGGTCCCGCCCGGGTGCAAGTCGGTCCCGCCCGGGTGCAAGTCGGTCCCGCCTGGGTTACAAGTCGGTCCCGCCTGGGTTACAAGTCGGTCCCGCCCGGATTACAAGTCGGTCCCGCCCGGGTTACAAGTCGGTCCCGCCCGGGTTACAAGTCGGTCCCGCCCGGGTTACAAGTCGGTCCCGCCCGGAATACAAGTCGGTCCCGCCCGGGATACAAGTCGGTCCCGCCCGGGTGCAAGTCGGTCCCGCCCGGGTGCAAGTCGGTCCCGCCCGGGTGCAAGTCGGTCCCGCCCGGGTGCAAGTCGGTCCCGCCTGGGTGCAAGTCGGTCCCGCCCGGGTGCAAGTCGGTCCCGCCCGGGTGCAAGTCGGTCCCGCCCAGGTGCAAGTCGGTCCCGCCCAGGTGCAAGTCGGTCCCGCCCGGGTGCAAGTCGGTCCCGCCCGGGTGCAAGTCGGTCCCGCCCGGGTGCAAGTCGGTCCCGCCCGGGTGCAAGTCGGTCCCGCCCGGGTGCAAGTCGGTCCCGCCCGGGTGCAAGTCGGTCCCGCCCGGGTGCAAGTCGGTCCCGCCCGGGTGCAAGTCGGTCCCGCCCGGGTGCAAGTCGGTCCCGCCCGGGTGCAAGTCGGTCCCGCCCGGGTGCAAGTCGGTCCCGCCCGGGTGCAAGTCGGTCCCGCCCGGGTGCAAGTCGGTCCCGCCCGGGTGCAAGTCGGTCCCGCCCGGGTGCAAGTCGGTCCCGCCCGGGTGCAAGTCGGTCCCGCCCGGTTACAAGTCGGTCCCACCCGGGTTACAAGTCGGTCCCGCCTGGGTTACAAGTCGGTCCCGCCCGGATTACAAGTCGGTCCCGCCCGGGTTACAAGTCGGTCCCGCCCGGGTTACAAGTCGGTCCCGCCCGGGTTACAAGTCGGTCCCGCCCGGAATACAAGTCGGTCCCGCCCGGGATACAAGTCGGTCCCGCCCGGGATACAAGTCAGTCCCACCAGGGCAGTCAGTCCCGTCCGGAGAAAAGTTAGTCCGGCATCCTTCGCCCTCATCCACTGCCACGCGGCGCACGTATCTGACTTCAGTGCTGTCGTATCCGACCTCTCTGCTCAAAAAACTTTTCTTATGCTGAATCAAAATTCTTTTTCTTGCGTGCTTTGCGCACTGCATCTTCTCAAAAACTGTGCGGAATTCGAACGGCACTTTACCCGGCTGATCGAGCCGTCAGACACTTGAACGAATGCTCACGCCTTCCCTAATCCTAAGGCGTGGCCGTTTCCGTGGGATAGTGAGTGCTTGTTATCAATATTGTTTTATCCTCCACAGTTGTTAAGAAGGAACTGAAAAGAAATATATTTAAGACAGAAATAGAGTATTCAGCTAGGGATGATTCACATTGACCCAAAGGTTTTGTGAAATATTGAAGTTAAAGGAAAGGCTATATCATGATATAATAATTAATTAGAACAGTACTTGTCTGTCTGACGAGATTTTCCGAAACGTCGCTCTTTAATGTTTTTTGTGAAATTTGTTTGTGCGGAGTCATGTCGTGATATATATTAATATATATTTCAAAACAGATGAGGAAATATCACTAAATTAGAGTCAGTACTTATTCTTTCGAAGCCAGAAGTGAATGGCTGTAGACGGAGAGCATTTTCTGTATAGGCTGTGAGGTAGGTCGTGTTGAATCGGTTGACGCGCGACCTAAGTAAGGAGCACCGACAGCCCGAAGCCTCGTCTCCGAACAGTACTTGAGAAGGCACCCGTGAAAATCTTCATACAAGACCCACATCTACCCCCAGAATTATTCTCGGGAGACGCTTGCGTCGGGACACTTGCGGACACATAATACTCACTGCCCCCGACGTTCAGAGTTTACGCGCCTTTATCAAGAGCTTCACGAGTTGAAAATAACACGGTATAAGAGTATGAAATGCCTTTACAGCGGAGAATCATTTTATTTTATTTTAATTAATTTGTTTTACTACTACAACTAACAATTTTCAGGTTCCTTCAGTTTAATAGTTTCCGGAGGTGGCCGTAAGGTGATAGATGTAGCATCATGTTATTAATCATTAAGAAACTTGTCTAATATTCTGAATGAAATATTTTTAGCTACTTCACTTGATTTTCTAGTCAGTTTACTATAATAATTAGACTTTTGTTTCATTAAGATAAGCATGATACCACATAATCAAGAAATTAAATGTTTAATAAAAATGAAGATAATATCACGGCCTATTAGACAGTGGCAACTACGATTAATATGAACAACGGACCATTTGACCTTTCCGTGCACTTAGGGGCTCAGTACGCCCGCTCAATATCAGTTTTGTGATATTTTATTTCTCAGTACTGACTCTCTTGTTTTGACATCTGAAATCCTATTCTTTCTCAACACTGTACTTACAACCTTGGAATAGAAATGACTTTTTTTTGTCATTAGCCCTGTTGGATACATTTCTATTATTGAATATAACTGATATTAGATACAGAGCCAGTAATTGAATTTTAATGAGAAACAATACTATTTTTGTAAAGAAAAAGCACGTTTTTAGGAATGTTCGTAAAATTTTGCTGACTAATTAAGGGTAAACCTCCTTTCCGAAAGTGCAAGGAACATTATATTTTAGCAAACCCAACTACAGCAGTTCAAGTTCATTATTTTTACTTTCGGACGCGAAAAACGGTGGAAAAAACTCTCTGGGCAAGAAACCTGTCCAAAGAGCCCCTCGTGTTGTTTTCCTCAAACCGCTGTCGTGTGAATGTTTGTTGCCGTGATCAAGACACGCGATTAAAAGGCCAGTTTACGTACTGCCTGTCGAGGCCTATCTCCAATCTCGAGTGCCGAAGGCAGCGAGAGGGGGAGGGAGGGACGGGCAGTGGCAGGGCCGTGGGCGGGGCGAAGGTCGCCGGCTGACCTTGTCTGGGAAGAGGCGCCCGCCGCGCGCCCAGCCGCCGCCGCCGCCGCCGCGCCACGTGTCCAGGACGACGCGCCTCCGCCACGCGTCCCCGGCGCCGGCGTACGCCTGCGCCACGGCGTCCAGCGCGCCCGCCTGCGCGCCCGAGGGCACCAGCTCCACCAGGTCGGGCAGGAACTCCATCTCGCGCATGCCCAGCACCGACTGCACCTCCTGCGCGCGCGGATGTCATGAGCAGAGCCCGGATTTTTATGTAGTTACGTGTTTTTTGTTTTTCAGCTCACCGCTCTCAAAATGGTTGTCTTTATGAATCGTCGCCATCTTAACAAAATAACAAATTTTTTCGTTATATAATTTTATATATTTAGTGCCATATTACATATTTAACATAATTCATAATTACACAATTACAATTAATTTTAACATATTAATAATTACATAATTTTCACAATTTTTTATTTTGTCATTTTCTTCTATGTTTTACATATTGTTTTATGAAAAGAAGTATTTTTAAAAAATCTGATTTTTCCCCCTATAATATTACTAAGTAGTGACGAATATACATGCGCTATGTTACGACGCGATAGGATGCTCTTAGAGTTCGATGCGCGTGCTTCAATATTATCTCATTGGCGGAAGAGCGCGTCAGCTACAGGTATCATTTTCGCCTTTTAGGTGTGAAAAGTATCATTGACGCTGGGTTTAGTGATTTTTAACCTTAATTTCCGAGAAACTTTTGCAATTGTCGACGTGTAACACTTCGTTAAGTGCTGCGCGCCTCACTGATTGCTGGTCGTGGATATCGCCAGTTTGTATGGTTGCGTTCTATTGCGTCTTGTCTGGCTATTAAATTACCGTCCTGAATAGCAATAGATGAAGCCTTTATTACTGACGGGAAAATTGAATAGTGCAAAATGTGCATCAACTTGTGTTCTGCAAATTATTTTTAAAACGTTTGTATTATTTTTAAAATTTGTTTAGAAAATGTTTGGTAAATGTAACTTCGAATTAGGTAAATGTGTTTTGTAATTAGTGTATTTTAATATTACATATTTATATCCGATTTTACAAATTTCCCACTGTTTTAATTACATATAATTGTACATATTATGATGTTTGATACTACATATTTTTCCTGTCTCTAGCCATAAGTAGATTACTGGGTATTAAGGTTAATCCACTGAATCATTCCTCTGTGTTCGAAGTATTTTGTTTCTTTCTGAACATCTCGATGAACTATTTTGTGTTTCTGGTCACGCAAATGCTATGGTAACTAGTAGTGTAGTACGTGCCGTAAGTGTAGTGTGCATGTTACATTCCGGTAGGTGACAGTGGTCCTCCCACTTCATTGGTGAGTACCTAGTCGTCGGCTTATGGCGTTTACCACCCCCTAGATATCTCTGCGGGGTTTTACTCATCCGGTACAAGCTGTATACTCCTGACTGATCTCTCGGGATGAATCGTACTGCAGTGAATGTGAGGTTAGAGGTTGTGCCGCCTAGAACGGTGCTGCAGTGGCGAAGAGCGTTGCAACGGACCGTGCAATCCCCATCCGACAAGGAGGTCGGCGGCAAGTCACCACCACCTTCCGAGATACAGCACACTACAAATTAGCATACCACTTGACACGCTCGGAAACCCAAAATAATGTATAAACACAATTTGTATGTTGATGTAAACTGAGATCACTCTACCATTAAAATTTCTCTGTCCCGTTGACCGATTCACATCAATCTTGATTACATAAGGATTTCTGCTATGAATATTAATCGTATTCTGTAGGTTTCCCATATTTTCGTTTCAAGGCCTTTACGTACATTGTACATAATGAATCTTCCAAATAAGCCAAAAGAAGCGCGTGCAAGCGATCATGGTTTATAGCTTTCAAGAATAATTTTTCGGCCATCTGGACGAGTCTTAGTACCGCGTATTATTGTACGAGTCGTATCTTTAACGACAGTGTTATATCGTAGATCTGCGATATTTGATTTTCTTTTATGACATTGATGTTTTTATGATTTCGGAATGTAGGCTAAACCTTGATACTGCTGACTCTTGAATTTATTTCTTATTAAGAGATATTCCGGCAAGGTCGAATGGGGGACGGGAGAGGAGGTGTGACTATCAGAGTGTCGATATTTCTTAGTCTTTAAATCCTTTTGTTAGCACCTATTTCCAATAAATAAATAAATAAATAAATAAATAAATAAAATTCTCTCAAATATAATAGCGTGCTATATTGTTTTAGCTCCAAATCGTGCTCAATTCGGCTTACTGAGCAATCGCACAGTATTGCTGAACATTTAATTCAAGGTATTTCAGAAAAAAACCTGAACAAACGCAGTTTTTTTTTCAATGAATAAATAACAAAAAGTGTTTTAGAGACAGTTCTTAGAATCTTCTGGACAAATCCGGGAGAAATGATTGGTCCCCCACAAGGAGACCGAGTCGTGTCGATACCCACCTTATTGTTTCCGACGGGGAAACCGGAACTGGTTCAACGTGGAACGACCGTCAGACGGAGCGGATGAAGGGACGGACGGACGGACGGACGGACGGACGGACGGATCAGATGATCGGAAGGACGGATGGTCAGTAGGTGGACGGACGGACGGACGGATGTATGGACAGATGGACGGACGGACGGACGGATGTATGGACAGATGGACGGACGGACGGACGGACGGACGGACGGACGGACGGACGGATGTATGGACAGATGGACGGACGGACGGGTTGACTGATGGATGATCAGATTCACGGATGGATGGTCGGATGGACGGACGCAGATTACTAGATTCCAACACAAGGATGCGAATGTATTGAGAGGCTAGCTGCACTAGAGTTCTAGATACAGAGAATAGCGCAACCACTGCCATTTAATATCCTTTCACCCGATAGCCCCATGAAGCAGAATTCAGAAGTTGACCAGAAATGATAACAATGGGTGACGTAATGCAGATTTTTAAGAATATTAATACTGGTTTGTGAGAGATTCATGGTTCTCAACACCCAGACTACCACACATTTCCAATTTTCCCGACAACTGGATATAAAATGGTGAGATTGGCGGAACAATGGAATACGCTACTCTCTGTATCAAGGGACTCTACCACAGTATAACCAGTATGTTCACTCCCGGCAAATCCCATTGAAAAGGTTTTTTCGATCACGTGACCATGTTCTTCGTATAACACCCAGAGCGCGAAATACATAATTACTACATTTAAAATAATTTTCTTACATTTATTTTATTCACTAGTTCATTTCATTTTATTATTCTATCCATTTTATTCAAATTCCACGTCCTCTGAAACAAATTAAACACACACACTCAGTTCTCATATCACACGGTGTATGATATCCGAATATATCTGCTGAAATTCTATTGGCTGACAACCCAGAACATGGCCGAGGGTCTACCCAGCGCAAAACTAGATTTTGGACCAAGTGAACATACTGGTTGTACTCAGTGATGTGCGTCTACGCGTAAAGAACCATAGTCTACGTCTACACGTAAACAACGCCTAGACAACGGACACTGCGTAGACAAAGGTAATCTATGTAGACAATAATATAATACCTTTTTCGTGGGGCAGGGGTGAATCTAAGAGGGTCAGGATCCACCCCCAAAGCCAAAATTTATTTATAATTATTGGATCACAATTATTGGAAATTGATTCGATCACATCTAAAGGAGTGCAAGTTGGAACAATTTCCTACTGGTTTCTTGATATGGATACAGAGGTTGTCTTTTCTTCATCAGGAATGGTATATTTTTTTTGACTTAGTGAATTGTAAATAATTACTTTTATATTACATTAAAACATGCTTGTACTATTACTACTTATTATAAACTTTTTTGGGTTGTCTTTTCTTCATCAGGAATGGTATATTTTTTTTGACTTAGTGAATCGTAAATAATTACTTTTATATTACATTAAAACATGCTTGTACTATTACTACTTATTATAAACTTTTTTGGGGTTATTCGATGTGGAGAAATAAATAGTCTACACAGAATATATTGTCTACGTAATCTACACGTAAAAAGAGTCACGTAGACTACACGTAGATTACGTGTAGAAAACATGCGTAGACGTAAAATTATAGTCTACGGCATGGTGTAAGAATAAAGGTGAGACGGATCCCGAACGAAATTTCGTTCTCTTCTGCGCATGACGTCACGATGGATGCTCGCCTGCTTGGCGCCTAGTGAGATTGTATGGCTCGTTGCGTACACGCCGAATTTTTGTAATCGCGATTTGCTTTGTATTAGTAGTTTTCTAGTAGATTTTTTAGTGGCAGAAAGGTGAACAGATCGTGAATTGATATTGAAATAAAATAAACAATGCCGTCGTGCGCTATTTTTGGTTGCACAAACTGGAACAAGAAAACGAAGGGAACAGACATTAAGTATTTTTCTTTCCCGAAAGATGCCAATTTATGTGAAGCGTGGATACATTTTTGTAGAAGAAAGGATAAGATCAATGTAAAGAACGGTGTTAACTAGTTAAGGTGTCTTTTGTTTTCGTAAATTATTTTATTGTAGTGACGTTAATTGTAATTATTTTCAGCGCGCATTTGTTCTATCCCCTTTGCTTAGGATAGCTTTGCAATACCATTGTGGTCAGGTATTGTTAAATTATACACCACAGAAAAGCCGAAACTTGACGTGCCTCCACAGAAAAGCCAACCTGACGCAGTGCCTACCGAGAAGTTGCCTATTGGTTTCAAAAAAATAAATCCTAGTCGAACCATTTGACTAGTTTGAAGGAATATGCACAAATTAGTGGATGTGCTGTTATCACAAGCAATAATGGATGTGACGGGTAGTGTTCCAGAGTCAATTAATGAAAACGCAGTTTGTGGAGATAGTCTTCAAATTGATTTAACACAAACAATAAATAAGTTACGTGATGAAATTAGAATATGGAAAAGAAAATATTCTGAACTGTTTAGAGAAAGTGCAATTAGAAGAACAACTGAAGAAATTAATGACAATGATAAGAATGCAAAATAATAGTAGTATTTATTGAGAAATTATTTAACATTATTAACAATCCCTAATGCATCTAACAAATTCAGGGTGAAGGAACTAGATTTCTGGTCAGACATTACCTTACATCAGTCCAACTGCAATTAAACACATGTAGGACGAGATATGTCAGTTCTTTTTTCTTTGTTTCAGCTCGAAACATAAATAAGACAATAAAATAGAATAAAACAGCAATAAAATGGGTAATTCCTACTTCAACTACTTTATTGAAAAATAACTTTGTCTGCGGTCCCTTTCGTTCCTAAAATAGGTGGCCCATTTATTTCGTAAAAATAGAAATACCTGCTACATTTAGAGTTGTAAAGACGAATTAAACGTTGAAGCACGAACTGATAAAGATATGGATGCCTCAAGTTTTAGCAGAATCCCCCTAACGTAACTCAGGCGGGCGAAGACATTCGCCTGCCCTGCGCTCGCCGAGCGCGAACCTCCAAGATGACGTCACGCGTAGAGGAGGCGTGGCGAGCGCCTGCGCACCGCTTCACCATTATATTTACGCCATGGTCTACGGCACAACTCTGGTTGTACTGTCTCTATAAGCTGCACGTACCGCGCGCGCCCCTAGCGGCAGCAGCAGGAGGCGCCTGCAGGCGCGCTGCGCGGCGCGGCGCGCGGCCTCCGCTAGAGCGCGCACCACGCGCTGGGGCCGGCGCGCGCGCACCACGAACGCCAGGCAGCGCGCGTCCAGCGCCGCCACCAGCAGCCGCCGCTCCCGCTCCCGCTCCTCCTCCCCCGCCGCCCCCAGGCGCACGGCCACCGCCGGCGCGCCCGCCGCCGCCAGCGCCGCCGCCACGCCCGCCTCCGCGCCCGCCGCCACGCCCTCCTGCACCACCGCCACGCACCGCCCCCTGCCGCTCCTGCACAACAACCAGTTAGAATTTACTACTGTGCTCGCACTTTTTCTTGATCCTCCAGCTCCCTAGTTCTCTCGCTCAGCCCGGCACAGCACGGCTCGGCAGAAAACATTTAGAGTCCCTAGATACAGCTGCCGCCATTTAATATTCTCTCAGCCGACAATGTCGTCAGGCACCTATCAGGAACTGAAGGGAAATTATAACAATTGGTGACATGAAGATTTTGAAGAATATTAATATTGTTTTGGGATAGATTCATGGTTCTCAACATACAAAATACTACATAGTTCCAATTCTCCACACAATTGGATATAAAATGGCGAGATCGGTGGAACAATGGAATGCGCTACTCTCTGTATCTAGGGACTCTAGAAAACATGAGCCCCACTCGGAACGTCACGGCTCACTTTGCAGTGCTGCTCACCTTCTTCCTTTACAATTCTGACTTCTCAGTTTTTGCTCTCTCTTTATAACGATCTCTGCGTACCGTGCACCTTTTCGTTACTCAATAATTTCTACAATTATTAATTATTTCTTCAAAATTAAAAAAAACAACAACCTTGAGTTGTTTCTCATTGCTATCTAGTCCAAGACGCGCTTTTACGGTGAGTTTCCTGTGGATGTTGACAGAACTGCACTACCGTGACGTAAACAGAACCTGCCTCCCCTCGCACCCCCCGCTGTGGAGTATCAAGAAAAAGTGCGCGTATAGTACATATACTGCGATTTTTCTAACTTTGCCCCCAAGGCCTGTCTTCACGATGGAACATGTCTCGATATTTCGCGACATTCAGAGACGTGCCGCCAGATACCGCATGATCGCGACTGTATCAAGCAGTGCTTGCGATCGTGCGCCTTCTGACGGTATGACGGAGAAAGACGTGAAATGCCGTGTGATATTCCATTGTGGCCATAGGGGCTTGAGGGGCAGAGTTAGAAAAATCGAAATATACATCGGCTGAAGCGCCACCATCTTTCAGAAAATTGAAGCCACATTTTTGCGGTCAAAGCAGAGCTCTGTGGGCAATTATTCAATATAATAAATTTGTGGTATTTGAATTTTATGAAATCTAAATCGAATTCCGTAGTAGAAATCAGGACTAAAAAAGCACTTACTTGAAAACTGATATATTTGTGGTTTGATTACTTAAGTTTCTACAGTTATGTGTTGAACATCTGAAGGCTTTGTGAATATTATTATTCCAACCACTAATATAATATAAATGTAGTTAAAGGAAAAAGATAATCTAGAAATAAGATCTGATTCAAACAACAGGTCCATTCAATATAAGAACAGTTCTATACACTCCCACCAGGCCACCACTCATATGTTTTGACCTGTGGTTATGACTGCAAAAAAAATGGCGGTCCCTAGTTCGGCGAGAATCCACCAAGAGCACTGAAACCGTAGGGTCAGCCACCCTAAGTAGTGCATTATAATTCGTTGCTCCTCACATACTTTCAATGCGAAGGGGGAGGAGCAAGGAAATTTTTAACCCGTTTTGCGCCACTGGTGCGTATACGCACCATTTTATATAAGAATTTTTTATGGTGGGTCGTTTTTACATAAATTTATGCAGTTTGTGCCATTGAAATATTGAATATCTGATGAACATATGCGCATTTTTTTGCTTGAATTTATCTTCATGTAATGAAGGAGAAATAAAGCAAAATATTTTGTAATTTTCACCTGAAATGAAGATGTGTTTGAATTATTTCTTGTAATTTGAAAAAATATAATTCTGAGTTTTATTTATGGTTGTTGATTATAACGAACAGTTGTATTTTCATGTAATATTTATGTGAATTATTTTCATTCTTTCATTTTCGTTAAAATTGTATTTTATTAACCATGGTGCGTAAACGCACCACTGGCCCATACCGTTGTATCTCCAGATACCTCTGCTGCCCGACCCTTCGAGTGTTGCTGCTAGGAATGTTATGAAAACAAATGCTCTGCGAGCGAGGGGAGCGCGAGTCGAAACAAAGTGGGCTCTGTTCATTCCCAGAAAACTATTTCTAATGACGCAACAGAAAATTTTGGATTTTACAGTTGAGAAGTTCTGTTGCTTGGTAGGCGCGAACGGAGTCTTACGTCTACATGTTGCAATTGTATATCTTTGTCAGTGGAGATTGGTGTTGGTGAACAGTGTGTGCGATTGTAGAAGAAAATAATGTGAAAGTAAATCGATTTTAGTTAGCTATAACTATTTATCTGAAATTCATTAACATTTAATTTCATAAATAAATTATTCATCAGATCTTACAACTTTCTAATTTCTTCTGGCTTTGAGGTAAGTGGTGGTAATGTTCATATAACAAAAATTCCGAAAATAATTTATTATAACGAAGCAGATAAGTTACCTTCCGAAATAGCGTATTATATAATTATGTTATTGCAGATGTTCAGTTACTGTGGTTTGACTACTGAAGAAATAACTGCAGAGCTCGAGGCTATTGATGTGGAATGTGCGGATGTTGTTGTGATTCCCCCGGACGTTGATGATTTGACCGATGAAGAGAATATAGAAGATGATCTTACTGGTGGCAAAACAGTGGATGAAGTTTTGCCAAATGATGTTACTGGTGTGTTAGAACTTCATATTGACAAACAACAGCCCATTGCGGAAGAATTTCAAAATTTATCCTCTGAAACCTCTGACACTTTACCAGAAAGTACATCAGTCAAGAAACGAAAGTATTGTTTCGAGGCACCCCAATGGAAAAAATATCAGCCACGTTATACTACAACACCAGAATCTGCAGAAGAAGAAGCGATTCGAGTGATGAGAGAGAAGCTTGCTGGCTGTACACCATTGGAAATTTTTGATATGTTTGTGGACCAAAACGTTTGGAAACTGCTACGAGAGGAGAGTATAAGATACGCTCAACAATGTAATCGGCATGATTTTAATGTCAGTGTGTGCGAACTGAAGCGCTTTGTAGGCATTCTTATTCTCATGGGCTATCATACACTTCCAAACATGAATATGTATTGGTCAACTGACGAAGATAAAGAAGTTATGATTGTAAAGAAAGCCATGAGCAGAAATAGATTTAGGGCAATCAAAAGAAATATACATTGTGCAGATAACAAGAATTTGAATTTAGATGATAGGTTTAGTAAGTTGAGACCTTTATTCAATCTTTTGAACAAAAACTTTATGCAGTTTGGAGTTTTTTTCATTTAATTTGTCCATTGACGAACAAATGGTTTCATACTTCGGACGACACTCTGCAAAGATGTTTATCAAGGGTAAGCCTGTCCGTTTTGGTTTCAAAATGTGGTGTCTGGCAGGAAGTACAGGTTATTTGTTTTAGTTTGAACCATATGGGGGTTCAAAGTCTCAGATAAAGGAAACTACTTTAGGGCTTAGCGCAGATGTCGTCCTTCATTTACTGAAAGTTGTCGATTGTCCAAACCATCACAAAGTTTTCTTTGATAATTTCTTTACATCCTTTAAATTATTCACTGTCCTAAAAGAACGAGGCTATTTTGCAACTGGAACAATTCGCGAAGAGAGAATTCCCGGCACTCCCTTCAAACCATCAAAAGTTGTAAAGAGGGAAGCAAAAGGATTTTATGATTTTTCTTTCGACAAAAAATATGAAGTACTTATCGTAAGATGGAACGATAATTCTGTTGTAACAGTGGCTACAAATAATGGTAAGGTTTTGCCATTAGGAAATGCTAAAAGATATGACAAGAAAGAAAAAAAGCAAATACAGGTTCAACAGCCAAATGTGATTTCAGAATACAACAGGTATATGGGAGGAGTCGATTTGCACGACAATGCGGTCGCGAATTATCCCATCAGTGCTAGGGGTAAGAAATGGTGGTGGCCACTGTTTATCAATGCCATTGACAGCTCTATTGTAAATGCATGGAAAGTTCATTGTTTGGTATATGAAGAGAAAATTTCACAAATTGATTTCAGGTCATATGTAGCTCGCACTTCACTGCAAAACGAAATTTCTTCTTTCGAAATCAGTCCAAAAACACGGAAAACTGGCAAAAGCATCATCATTCCAGAAATCAGGTTTGATAACATTGGCCACCTCATTAGGAAACATGAACAAAGTGCCCGGAGAAGATGCAGTGTGTGTAAAAAAACCACACAATGTTTTTCTGTGTAAAATGTGAAAAGCATCTTCATCCAGAATGTTTTGAAAATGTTCACAAAAATTAATTTTTTCTTTTTTTTAATATTTTGTAAAACTTATATTTTTGTTTACAATTATACAATAAATAAAAGTTTTTCATCAATGAGTTTAGAACATTTTATCATTTTGATGTAAATTGTTCTCTAATTAAGATCGCAGATACCCCACGAAGGGCCAGTGGTGCGTGAACGCACCATGCTGTAAATCATTGTTGGTTAAAGGTAAAAATTTTCTGGCAACATATATGTCATATTTGTTAATAACTGAAGATACACACAAAAATTCAATACTTTTGTATGATTATTTCTGTCATTGGCCTAAAATGGGTTAATGTAGTTACATAATTTGACAGACACAATAACCCACAGTAGGTAGGTTGATTATTTAGAGTTTCCGGGCACGACTACTACGGCCATTAGTCCCGTAATTGGCGTAATTGCATTTTTTATCAGGAGAAGTGGTGTTGTTCTTCCCCCATTGAGATCTCGCTCCGACTTGTCCGTCAGCTTGCGGGGTTTTCTTCAACCAGGTATCTCCCACGAGCGAGGCACTGCCACAGTCGGAACCATCTTTAGGCTCCCGATTGGTCTCCTGACTTGTGTGATAGTGTTGTGCAAGTAAGTGTGTGTGTGTGTGTGTGTGTGTGTGTGTGTGTGTAAGTAAGGGGGATTGGACAAGAATGAGTAAGAAAAGATTGCGCGCAGTCCTTGGCCCTTTTGTTAGGGTCCTTCGCCTGGTGTTGAGCGGAAAAAAACACGGAAAACTACTGATCGGAGCTGCCGCGCTCTAGAATTCTCCTTCACAACGGCAGAAACCGTAGATCGGGGGGTACTAAATTTCGATTTCTATCAATAGGCGTTTATGTCTGTGATTTCTCCTGGTTATTTGAAATACTAATAATTAAATAAACTCGTATGAATGATGAAAAGGCTTAGTACGGGATAGTGCCAGTCAGACTGCAGAGAAAGTGAGCGGCACGCCTCACTGGGACACGGAGTATTTTTGTTGCTAGATTGTAATTATTAATGAAACAAATTCTAATGAGCTCTACATTTGAACATTCATTTACCTCTTTCTACCATTTTTGGCATTTAGCAAAATCACTCATAGCACAAATTAGTCACTATTGTTAGGAGGGGGAGATGGAATGGTGGGTGTTAGAGTCCAGCTTGTAAGGCTTTTTAGTATTTTGAAGCGCGAAAGAATGGATATTTGAAATATGTTCCCGAGAAGTTCATTGTTGGTGACATGAATGGTAGAGAGATAATGTAAGGCGGCTTCATTTACTTAACATTACTATTACAATGTCTCTTCGTTCAATAAAATGGTTTTCAAATTTATTGAAGTCCGGAAGAAAAGATAAACAGATATGCACAAGGTAATTATATCGTCGTATGCATTCATGATGGGATATATTGGATGGCATTTATTGATGAATGTTCATTTCATATGTGAAATTATCCTTGCTTGTCTGTATTTATTTAAAAGTCTTCATTTAAAGGAAAATAAAACATTTAAGAATGAACTTAGAGTATCTTGGGAACACGGCAAAGAAAATGTATGGTTTACTAGTTTATTACTGTGCTTACGAACATGACAAAAACATTTAACGGTATTGTTAATACCATTGTGAGTCTTTACGCCCGCGCGGGCCTTTTGTATACTTTACGCTCGCTTTAATATCAACACAACAAATACAATATTTTTAAGATTCGATTTATTAAAGTTAAAATACAAGAATATACAATAAATAAATGGAATAATGCTCAAATAAGTAAAATAACTCGTTATAAACCTTATTTTGCTTAATTGATATGCGGTATAATATTATTACAGAACGGTTATTAAGGAACGAGAAAAATTATGTGATGTTTTAGTTCCACTAGTTTTCCTTATATCAACTTCTTTCTCCGGTTCTACCAAGAAGAACAAGCATGAGCCCATTAAATTTCATTTTCTACTGATGACGTGTTATTGCATTTACGTACAACTGTGGATAATGTAAATAGAATAAGCTGGTGCATTATGCACGCTCTGCGCGTGCAGAAAAATATCGATCTTTTCCAGTTGGCGTGAGATTAAAAGATCATTTTGGTTCATGACACGATTTCCGAATCTCGTGTGGGCGAATTTAGTTCAATAAAATACAATTAAAATGTAGTAGATGCTCGCTCAATCAGAACCATTTAGAGATTCAGAAATACAAATGTAAAGAGGATATAAAAGAAATATTCCAAAATTCTGTGAGAAATATAGAAAGGACGTGTGGGTCGAGACAAAATTGGCGAAAATCATTCTATACATGTATTAAAAACGTCGTGTATTTCATAAAGTATTCAACTGTAGTTAAAATTGTTAGGCATGAAATATAGCCCACCTATTATCAACACAATTTTCCGATTGATATGGATCGTACTGTATACATTTTGAAGCTTACAATAATATTTATACTTCTGGGATCTTATTGTGAACTGTCCTGTTGCTTTTCAGACAAATGTCAGTGAATTGGTTGGTGAACATTTTCGTTTTTGTACAACATTTACATTAATTATTATATCCGAGTATTTGTTGAATCAGAAATTTCATCCAACCAACACACAAGTTTCGAAGTCATAGGGTTTCATTCCCGAATCTCAACGTTTCGGATCCCGAAACCCGGAACACCTTTTTAGTTCGCGCTCTGTAAGAGACAAGCACGGTGCCAGACCAAGACCAGACAGAACACTTTCTCTTCATCTAAATTTCATTCCAAGCTTGTGATACGATGCAAAACGAACTAAGGTGCTTCATTGTTTCAAGTGCTGCAAGCTAACAGATAATTTGTACTAAGCAACTTAAGAGTTCAAAACAACCTGTAAAGGATTTAATCAAGATTAACTTATTAAAGCAAAGTTCCAGACTTCATTTCACATTCTTTTAACACTACATGCTTTGAAAACCCTCATCCAGTGACTGCTGATGTCAAGTTCATACGCACTATACTTCTGGTGTATGTAAATTTGGAATGAAAAGTCAAGGGAAATGTCTTGACCTGGAACTGTTGATGATTTGTGCTCGAAGGCTGAATCACAAAGAGTGCGTACACGTTCGTGCGCATGCAAAAGCGTGTTCAAGGATAACTTCTAGTCAAACATATGGCCAGAGGGCTTAGACCTTCCCTAAATAAAAAAAAACCTAATGTTTAATTAGTGTTTGCGTATTTGGGCAATTATTGGGTAAATGTTTGGTTAACACATTTTACACCTGTAATCAAAATTGTTAAATGCATTTTTATTTCTTCTCGAGGTAAGAATGGGCCCCAATTTTGTCATCAAATTCTGCGAACTTTTGAATATTACAGTTTTTAAACGGTAAACAGGTATATTGAAAGTTCATTTAAAAATGCATTTTCAGTGTTACCCACTAACGATTCATGGTGTCCGGTAACCTAAACAATGAGGGCAAGGGTCTTAATAAGCAATCATTAATTTCGTCTGCAAGGAAATTTCAATTTGAAATTGTATGCCCAAAAGTTGTCCTACTTGTCGCATATTTCATCCACCAAATGCGGCTAACATTTCATCCACACAAGCAAAATTTAGACCAATGATTCTGGTGTGCAGAAAAATGAAACACACTTGCAATGTAAGAGTGAATGGTAGGGAGAACTTGGAAGCGACCTGCATTTATTTCCTTAGTACAGGGCTTCTTCCATGCTGTCTGATGAGGTTTACAGCATATCGGAGGCTGACTATTAGAACATCTGTGTGCTAGCTGGCCTCATCCCACAGAGCTTTAATTTGCCCACCTGGCGCGCGCCCACAGGGCCCCGCGTGTCGTCGCCAGCGTCACCGCCGCCAGCGTCTCCCCGAAGTCGGGCGCCAGCGCCCGCGACACCGTATCAGGCAGTCCGCGGTGCTCCGGCCCACCCGTCACCGTCGCCGCCGGTGTCGCCGTCGCCGTCGCCGCCGCCGTCGCTGCCGTCGCCGTTGCCACCGACACCGCCTCTTCTGTCACCGCCTCTGCCTCCGTCTCTGTTGGCGCCTCCATCATTACCTCCGCCAGCGCATCTCGTGCCGACCGCTGTAGTTCTCTGAACGCTCTCGCCGTCTCCGTCGCCCCATCAAACGTATTCGCCTCTGCCTCCCCCTCCGCATCCACCGGTGCAGTCTTTGCTTTCATTGTCGCCTCCATCTGCGGACGTCGTGACGGACGATGTAGATCCCTGGACGCTCTCCCAACTGTTGTCGTCTCATCCAAAGAATTCGTTTCAGTCTTCTTTGTAGCCCTCGCTTCTGTATTCGCATCTAACATTGAAGGCTCCTGTTTCGTTGTCGCCCCCGCCTGAAGATATGAAAAAAGTTGCAGGTCTCTGGATGCTATCCCAGTCATCGTCGTCTCATCTAATGACTTCCTATCTGTCTTCTTTGCAATCCTCGCTTCTGTATCCGAATCCATCATTGCAGACTCCTCCTCCGTCGTCATCGCCGACAACGCTGTTTCCGCGTTCACCTCTTCGTGTGGCTGCTGCTCTTGATGTCCCATTCCCGCCGTTTCCTTTGTCTCTTCCACCGACGCTTTCGCAGCCTTTTCCGACACAATCACAACGTCCTTCGTTTCACTAACCAGAGTCTTCTCCACTAATGCCCTCGTCACCGTCGCCGTCTCTGCTCTTTCTTTCGTTTCCACATCCACCCTAACAGTATATGCCTTCACCTCTGTCACCTCCTTTATTTTCGCCTCTGTCTTTGACTCCCTTGTCCCCTCCGTCTCCACCTTCGCATTCACGACTACCTTCGCCTCTGTCACCTTCGGAGCCACCTCCTTTATTAACTTCCACACAGTTTTCGCCTCTTCCTTGCCGTTCCCTGTTGCATCCACGGCCATCTCCGCTCCGGTAGACTTTGCCGTCCCTGTCTCTCGCTTCGTTCTCATTTCTGCAGCTAGTTGTCCCAAAGCACCTGGAAGTTGGGGCATGAGGGACAACTCCCGCCTCCCGATTCCGTATTCAGTACAGCTCTCAGGTTTAGTTACCTCCGATGACCTATCACGTAGGATTTCCACAGGTTCTGCTGAGATTTCTCTAGTGTATCCGTTGTTGCGGCTGCCGCCCGTAACACTATTTACGTTGATTTTATTTCCTTTGTTTCTTAAGAATGTTTTTGCTACTAAATATTTAAACACTTCAACAACATAACCATCATTATATTTTTTGTTTACATATTCACCTAATGTTTTGTGGTCTCTTTCAAAACTCTTTCGAGATTCCTTTACTTTGGTCAAGAGATGCTTGAAGAATTTTGGCTTGCTTGAGAATTCAGTTGTTTTATTAAAATTCAATATGTATTTTTCGTGCATCACTTCATGTATACCATTTTCTTTGCCAGAACGGGAGATTTCCTCAAAAACGGCATTATTTATGAAAAACAGGATCCATAATATCTTGAGTTTAAACTGAAAGTAAGAAACAAATATTTAAGAAAAAATATGATTTAATTTACTGAAATTTTATAGTTTCGTAAAAAATTTAAATTTGTATCACATTATAAAAAATGTATGATACTCACACAATAATATAAAGAAAAATTAAAACAGTTTTCCAAAAACCTTTGTAAATGCACTTTGTGTGATGAACCCCCAAAACTGGAAAGTCTGCTCGAAATTTGCAGAACCTCATGGTAAAGTAACAGTAGCAGAGTCTATTTTAAAACCACATCTACGTCCATTTACAATCGAAAATCACGATGAACCGATGTTTAGGAAAATATTTTTTTCAGTATCATCAACTAATTTTTGTTAAATTTTGATACTGGATTTTTGCATGATTAAAACACTAGTTATACGGGTCAAAGAAATCACATATTTGATCCAGACATTTTAACTTGACTTTGTTCAGTCTTGATCGTAGGTAACTCAACATATTCATCTCATTTTACGTAAAAATACAGTTATGGCTTAACTTCACTCGTTTCGTCCGCGTAACGTCTACTAAATATTTTTAATTCACTAAATTAAGTGGAAACTCACTCTCACACATGCATTAGATAAAATAATACATAATAATTGTTGTAATTATACAATATTATAATCATACAAACAAAATAAATATTTTTGTTCACACTCCTCTGAAGTTGCATTTTATGGTTTCACACCTTAGAAAGTTAAATGCACCAAGGACCATCTTGGACAGCGGCCTTATTCGGGATATTTTGAAACTGTTTCAATGAGTTGGCATCCCTGTTGAGTTTCGCACGTTATACGGTCAAAACCGATTATTGCAATTGGTTTGTGTTGTGTTGGATTTTTTTAATACTTTCAGGCTACCAACATAAAAAACAAACAGTTCCAAATCATTGCAAAGCCTCCGCTCCAAGTAGAATGAGCACTTGACTGTAGCTAATTAAAGCAAGTAACATTAGTACTCCTGGCAACTTTTTTGAATCACTGTAATCTAAACAAAGCATGCCACTCATATTCAATCTACCCATATGCTGAAACTGTTGAACTAAATACTCGCTTCTGTGTCCTCTCTCGCAGAAGTACTCACCATGGCCGCGGAGCCTGCACAAGTGCATCCGCCAGAGCTCCGCCGCTTACTTCCTCTTATGCACGGCGCCGCTCGCCCTCGCCCTTGCATTATGGAGCCCACCCCCTCCCTCCTCCGTTCCGTTATTTCTCCTCCCTATGCTCCCTCTACGCCCTTCCCCAACCACCACCACCACCACCAGGCGACCCACTTCCTCATGCACCTCCCCTTTCAGCCTCCTCCGTCTCTCGTGTCGTCCACCGCGGCCCTCTCCACCTCTCCGCTTCCGAACCCTTTCGTGTAGCCCCCGTCTCAGTAAGCGAGAAAGGAATGGTTGGAAAGAGAACAATATATCGCTTTCTCGCTGAGGTAAAAAGCGAAAAGTTCTCGTAATTTCTTCCTTCTCTCTGCATTTACTTGAGAGAAAACTAAGCCTACAAAGATATTGTGAAACGTAATTCTCAATTTGAGAGGAACTTGTGGTAATTAATATAACAATCCATTATATAAAAATATGTTAACCGGAAATATAAAGATTTTGAATGAAATTGAGATCATGAAGTCTCACATTTGATTTTGTTTTCCCAAACTCATTTAATTTTGTAAATGTTTTCTGAGAGGAATCAAACTCCAAAATGTTTTTCATTAATTTCCTTGAGAGTTGTAAAATTACCATTTTGTACTAAAAACGACAATTTCGTGTAAAAAGTTTTAAAATGCATTTTACTCGCAATATTTTCAGGTAGTAACATGTTGAAGATTAATATAATTTTCATTTTACTACACTTAAACTCCAATTTTTTTTCCGCTGAATAAGATCACAGGAGTAGATTTCATGTCATCAGCTGCATTGTAAAACGATAACAAGTGTTCCTGTTAAAAATATTTGTGATAAATGAGGATACGTGTAACTGATACAAATGGAATACGTAACAGTTTAGTGTAGTTCCCTAACGGTGAGTGGGTATTTCTAGAAGACAGACGGTTTCACAATGTTATTTTCTGACTTTTTTATGTTCAAAAAGGTACAAAAGCATAAATTATTTTTTAAAGGGTAAAAACGTAATATGATACAATGTGAGAAAATATTACGAAGTTCATTCAGAAGGTAGGTATCTTTTGCGCACATTTCCCGCACCTCAGACAACACAACGGTCGCGCATGCGTAGTTACATCCTTCAACAGGAAGTAGCCTAGCCACTTTAAAAATACATTAACGTGTGAAGTCATTGTTTGTCGGTAATAATTTTTAAATCAATCGAACGGCCCGCCGGCTCCACAATGAAAGCCGTTATCAAATTTTTGAAAGAAGGAAATGTTAAATGTTCGACCTTGTGGAATTTATGATTAGATAATACAGGTCAAAAATGAAAAATCCTCAGAGAAAAAAATTTATCTCATTTACTATGCATCTTACCCTGATTCCAAATACGTACTTACAATTTCTCTATCATGTATCATTTTTGTGATAAGATGGCTTTAAATTGCGAATGTGCGAATTATTTCCCAAAATAAGGACTTATCTAGTCAAGAATGGAAAATAATCATAGAAGAAAATGTGTGATATTTACGAAGTGTCTCTCCCGCATTCCAAATATGTACTTAGAATTTTTCTAACATCAATAGTTGTGAAGTACGACAGTTTTCATATGGTGATTGTGCGAATGCCCAATGGCAAAGAATCTCCTTCAGAAACTGCTGATGCCGAAGATGAAATGAGCTCGTTTTGACTAGCGCATCATCACACAATGAAGAGACTGAAATAGTTCTGAAAACAGTATACTCAATGTTCCTCTCATTGATCCCAACATATTTCTCTCTCTCTTCAAATAAAGTTTGAATTAATTGGTTGGTGAAAACAGAGGGTAAAGCAAAGTGTGGAACATTTCAGTATCTCTGTGAAAGCTTTCCAAAACTCAGCGCAGAAAAAATGAACAAGAAATCTTCTCAAATCCAAGAGATTTTAAAAGATGATGCGTTCACACAAATGATTATTCCAAAAGAAAAAGATACCTGGACTATTTTCCAGAGGGTGTTTGAACATTTTCTAGTGAAAAAAATCTTCAGATTTTGTGAATGGAATGAAGAGACGTTTGTGTACATTTCAAAAACGAGGCTTTATAATGTCCCTTAACTCTTCTCAGGGCAACCAATTTTAATAACGCATCCGGGTAAGCGGAGTCCAATGGACCCAGGAGCATCTGCCACAGAATTCTGCTTATAGATATACATTTTGGATGTGGCTAATGAAATAGAACGCTCTAATGTATTTTTTTAATTTAACAAAACATTTTGAAATACTTTACATTTGTTTTTAAACCTTTTTTACTTTTCTTATAGATCGCACGCAGTGTTTACCTGGGTATGCTCATTACAGACAGGTTTTGAACAGATGCTACACCTCTTTGTTTCCTACTTCTTTCCCAATGGTACAAATGACATTGTTTTAGGCATTTTTATAATTTTTATGAGTTATACAATCTACAATCTACTTCTTTCCCAATAACGTATGAGATTGACAGGCCTACCTTATTATTCAGTCTTGTTTCAGCTGTCACCTTACATGTCCTGTGCGAACCAAATTCTTTGCAATATCAACAATAAGTAATCGTATGAACTCATGTTTTATAACATTCAGTCAAGGTCAGAAACACATATGTCGCTGTGCAGTTTACAAGCAAAATCTGACCACACACTATTTCACAAACTCACTCTCCTGACTCTTGTCTACATAATAACCCGCAGCAACAGTATCAACGAAGGCGTCGCGTCGTTCGTATGAGACACACGTAGTGTCAGATAACATCCCGATGAAAAGACGTTGCGCAACCCGACATCTGTCCGTTCCTTGGACAACAGTCATCAAGTAATCGACCAAACAAAACCAGAAAATGCAATATTACACTCAGATTAAGCGATGGGTCCTGGGTCCAATGGACTCCGATTGCACAGTTGCGGCTGAAATCAGATAATTTTTTTTAAAATTTATTATTCAGTAACGCGTTTGTAAAATTATTGGGAGTACATTTAGAAAACATCATAGCAAAGAAAGTCACAAGAAATTTTCCTAACACCTTCGATAGTTTTCTCGTAAAATATTGAAAATGTTGGTTAAGAAAACTGTCCATGACGAGAGCCGTAGTGGACGCCGTCGTTTTTCACGGAAGAATTGATTGTTGCGTCGACAAACAAGTTCATTTTCCAATAGGCAAACCACGATTTCTGATCTGTCAATGCATTTTCAAACCATACCACGATCTTTTTTACAAGAAATTGTGACTGAATATCTTCACTACAAAACTTGTGTGAGCGAGGGGTACCGAAAACACTAAACGACGTTCAAAAACAGAAACTCATAGTAGCAGCCTTAGAGATTTGCAGCGTTGTGTGACAAAAGGAAATCATTTCTTGAAAAATATTGCCATAGGAGATGAAATATACTTTTTTTACCAGACACCTGAGAAAAGTAAGTCACGTGAGTGAGTGGAATGGAGACATACTGGTTCCCCTTATTGTAAAATGAAAATATAGCTTGGTACGTTTAGATTGGCAAAATTTTGAGAAAGGTATTAAATAAAATGAAACGGTGGTTCAAGAATACAGAACAAATATCCACAAAAGCGTAGCAGGTAACAATTTGCCGATTGACTGAAGCCATCGAGAAAATATGAACAGTATATTTTCGTTTTGTTGGAACGTTATGTGTTTTATTTGACGTTACCTCAAGAGTGAAGTGAACGGACAGCAACGTTGGGTAAGTGTAAAGTAACGGCAATTGAATTATACTGGAAATACACACGATTGCGGACGCATACGGAAGCAGACTCTGTTGCTGGACAGAAGTTTATTACCTTCACACCCCGAAACTCCAGAGAGCAAAGCTAACTCTTTCTTCTAGACAAATTATGTTCATCGTGGTTTGGTACTATTAACGAATTTTGTTATTGGACTGTATGGAACGAGGCACAACATTACATCTTACTGTAAGTGCTTCTGAGGTAAACCTGAAATCTTGGCGGCTATCCGGGACGAGCCGCGTCTGTGTCTTCGCGCCTCACGTTTCTGTCAACATAGCTGTACTGCAGGACAGCTCTCAAAGAACCCAAATCTCACCGAATGTAATGTTGTGCCACAAGAAACCCTTTTTGTGAGCAAGAAAACATTGAGCTTAAATACTTTTGGCTACCGTAAATAGGATCGCTCTAAATGGCAGGGGCCAAGCCGCGTTTCAACGGGAAAGGGCCCGACGGACAATAGGAAGAGAAGGCGAGATCCGATAAATGAAAGAACCAAGCGTGCGAAGAACGATTTTCACAGGGAAAATTCAAGTACGGCAATTCTGTTGTGTATTACTATATGGATTGTGCGATTTGGAGGAAAACAAACAAACAAAAAGGTCTCAAAAAGACCGTCTCTGACCTAGTCGCGCAAGATCGTGACAATTCCGCACTACCTAAATTCCAGCTGTAGAGTAGCGGAATTTTTTAACGGACAATAATGAATGCAGGTTTTCCCTTATCATTTAATCCTTCTTCTGTAACTTAATACTAATGTTAAACGTCTGTTTTAAACGAAAAAGCTGATTTAAAGCAAACATCTTATTTAAAGCGTAGAAAAAATATGGTTGAAAGAAAAAGCTCAAATGGTTAAAAAAAGCATCCAATTGATGGAAACGAAAAGTCGGACTCAATGAAACAAAAAGTCCGATTGATTGAAACAAATAATCTAACCGATTGAAAGACCTGGTTTGAACGAAAAAAAACACGTTTGCTTTGTTTTCATTAAAAACAATATTTCACCTCTTCCCCTTGCTTGTGTGTGCGCGCACGCGCACTCATTAATTTATCGTGCGGTGCGCTTGCCGCGTCGCGTTTGTCTGCGCGAGGGTTTTGTTTGCCTCCGGGGCCAACGGGAGGGGCGGTTGCGTGGCAAGCGCAGCGTCGCAGATAGATTTTGGCTCACCTGCATCCATGAATGAGCCTTTTGAAGCTTCCCGACCGACCGCTCGCTCGCGGCCAGCTCAGTTGATCTTAAATCAATTTTCAAGTGCGTTCCCGGTGCCTTGCGCCACTTTTCATTCATAGGGGAAACTCACGTAAATTTGCCTTTCAGATCAAAGAAAGACATTTTTAGGAGTATGTTCTCTGAAAGATTTTCCGTGTGTGTCGATTTCGTAAGTGATATTTGCTTGTCAATATGTTAAAACATTCTACTTTGTGTTGCTTTTGTGGCTTTCTCAGAATGTCGGAAAATGAATTTGTAAGGTAAACACGATTCAAATCCGACATAGTTTTTTTATGTTGTAGAAAAGTGATTATCATTATTCAGAGAGACTGTCTAGAGCTCGTGTTGTGTTAACCTTTGTTAAGAATTCTTCCTTGATGATTGGCTTACGTGCTATGAGGTGCTATACTATTTTATCTACAACGATCGATAATATTTAATTACTGCGCCCATAGGAAATCAATTTTTCTTAAATCAGTCATGGCACAATGACTTCATTCAAACACTTAGTTCTCGAAGTATTGTCAATATAAATATAAGTCATCTCAATGTAAAGTCAAAACGAACGAGTAATATGACTATCAAAACTAAGATGTTCATGAAAAATAATCATAAAAAATATTAATAATGATGAAGCATAGTACATACTTCCTTTATTATTCATAATGGGTTCATAAAATAATTATTACTAGTTGGGTCAGTGCAAATATTCTAAACTTAATTAATCATTATTTTAAAAGTGAAAATATTTTCTATAGAATCACCACTTCAAAAGTCCAACCCATCAACTATACATTAAAGCAATGTGGACCCAATATGGCGGGGTCTCTTGAGACGTCAATTTAATTTTAGATAGATATGAGTTTTACTCATTTCTGATCACCCGTGCACGATACGTATAAGGGTTCCCTTCTTCTTTTCTTTCAAGGCTCTACGACCTTCAAATTAACGTCTTGGCCTGCTCAACTACACTTTTCCATTTTTCCCTATTCTTCAAGTGCTCGGTCCAATTTTTAACCTATATTTTCCTAATGTCCAGAAGGTTGCGCATTCTTTTCTTTTGTAGAACACGTTTCTGTGGCATAAGTTACAACTTGTCCAAGCACTGTATCATACAGTCTTAAGTTTCGGGCCCTTTGGTAATATTTTACTTTTAAATAGCTGAAAATGGGCAAAATATGTCGTTGTTTAGAGACATTACTGTTCCGAGGCTTAGTTGAGTGGTTCGCAGTTTAATTTTTTAAGGGTGATGGGGAGCTGGCCCAACACCCAACACTCTCCTTTATTCGGGCTTGGTATCGGCAACGGAGACTGCTGATCCCTCCTGTGCCCACCGCAGGCGATGTTTTTGTGGGTACACAGAAAAGATAAATCTCCAAAAATGCAACAGAAATTTCAAATAGATCTTATTTCCTCAAGTACAACTTAAGAAACGTATTATGTGCTCCACCTTTCTTCGCGTATTTTTCTGAATATACGACACATATTACTCTGGAAACTAGTCTGGAAATGCGTAAATTTAACCAGTCAGTGTTTTGCTACCTTGTATACTACTTACGTTGCCTAGATAAAAAATTGCAATGCTTTCGAGAACAACGGTACTTTGTTTGTGAGAAAAACTCGTATGGTATTATACTATGCGTCAATTGAGTACGAACATTTTGCAATCTGGTCAGATGCGAAAAATGCATTTTTTTTTACTTTTTCAAACATATTCATTTTTGTAAAAGCAACTAAACTTTATCTATTAAATATTTTTTTAAATTTTTAATTATTTTGAAGTTAAGACACATTTACTAGTTTGTTCATTTTAATATGATTTGTGGCATTTTCTTTTTAAACTTTCGTTTTTATTAATGAATGTACATTATTTCAATATCCACTGCATTTTTGCTATATTTTGAGTAATATTGAAAAACATTTTGCTGTTCAGTTAACACTATGTAACATTTTGAGTTATTTATGCCCACAGTTGCTAACATTGGAGGTACAGCACGATCGTGGGGCCGGTATTTCAAAATGGTAAATATAATAAAGATATTTGTGCAAACTGAGCGGTGTGGAGATTCGCTGTTGCAAGTGCAATAAATAAAGGATATGCCACTTTATTTTAATAGAAGTGTTCTCGAATATTCGCCTTACGAAAAGCATTAGTGACTAGCTCATGATGGAACACCATATTAGTGGACTGCTCTAGTCGAACAAATGCGAATCAATGGGATTCGGCATTATGAGAATTTAAACTCATAAGCGGCACAATAGAACAAAACATTGCTGAACAAGTATCTTCACAATTCCCACAATGTACGTCACGTGGTTGACTCAAAATGTTCTCGCTATGCCGCAAAATCTCTCTAAAGGCGCGTCCACACGATGCGTCTTTTCGTTCAATTTTGCGCATGCGTCCATCGCATGCGTCTAGCGCACGTAGCACATGCGTTTGGGGCATGCGTCCTTTCGTCAAAACGATGGACGCATGCAATAGCGCAAGCTTCCCAGAGCTGACGGGAATCTCGTTCGTCTTTCTCGTGCGCTTCCTCCAAAGAATGTGTGTTTCATAGCCAAGTCATCCGGAATATCGAGCCGTAAAGTTCTTTGGTAGTCTTCTGAATTATTTTGTCTGTGTTTTATAGCGAATTTGTTGCAGCTTATTCATTTATTATATATTTACGGTAATATCAATTTTCAATACATACATTTATTAAGATAAATTGTAGAAACTAGTGAAAATAAACATGTGATGATTTCAATTTCTTTTCGGTATGTTGTAGTGACAGACGAATATTTAGTTCTCTCTAATTCTTATTTTAATTTTACGATAATGCCAATTTTCTAAATTTATGTAATAAATTATATATCTGAAACAATTAAATGCAATGGCTTTCATTTAAGGTTATGTACACAGAAAACCCCACAGTTTGTCTATGGTTATGTATTTTCAGAATGTCGCTTGAAAACAAAGAACTCACTCCTCAGTTCATTCAAGATTATAGGGAAATTGAAGTTTTTCTCTTCTTTCGACCGATTATAAAATAATCTGCCGAAATTGTCGTGCAAATAGCTGCTGGATCCATTGTACAGAATAGAACAAGCACCGCACAGAGTTGCACCGTGTGGACAGGGTAGCGCACGCGCGCTGTGTGGAACGTTCGTCTTTCAACTTTGCGCATGCCATTTTATTCCCGTGACGCACAGAAAAGACGCATCGTGTGGACGCGCCTTAATGATGTGCCAAGTGGGTGCGCGCACCGGCCTCATTTGTTCGCTCTGCTGGCAGTTCCCGTAACAGCCGCTGAAGCGCCACGTGCCGTGCGGCACGTGTGCCGGAAAGACGTTTCGCAAGTTGCGCCTGAGAGGCAGGCAACCGTTTAGACACTTGTGTGTTGCGTGATGGCAAATGAATGTGTTACCAGAGTTTGATTGTATTGATGATCTGAAAATTACAATACGGTGAAATATCAACAAAAAAGATGAAGTTTATATTATATTCTGAAATTCCCATTTCAATAAGAAAATGTACACAAAATTGGAATATTTTTGTATTAGTGTTTTCATGTCGTATCGGACCGGCTTGAAACACATTTCAGTGACACTTGTTTTTACAAACGTCTTTGTTAAATATTATTTATCTTTGTATATTTAACTTCAATTATTTTTATTATTATTATTCATGTAATATATTACTTATTATTATTATTATTCTCATTTTTTTGGTAATTCATATTATTAATTGTACAGAGTTACAAAATCAAAGCACAATCAAAATACAAAATGTATGCAGCATGAAACACTAATTTAAACTGCATAATTTCTGAGAAATTTCCGCACTATTCTTGTCGTTGCTATCACCACTGCTTTCTGCATAAGTTTGTGTATATCCACTTTCACTCCCAAATGTTGAAAACTCCGCATCAAATTTCTAGGGATGACACCTGCGCTTGAGAGTATTACTGGAATAATTTAAATTTTTTCAACATGCCATTGTTTCTTTATGGATTCAGTGAGTTCTGAGTACTTACTAATTTTTTCGACGTATTGACTTTGCAGGCTGCTAGTATTTGGGTTAGAAATATCTATTAGCGCGACATATTTCTCTCTCTTGTTAAAGACAGTCAGATCTGGTCTGTTGTTCATTACCGTCCGATCTGTTAAAATAGTTCTATCCCAATATAAACGCCATTCTTCGTTTTCCAGCACACTAACAGGTTGGTACTTAAAATATGGTACTTTAACTTCAGTGAGAAGTTGAAATTTCTCAGCCAACGTTTGGCGTAAAATAATGGCCACTGCGTCATGCCGTTGCTTATATTCTGTTCCACAGAAATGTGTGCATCCCGAAGTTACATGTTGGACTGATTCAACAGTTGGGCAAACACATCGACCGTACTCATTCTCCACACTTCCATCTTTGACAATTAGCTTTAGGTAACTTCTTGTTGGGATCACTTGGTCCTGAATGGCAAGCATGAAACCTTCAGTTTCTGGGAAGATTTGTCCTGATAAGAGCCAGAAGTTCGACGCTTTCATGTCGACATGCGCTTGACTCATCTCATGAGGGTGTCTTCCATGAAGAGATTTCGCCATCCATGAATCCAGCTTCTCACGATCACGGCATGTGAAGTCAGCAACCTCTTGTCGTAACAACTCTAAAGGTGTAAAAGTATCTGCTTCACAAATTGGTTTATGCAGACGTGATGTATTTGCTGCTGAAATGAAAAACTTTCTCATATTAGTCACTTGCTGACAAAGCTGATTGCCAATATCCAGCAGTTTTCTCCCACCCACATTTCTCGGTAATGTAGTGCGTTCAACTGAAGACTTCGGGTGATGCATGCGCGTTTTTGTCATTAAAACTCTAACCTTCCGTTGTAAGCTATCAATATCGGTTCAGCTCCATTTAATAATGCTAAATGAGTAGTTCAAGACAGGAACAGCATAGGTGTTAATAGCCTTGATAATATTTCTTCCATTCAGTTTTGTTTTCAAGACCTTCGTATTCTTTGGTAAAATTCTTCAGAAAGTTCTTCCTTCATTTTACTTTGGTCAATACGCCTTAGTTGTCTCATTCCCAGATATCTGTATGTTTCCTCACCCGATATTGCCTGTATCATCTGTCTGTCTTCAAGTTCAAATACTCCTTCCTGCAGTTTTTCTTTCACAATATTTACTGTTCTACATTTGTCCAAGCCAAACTTCATTCCGATATCTCTCGAAAATGATTCTACAATTCTCAGAAGATGTTCAAGTTGAATTTTCGTCGACCCAAACAACTTCAGGTCATCCATGTACAAAAGATGATTTACGCGGTACGTCACAGTTGTTCCTACTTTAATTCCAAAGCCATAGTTTGTGGAATTCAACAGATTTGACAAGGGATTCATGCAGAGGACAAACCAGAGAGGGCTGATTGAGTCTCCCTGGAAAATACCTCTTTGTACTTTAATCATTTCTGTTTCGATATAGTTAACGGGTGTACTCAGGATGAATTTTGTTCGCCAATTCAACATCACATGCTTCAAGAACGAGGAACATTTGAATTGATGTCGTAGATCTCAAGTATTTCTATCAGCCAAGTATGTGGCACTGAATCTAAGGCTTTCTTATAATCAATATGTGCCATATGCAGATTGCAGTGTTTTAGATAGGCTTGACCACATATCACTGAATCAATTGTAAATTGTTCTTTACACCCCATGGACCCTTTGTTACAGCCTTTCTGTTGCACTGCAATGATATTATTGTTACTACAGTGAGAGTATATGCGTTGTGAAAGTAACAATGTGATGATTTTATACATCGTTGGCAAGCACGAGATAGGGCGATATTTTGTTGGATCTTCTTGATTTTGGAAGTCTTTTGGTATTAAATACGTAACACCCTGAGAAAGAAATTCTGACATCTTATCTGGGTGCTGTAGAATCGCTAATCAGCTCAGTTAGTCATTGGTGAGTGCACCAGAACCTTTTATGCCAGAAATTATGAATTTTATCTGGTCCTGGTGCTTTCCAGTTAGGCAAGTTTTTGATTACTTCACTAACCTCTTCATTGGTAAATTCTTGGTGTTGCATAGCAGTAAAGGTCTCACGGCGTTTCTTTTCTTCGCCAATCCAACTCGCCCTCAGGTCGCTTTCCATCGGATTGGACCACTGATTACCCCAAAAATCATTCACTTGCTGCTGTGTTGGGTACAATTCCTCGTAATTTTCTTCCTCTTTTCTCCCCAGTTTTCGATAAAAGTTCTTTTCAGATCTTTCAAACAAAACATTATCTCTCTTCCTACTTCTGCTTGTCCTGTATCTAGACAGCCTGTTTGTCAGGATTGATAGCTACTGTTTCAGCGTATGTATACACTGTTATATTGTCTTATTAATGGCTCATCGTGATGAGAGTGGGTGCTTGTTCTGTCTATAATACATTTCACTGTCTTTTCCAGTTTTGTTGATCGAATACCATCAGCATAACTAGTCATACGAGCAATATCACATCTCAATCTTTCAATGTCTCCGACAAGACGTCTCTCCCAAGGTGGCATCAGCCGACCTCTTCGCTGTCTTCTTGTCGATTGTTCGCAATCAATTCCCAACATTTTGACCACAGTTATTGCAGCACAGTAGATGACAAAATGCAGAGTTTGCAGATCCTGCGCTATTGTAACTTCTTCTGGCAAAACCTCACGGTTCATGATATTCAGAATTCGTGCCATTCTTCTTGATGTGTTTATCTTAGGTATCACTGGTGTCGTGACGGGACTGGTTCCCTCGAATTGAAACATAACTTCTTTCATTCCATTTTTTAGTGTCTTTGTCAGTCTTTCATCCCAGGTTGTTGGGGCGTTTTCGTGGATCTCTCGGTGAATCTGATCTCTGGGTTCCAAATCTTCCTCTTCATTAATTGTCAGCTTACGTGTGACTTCCATTTTTTAGTCTGAAGACGTATCTCAGGGATCAACTTGTTATGTAATATCACACGATACTGATCGGCTACTCTCTGTTCAGTTACAGAAAAGTCAGGGAAATACCGCATGAACTCTTTGTATAACTTCTGCCTGTATCCGATCACATCTGTTTCAATTTTTGTGACCCGGTAATATATGCGTATTGTTGTTTCATTAACGGCCGTTGACCATTTCCTGCGCTGTGTCGGCAGTCCTGCTTGGGTGAGCGCTGGCTGTAGTACCTGCGCAGCACCTTCAGCAGGGGAGGCATTAGTTGTAGTTTCGCTCCTTCCAGGCAGTCGCTCTTCGGGTAACCCGACCAGGGCCCGCCTGTTCAGCACCTGATCACCACCGGCTCGCACACTGTCACCCCCAGCGGTGGCTCCAGGGGCGCCCCGACGCTCCTCGGGCAGCGGCATGTTTTCCGAAGCTTTTCTTCTAGCACGAGTCTCCATCTTCAGATCTTCAATGGGTGCATTTTAATCCTTCTGCCAGTACCAACTGTAGTCTTACTGACCCAGCCATGAGAGCCGCCGTTGACCACTTAATTGGTTCCTCCGCCGACTCCCTAGGTACAAGCTCAGTTGGCTAATCTGTACCATTCTGATATGCCTTATTCTACCATAACTTTCTAGCAGCCCTGTCAGAACCCCCATAACTCATCGGTTTGTCGAAGTCCCGCCGAAGGGCCTGGTTACCACAACCTTGGGACGCATTCGACTTAACAGGGCTCACCGCGTGGTTGAGAGTGGAGTTGGGTGTGAGAAGTTGTAGGATGCCTTAGAACACTTCACACCCATTGAGCCCCATATTATTATTATTATTATTATTATTATTATTATTATTATTATTATTATTATTATTATTAATATTATTATTATTATTACTAATTTACAACTGAATTGTTCGCAAAAACGTGTGAAAATATATTAGATAAAAATGTACAACTAATTCAATTTATAATTTGAAAAATTGTCTTTTATTGTAAATATTAAATAAATTTTATTAAGAAAATGGCTTTTTAGAAAATTATGTTTTCACTCCAATTAGGATTTCCGGGCACGTTCTAAAAGGTTATTGAATTCCTTTTTTGTTTTAATTTTGATACGAAAAATGAAGTACAACTTGTAGTTTTGTTCTAGATTATTACCAAAAACGAGTGGTGCTACACAGAATGACACAGACTTTCCCGTATTAGTTTTCTATTTCCTTTGGTCTCGGTTAGCTATTCGGGTTTGACAGATACTCATGCCAGCTGCCATCTATCGCCGCCCAAAGTACATTTGTTTTATATTTTCTTAATTTTCCAGTTTCCTAATGGTAGAACGGAAATATTAATTTTAAAATATTAAAGAACAGTAAAAATTCGTCGTAAATCACTATTTTTTAAAACTTTTGAGCCGTTTTAAAAATTACGTTTAAACGCTACGAAAAATGTGAAATTTGATGCCACTTTTCTAAGAAAACTTTTGAGTTTTCAAAAAACATCATTTGAAGTAATTTGAACCATATCTGGTTCCATTCCAGGCGCCGCAATTTTGAAAAACTATCTTCAAATTTTGAGAGAACCTTACATGAACCACCCCGGACGTTTTGAAAATTTTCTCAAAAATGGGCTCCAATTTCTTTTTAACATTTGGGTTACGATAGTGCATTACGTATTCTATGAGATGACATAAACGTCATGCTTCTCTATTCTTTTGTTTTTTCAAAAATTACAAAAATGTAATTTTTTTGACTTGTCTCCCACGTCGGTGATACTTAGATTAGTAGCGATTTCTTCACATTATTATATATACGAGTACATGTGCTTTAAATAATGTCAAGTAAATGCTCTCGAGAACTCAACCGTTTTCTATGTAAAGTAGCTAAATATTCCGACTTCTCAGAATCGCTCAAACGCCATTTCCTCAAAAATGTCTGCAAATTTTTTCTTCAAACTTTTCGAACCGATGGCGCTAATTTCACTTTTTAATATATCGTACAATTCCATTTGTTTTTTTAATTGCAAAAACGTAAGATCTCTCGCACCTTTAATATGCACATTACTAGCAGTCTGTACACACTATTGTATTTATGGGTGTAAGTGCTTTAGATGACTTTGAATGAAATTTTTTCGAAAACTAAACTTTTCTGCGAAAAAGAGTTTCTAATTTCGCATTTTTAGTAGCGCTTAAACGCCATTTCCTTAAAAATGGCTTCAAACATTTCAAAGAAAATTGCCATCTAAGGCCAGGTTATAATGTTTTTTAATATTCCAAACTTAATATTTCCGTTCTAGCATTAGAAAACTAAAAAATTAATAAAATGTCAAAAAAATGTCTTAATGGCGGCAATAGATGGCAGCTGGCAAGAGTATGTGGCAATTCCGAATAGCTAGCCCACACTCAAGAAAATAGAAAACTAACACGGGAATGCCTGTGCTATGCTCTAGCACCACTAGTTTGAAAGCGTCTTTCTATCCGTCTGTTGCGTTAGTCCTTCTGTAAATATAAGCAATTTTCCAAAAACTAAGCATCACCCGGAAATAGGATTGGCCCATATTTTTTCCGTCCCTTATTACGTAAGTGGAGAAAATTTAAAGAAAAATGTGGAGAGGTTTTTGAGAAACAAAATTTTGGTAAATTTTAAACGCAATTTACACGACTTTGTCTGAACTAAAAATCTCATCTTCAATTTTGCAGTTTTCAAATCGTTTTTTGCAATTTTCGAAAAATTGGAGATAATGAAAGAGATACCTGCATCATTCTATTAAACGTTCTTCGCACTATTCAACAACAAATTTTAATCAAAAAAATTGGAGTCATTTTTTTAAAACTTTGAAAATGTTCAATGGCTGTATGTAAAGTATCGCTTAAAGTTAAAATATCGATTTTAAATTCCAGGAGTCTTAAGATCAGCCAAATCCATTGAGGAATATCAATTTTGAAGAAAATGGGCTGAACAGTATAGGCGTTAACGTTGACCACAGACGGACAAACGTACGTTTTACCGTCATTCGATTTTTCAGTATCAAGAAGAAAGAAAACATGAACTTTGGCTGCGCCATGAGTTAGAGGATGTTTTTTCGAACTCTATCAATAAAATTTATCCACTTTTTCGTTACCAGACGCCAGCTCTAAGCATTTTTCTTGCGAAAATTCGCCATTTTCCTCCGCACGATTACATAGCTTGCTCTTCTTACGAAGTATTCGTGAGGCGAAAAAGTAACTACTGGTGCTATAGAATGGCACAGACTTTCCCGTATTAGTTTTCTATTTCCATGGATCTTCGCTAGCTATTCGGATATGCCATATACTCTTTCTTGTCAGCTGCCATCTATCACTGCCAAAAGTACATTTTTTTGCCATTTTCTTATTTTTTCGGTTTCCTATTGGTAGAACGGAAAAATTAATTTTAGAATATTAAAGAACACAAAAACCTAGTTCTAAATGGCAATTTTCTTTTGAAAACTATGTGCTGTTTTAAAGAAAATTGCGTTTCAGCGCTACTGAAAATGCGAAATTTGATGCTCATTTTCAGAGAAAATTTTTGAGTTTTCAAAATACTTTTTTTAAGTTATTTGAAGCACTCATACTCACAAACATAATAATCTTTACAAATGTCGGGTAATGTGGATATTAAAGATGTGAGAGATCTTTGAAAAAAATTACATTTATATATAATTTTTGAAAAAACAAAAAACTCAAAATAAACTTTACGTCATATTAAAGAGTATAATTAGCACTACCCGTTACAAAAGTTTGAAGAAAAAATTGTTGCCATTGATGAGAAATTTGGTTTTTGAGCATGAAAATGAGGAATTTTGAGCTACTTTACACAGAAAACGTTTGTGTTTTCGAGAAACTTTCCTTGACATTATTTAAAGCACATGTACTCGTAAATATAATAATGTGAAAATTTTGCCGATAATGTAAATATTAACAACGTAAGAGACAAAAAAAAATTACATTTTTTCAATTTTTGAAAAAGCATAGAATAGAGCAATATGTTTTTTTGTCATCTCATAAAATACATTAGGCAGTATACCTGCCAAAAGAAAAAAATTGGAGCCGTTTTTGAGAAAATCTTGTATTTGTAATTTTTGTAAATTGCACATCTTGCAGGCAATATTGCGCGAAAACTACTAAAATTTTCAAAAATATTTACACGACCTTAATGAAAGAACTCACTTTGGACAACAAATCTGATTTAAAAGAAAAATCTCTATCTTCAATTTCGTAGTTCCAGATGGACTCCGAAAACATTTTTAACTTTTGCAATTTTCGAAAATTCAGAGTTATGCGTGTAAATCGGACTAATGCCACCTTAATAAGTATATTTTACTGTATTCTTACAAGATATTTAAAGAAAAAATTTGGAGCCGTTTTTGAGAAAATGTTGAAAATGTCGGAGGAGCCTCATGTTAAGTACTCCCAAATTTTACAGAATCTTTTTCAAAATCTCAAAGCTTCGACTAGAACCAGATCGTTTGGGGAATATCCATTTTGGAAGAAATCGTACATATGGTTTAGGCGCTAGCAGTGTTAACGGACAGACGGACGGACGGACAGACGGATAGACGGACGTTTTCCTTGCAATTGGTTTTTCGGTATCAAAGCCCCACAAAAGAGGGATTCTGGCTACACCACATGTTAGTGGATTTTTTTTCTTAATTTAGCAACTGGTTTCATCCACTTTGTCGTTATCAGAGCCCGGCAATGAATTTTTTCCGCCGAAAATTGGCCATTTTTTCGCGCAGCATCACATAACTTTCCCTATACTACGTATATCACTCCGTGTATACGTACGTATACGGGAAAGTAAAGTGTTGAGCTCTGCTTCTCTGTGCAAGTACCATGAATTTTTTAATGATATTTACAATGTTATTGATAAACATACGAAAATATATGAGTAGAAAACTCTTTTTGAATCTTTTCCTTTCAATTCTTTGTTCCACTTTCCCCTCAAAGATAATTAGTACCCCTCAGCTCTCCGGTAGTGGGGTGCTGAAATATTGTTCACATACACTAGAAAATGTTTGAGCATCGCCGTGGTTCGTTGTCAGTATTTATAAACAGGTTATATTTAAAAATCAATAGGTAATATGTTCCCTGTACCCTTGCTTGTAATTTAGTTGAAGCATTTAAATAACATCTGACTGTTAAAGATGGAACCATTTCTTAAGCATTTTTTGTTCTCTATTGAGTGCAAATTCCTCAACTTATCATAGTAAGTTTATGCTTCTTTTAGGTTCAATCTCTTCAGATATTTTAAAAGATTAATACTAAATTGTATTATCAAATCACATCTTTCATTGAATTTGTCATTCATCACAATCTCATTATTTTTAATTCTCATTTTCTTTTACAATAATCAAGTACATTAATACCACTAGCAATCTTATCTTAGACTTTGTAGAAAAAACTTTACTTTAACACAAAAGGGATTTAAAGCGACAGTGAAGTCGGTTCACAGAATGGTTGCTATTTTTATTGAAGAAATTTGTGAAGGGATTTCTCGAAGTGGATATATGGTTCAGATTAGATAAACATGTACATATTTCTATATGATTCAATTAACAACTATTTGTGCACTATATACATTTCTTAATTAAACTATGTTTCCCCGTGTAAGCCCACAAGTGCTTTTGTTGAGCCAACGGTTTATTTATTGTAATATTTATAATAAATCATGTGTTACAATTTTGATGTTCTTTGGAGCAACAGATAGTTTTAAGATACGAAGGAAGTGATAATGAAACTTGAAACTGTATAACAATTATTATTTTCTGTAATTAATATTTGAAAATGCATAATAATATACTTGTACATAATAATTCTTCGTTTGTGATTTCATTTTTGGGAAATATGTGTATTTGAAGGGAAAAATTACTGATTTTTTGAAGATGATGGATTACTTACATTTAAATATTTATTCAAACATCAATGAAATAATATAAAAATAGAGTTGATAAATAAATTAATAGTTACATGACTTATGATGCATGGTAGTATATAAATAATTACAAAACATTAAAAAATACTCATAAAACATAAATAACTCTGATGATAATCAATACTTTTAAAAATGAAAATTAATTACATAAAATTGGAAAAATGATTCACTGTGTCAGAATATATAATTATGACATACATACATATACAATAAACATGTCATTTTATTGGACTTATATCCTTGAAGTGTTTATATATTGATATTTATTTGCACATGGAATGAAAATATTTTAATCTGAAGCAATCCTCTGAATGAAATTATGCTGTCTTTATTTCTCATGAATATATTGTTTGATTGATTAACATGTGCTACAATTAAGAAGAATTGTATGATGTATGACCTTTTTCTAAACAGTGCACTTTCAACATTCACTAGAGAATCTTCTCTCCTTGTAAGTAATTTAAAAAACCCAACTGAACAAATGTGGATCTTTACAATCAAAAATATTTATTCCTAAGGACGTCTAATTTAATACGTTCTCTTGCATTTTTTCTTCTGATTTAAAGCTGTGCAAATCGGCTTATTCCGCTCTGTAGAATGCACTAGATCCTGCAACAAAGAATATTAATACACAATAAGATTTAGTTTACGTTTAGGCTCATGTTATACACTTTACATTTTTCATTTATTTTATTAAATCTCCTCCATTCCAGGTCAACATTAATGCATAAAAGTTCCATTTTACTACAACATTCTAGGTCATTTCGAGAGTAATAAGTAAGAATGTATTTAAGGGCTGAAAATGATGCATAAGTAAAAAATGAATTTTATAGACAGTGATTTGAATCAGCAAATATCATATTGCTTATTTGTTAATTTTTAATTGAAGACATAATTACAATCAAGATATTATAGTTAATTAGTAACTGAAACTTATTTCTGAATGTGTGCTATTTTGTGCATTGATATCAATCTTGATCTAAGCAATGGACATAAAATAATAAAATAACTATAATATATGTAAAGAAGTGTAATTGCAAATAAGAATAACTATCATGCTTCTGATTAATGAGAGACTCTTTAGTTTAATTATGTCTCTACGATATCATATAATAATTACAAAAGCCAACAATCAGCACATAAACCCATTTCAATATATCATTCTTTATTGTCATCTTTTTGGAAGTTGATTATTGATATTATCTTTCATTGTATTTTGAAATTGAAAGAAAGGAAATATAACATAAATGTCACAATGAAAAATAAAGAGTTACCAAAACATTAATTTTTGTGTCTTTCGAAATGGTTTGTTAGGGTAGATTGAATTTTACATTATCTTATTTTTTTAATTATACATTTTATTTCTTTAGAACTGTTAAATACTATTTATTTAAGAAAAGGTTAATGATAAAATAAGGTTTGGTGGTGGCATTAAACCAGAGTAATTGAAGGAACTTCTACCACGTAAAAGTTTGCAAAATTAAGTAAGCATCGTCTATTTTATAATTGCAATAATGTTGACCTTGTTAGTACTTAGGCCCTATATGTTATTTTATAGAAATACATAATAGTAATTAATTAATTAATATTTCTCCTTTTCGTTAGGCTTACTATTTTTAGTATTAATTTAGTGTATTGAAATGTTAATACGTTATTTTACCAACACCAATACAACATTTTTCATGTGAGAAATTCTTCAAGTTTTCCATTAACATATTTCACAACGCATTTTATTAGTAAATAGTAGCTGGTCATTTTACTATAATTTCTGATTCCCCTAACGTTTCTTGTCAATTTTCATTTCAGTGACTATTGACTGGCTTTACATTTTATGTTTCATTTAACAATGTTTCAACAAAGCTTAAAAATGCAATTAGTCTGTTTTCCCAGGCGAAAATATTGCAAGTGCCGCATATTATTACCCTAATGCGCTAATTGCTTAAATCTGGAAAGCTACAATGCCTTTTTCTATTGAAGACTTGACGTCTTCTTACAATTAAAATTGTCAGTGGTAGTACAGAAAATCAGTGGTAGCAAGCAACTTGAGATTTGTCAATCATTCGTCAGCGAGAAGCCACGTAAGTGCAGAGTACAACTGAGGATAGATCAGAGTAAAACTGAGGAGAAATATTTGCACAATGTGAAACTAGATAGCACAAACCACGAACAGGCAGTATGTGTCCATTTTACATTTCATATCCAGAGACAATTTTATTTAAAATGTTCCTTTCAGATTCCAACATCATTAATTTAATAGAAGTCGTTTCGCATTATACACTCAGAATGCACTGCTTTTGTTAAATTCTCAAATTGGTTTATCTTTTGCTTCTCATTTTCTATTTTGTTTTGCATTCGATTTTTTAAGCAACTAGTGTTACCGGCACCTTCTAATGTTACCAGTTGGAATAACTTCCATTAACGTAACTTTCATAGTAGACTAAACACTGAAGAATATTTGTAATGAATGAAGCACCTCAGCGTATATCACTTTTGGCCTCTGCGCATCCACTAACTCGAACTCGAAGTGATAGCGGTGACCGCTAAGCCGCATATTTTAGTGGCAACTTATACGTTAGTGATATCGTTTGCTAATTGTTTACTCAGTCATGCTGTGTGGAATTTGTTCTCAACTGTGGCGGCAGGGTGTGCAGCTATTCTTTCCATGATGCAACGTTATGTATTTGGCATTACTCTTGAAATTTAATTATCTCTCTGTATTATATTAGTTATATTTATATAACAATATTTTTGTACAAATAGATCATTGATTGGTGTGCATCTGTATTTGAACAAATACGAATCAAAGGGTTATAATGGGCATTTTGGGAATTAACACACAGGGTCGCCGATGTTTTTGAAAACGGAACTCCTTCTATTTCGACCTCAATGGGGTGCAAACACTATTTTCAGACTTCACTCGTTATTGTTCGCTATTGGTGATTACTGAACGCAAAGCTATTCAAAAAGTCTATCCATGAATCTACTTTAAATGGCGCACTCCGACACTCCCATAACGTTATGTTCGCATTCGTACGTGTGGACAGCTATCCGACTTAATTCTCATCGTGTAAGCTAAGGTGTCTCAGAATACACTTAACAGACTTCTAGGGCATGTAGAGGGATCAAAATTACTCACTTTTGTCAATGAACATGCGGCGGGAATCTCATATAACAGAGTTACACATATGTCACTGGCGCCTGATTGGTAGGCAATTCTTTCTACACGGTTGTTTCGCAGGTAGTGTTCTGAAGCAAAGAGAATTCTCGGTCCCGCCAAACACCGATGTTGGACGAAATACCCACCTATCAGGAGTAAATGTCATAATGTGTAACTAATACATTTCCCTCCGCATATTCATTAAAAAAAATAGCCAAATACGACAGCTCTACATGCTCAAGATTTATTCTCAGCAGGGGAGATCAGAGAAAACAAAGGCTGGAAGAAGTAGATGCAAGGGGATCCCTCATTTAAAACACAAATTCCACCTTCCCCTAATTCACAATAAGAATTATTTTATCCACTGAACTGTAATAACTTACAGAAGTTAATTTGAATGAGAGATAAATATATTTTTATTTTTTCAACTGAAAACAAATTTCCGGATCTCTAATTATGTCGGGGCCTGGGTCAAGTTGCCCTAGCTGTCCCCCCTCTCTGGGAGACTCAGATTCTGAGTAGACACCTGTACATGTATCGAGTAGAAAAATTCCCCGAGGGAGCAGCCCTTGGCTCAGATAGCTTTTCCTGGAAAGTTCCCCACGGCTGCCGATGATAATGAAGGGACGCAGGGTGTCGTACGTGTAACTCCCAAACTTGCACAACGTTTAGGGCTAACTTAAGTTCTCCATGAGCTTGATTCAAATGCTGCCGTCGCTACTGAAGGAATAGTATTCATTGTTCGGGTTCGATTTAAGTGCTATTTTTAATTAGTTTATTATGTACGTGCTATATTAAAAAGTTACCCAATACAAATTGTGTGACTTTTCTACTGTTACGAATGATCTGTGTAACCTCCTTGTTTACCAGGTTACTTTAACGTACGTACCACAGGAACGCTGCCAGTGCACTAAATCGGGAGTAATGGACATTAAACTTTGCAAATTACGCTATAGGCAAGTTAAGACGTTCTGAGAGAGTGCTTAGTTGTCAATCAAAATTTCAATATATGAGCAGAAAGAGTTTCTTTTTAGCAGTTTAGCTATAGTTTCCATGTAAACATTCTTCAGTGAGCAAGTGAATCGAACATTGGGATTCTTAGAAGATTCAAAGGAAAAAGATTAAGAAAGTTATCCGGAGCACCATGGTTTGACACTAACAAAACACTTTATAAGGACCTAAACATCTGAAGTATTGCGAATGTCACTACGAAAAGAAGCCAGGAGTAATTGAAGAAACTAAGAGCACATACAAAACATAGCAATTAATATACTGGACAATAGTGAGCATATATTCTGTAATCTGGATCGTCAACACATATTACAACCGCCATACCACCAGTTTAATCACTAATGAAACAAAACAACTTGAAATGTAGCGAGTAAGACTATGTAATAATATTATTTGTATAAATTGAAACATTTCCTAAATGTTCTTCAAGAACAGATTGTAAATTGTGCAAATGTAAAATACATTTTTTTAAATGAGCGAGGTTTGGGCGTAGACGAGGCGCGGTGGGGGGGGGTGCTCACCTTCAGCGGTCGCGGGCGGAGTGCGAGCCGAGGGAGGGCGGGCAGCTGGGCGCGCGCGGGCGTGTGCGGGAGGCCTGGCCGTCGCCCCGGGCGTGGCAGCGGTGTCGCCCGCAGCAGGAAGTCGCCCCCACTGCCTCGTCGTCGGCCCACCACACGCGGCAGCGGCTGGCGCCGTCGTCGGCCCCGCCCGCTTCGCAGCCGCAGCCGCAGTCGCTCTCTGGCGACGGGGACCGCGCGCGGCGCTCACACCCGCCGCCGCCGCCGCCAGCCCGACGCCCGCGGCCCCGGCCGCCGCCGCCGCCAACGTGGCGGTGGCCGTGACCGTGGTCTTGTCCGTGGTCGTGTCCGTGGTCTGCCTCGCGGTCGTGGTGGGGATGGCGGTGGTGGTGGCCGCAGTCATGCCTGCCCCAAGGCCCGCAGCCCGACTGCTCGCCCTGCCACGGCGCGTTCATGTCGAAGCCCGGCCGGCCCCATGTGGACCACGCCCCCCAGCGCCCGCGGCCCCCGAAGGGCCCGTACGGCGCCCAGCGACCGAACCCGTGGCCGTGGCCGTGGCCGTGGCCGTGGCCGTGGCCCGAGGCGTGGGGGCCGTGCGTGCCCAGGGGCCCGAAGCTCAGAGGCCCGTGGTGGCAGTGCGGGCCCTGGTGCGCGCCGAAGCCACGCCCCTCCTGGGAGCCCCAGTGAGGGAAGCCGCCGTGGAACCCGATGTGCGACACGCAGTGCATTCTCATCTGCAACACAGGGTCAAGCGCTGTTAGCCCCAATTTCTTCCACCGCCACACGCGTCGCGTGCCTTTGGAAGGTCGCTCTAGGGACGCAAAAAAACTTATCGGTTAAAATCGATTGGTCTTTTCAAATTTGGTCCGCCGGTTTCGTTCAGTTTTTTTTTCTCTTGGCAATTTGACAATTGAATTTGCTTTCTTTTGACAAATTTAAAATTCAATAACCGTGGAAAAACAGATAATTATAGAAATTATTATTAACGGGCAGATATGTTTTCCTTCAATGTAGTTAAATTGGCTACACTGTATTAAAAATGACCTGGAATCAGCTCTTGTACTGTTTAGTCATGAACGTTCATGTGATAATCAAAATATGTCGCAAATAATGTGTAAAATTGCATTTAATTTGTATTGTACTAGTATTCAAAATAAATGTTGCTCTCTGTGAGTAACAATTATTCAAAATATTTAAACTACAATTTTTTAGTACAAATGCTTTTTTACCAAATCAAAAGCCCTGTTGTTTCAATAAATTTTTATTTTGAGCGGTTGTAGCAAGCTGGTTTAACTGAAAATGAAATAATCCGGACACTTTTGTAATAACCACCTTCCTTAGCTCTCATATTTTAAGAAACACACACACACACACACACAAGAAATGTAATTAATCCTTTATCAGCGGACTTGACCTTATGTAACCTTGTGTATCTATTTCAATATTTTTGTGAGTCACCAGTTGCCTAAGTGATACAATAATGAATCAATCCACCGGACAAGTACCGTAATTCAAATACTAATATGACTACACCATGTGTCAATTAATATTTTTCAACAGATAACTAGTTATCGATAATATCAAAGCAATCAAATATTTATTTTAAACTCAACAACTTTGCTATCTTGACAGCTGTATTGAAAAGAGAGGTATTTATTTAATATCATATTACCGAAAGATGAAAATTAGAATGTATTAAAATACAAATTACTGAAATAAAAGTTGTCATACCTTTTTCTAGTTAGTACATATATTTTTACTGTAAATAACACAGTTGTTTATTAATTACCACCTCTTTTGGATCCAACATCCTAGACGATCACACATCAATGACACAAATCCTAGACGACCATGCAGTTCGCGCATGTTTTTGTTAGCATTCAATTTGATACATATGAGGTGAGGAGGGTATCTTTGACGCAAGGAGTATTATAGCAAACCTTAAGATGGTTTTCGATACAAAATAATTAATAATCATTTACACAATACTTTCTGCTTATCATATTTTATCAATATATCTTCTTCCTTTCATTTTTAATTCAACGAATGTAGGCAAAAAAATGTTAAGGTCGGGATTTTGGGACTCAAAAAACTTGTATATCACTACTTTCTTACTAAGAGCCATTTAAAATAGCTGATTCTCTTATTTATAATGTATAGAATACAAATAATTCAATTTTCACATTGGAACATTCATCAACGTAAGGATGTAACTGTCCTTTTCCTACTATATTGATATCGTTTAATGTGATACGTTAGATATAATGAAGATTTAATTTTTAATTTGAAAAAAACAACTTTATTATTCGTGTGTGTTTCATGCCTGTAAGTTTACTTATAGCATGAGAAAGATTAGATAAGCACATTAAAATGGTAGTAGTTTAGTAGATTTTTATTGGATTGGACAAAAATATGAATCTTAATTAACTCGTTTAAATTAAAAATTAAAAATAACAAAATGACCCTAAGAATAACGTTGATTGGACATGGTAAGTGGTGCACAGTATTCTGCTTCATTGAAAAAAGTGTTCTCTACGAGTTATGATTGTGTTTTTTTTAATAACTCGTCATTTTTTATAATAAATATAAATATATGTTCATTGAGTATATTCAATATAATATATAACAATTAATGCCTTTTCATTAAAATGTAATTGATGCAACGTAGTTAATAGATAAAAAACACTGTATTAATTGTAAATATACGAAAAAAATAATAAGCAACATAATCTGTAATAGTGAGCATTTCTTACAAACAAGAAACGTAGAAAGCACTTTCATTTCCAATTTAAAATGATTAAAATTAATATTTACATCAGTCAGAGTTGTCAAATTTCTATTTCTACAACTTTTTTTCGATTGAGTTCTATTTTAAAAACAAGAATATGACGACGATTGCAAGATAATTGAATAACGTTTTAAATTGACAAGCTCTTTTGTGTAATATTATAAGATATAAACTTTCGGTTTGAAGCATTGTCAGACATATACATCGTAATGCAATATCACAAAAAATGTTGTCTTGATAAGAATTGAATACATTAATTAAATAAAATGTCTGTCAAGTAATATTCGCGGCCTTGGCATGCCGCAAGAACTAGTAACATGTAATGCGATATTTTTGTTGACAAAAAATACTACAATAATATAGTTTTATTCCCACTATTCAAATTAAAAAAAGATTTTACTCTCAATGTACATAGTTTAAATGACAGCTAGGAGATTTATGCCATTTATGCCCATTAGTCAGATATTGACAAAATGCCTGCTGTTGTACGGTTCTCCTAAATTTAAGATTTAGTAATAATGAACACACATTACTAGGGAGCAGATTTCTAGGACCTAAATATTAAGAATATATATACAAGCATTAATTATATAGAAGTTCTTAATAATATAACCAATAATACAAAAATACGACTACTTCTAATTACATAGAATTCTTGAGAGAGTACATCTTACTTCTTGAGAGGTGGGATTAAGGAGGGACAAGAGGGGGCAACTGCCCCCTCCACAACCTTGATAAAAAATTATATTTAGATATTTAATTTCACGGATTTTGAAATTTATATTATAAACGATTTAGTTGTTTCTGTATTTTGAGAAGAAATTTAATAATAATTAAGCGAACAGTAATTTTATTAAACTGAGATAATAACAGACATTAATAATTGATGAACTATTATGACTTATGAAACGCGCGGAATAATGTTCAACGTTGTTGTAAATATCCCTTATTAATAATACTCATTCAATTATACTTTGCTTTTAATCGTTAGTAACTTAGAAATTAAATAGTTTCATGCGTAAAATCATGAGTCAGAACACCCAAATTAACTCTTGCAAATAAACGAAGATTACTTTTTAATTAACAGAATTTATTTTAAAGTTCGTATTACGAAATTAATATTATAAGATTTTAAAATATGTATCCTAGAGTTATGTATAAAAAATTGTGATGACAATAAATAATAAGCACTAGCAATATTTCGATATATGTTTCACTGAGAAAAATGCATCGTTGAATTAACAGTTCGGACCGTTCAAATAACAATGAGGATCGTCATGTCTGTGTTCAGCTAATCTAATTAATAACATTCAATAATAATCGATTGCGTAATTAACAAAATTGAAAATAATTTATTTATTATCAACACAATTAACTTAAAACAATAGTATAAACGAATTTGTTTATGTTTATGAAAGCTCCTAAATTTGCCCTCCCCCCCACACACATACAATAAAAGATCCGAAATCCCGCCTCTGCATCTTAGTCACTGAGAGATGGATATTCCAGTACAAAAGTTTTGTCAGTGCAGATTATTAGAAATTGTACTTAAAACGCATGACCTATTAAAACAAGACTGCGCAATGATTTTGTTATTCGCTAATACCTCAAAATGTTAAAAAAATTGTATTTTATAAGAAAGGGACAACATTTTTTATCATCTGAATGCTACGAATTTACATGTTTATATTTCAAGATTAGGTGAAAACAGTGATCCACCCAAACACATAATTTGTTGCATCTCTAAAAACTTTCAATACATCACGAAGTAAAATAAGAAAAAAAGGAACATAAACTTACCCTCTGACAGGTGTGACGAAGTGGTGAACGTGGTCCGTAGCACAGAGCGAAGCACTGGGAAGCACTGGGCAAAGCGGACTGTGTGCAGGAAGCGGGCGCGGGCGGCGTGTTATGTACGCTGTCAGCGACGCGACGTGAGGCGTCGCGCCACGTGACTTGGGGCGGCCTTGAGTGACGCACGAGCGTCCCCCCTCCCCCTGCCCCTCCCCCACCCGCGACTCGAGTCACTGAACGGCTTCCGGAGCGGCGCGCTGGACTCCGTGACTCGAGTGTTTCGGGTCGAAGAAACACACTTTCCACGTCGCTACGACGAGGAAAAAAACATGTTTTTTTGAAGAAACTGGTCGATTTCCATAATCCTTTTGGAATATTGGTGGCTAAGGTCATCCAAGCTGTTTCGTGATCGTGATTCTGGCTGACGCAATCCCTCGGTCACATTGCGGGCCTCGTGACTCGCTATCGCCCGGACCAGTCCTGTTCTTTGTTCGCGTTCTGAGAACCGCGTGTGCGTCATTCCGTGAACGTGATCGTGACTCGGCATGGAAATGGGCACTTAATGAGATTCGTGACTCGGCCTTTGCTGTGAGAGCCTTACAAACAAGTTGTTACCATCCGGCATGCAACGTGAGCGTGACTCGTTAGTTTGAGGAACCAAGCACGTGATTCGTGACTCGGTTGTCGTTATATAAAACGAAGAAAAGAGTTTCAACACTCAGCTAGAATCTATGCAACGCATTGGCCAAATGTTTCTCTTTATTTTGCAATTCTCGATTGATAGACATTTTTGAATAAAAGACTTGTACTTGCAATGAAAGACTTACTCAAGATGCAAAGCAATGTACTAAATACTTCTTATGTAGTTATGTTATTACTTAGACCTACCTTACAAGTACGTCGCTGTTAAGGAAGAACAAGAATATCTCTGTTTGGTCATCTTCGTTGCCGTTAATGTGTGCGCCCAGATTTGCCTGATTCTTGGGATTAAATCTATAACAGAAATTCCCTCGACTGTCTCGGTCTGAGCAAATAATACAGGAAGATAGAAAATCTGTTGTTGATTTTTGTACATTATTACTTAGGCTTTAAGTATATGGCGCCAAAAAAATTTTTATACAGTGATTCTATAATCAATAAAAATTTAAAAACCGACTGGGTCGCTATGCACCTCATTTGGTGCTATTGAAACATTTCGGTATTTTTAGAGGTCTACAATTCTGTAGTTGGAATGAATTTGGGGCTCGGGAGGCAGTAGAGGTGGAAATTTTTTGAATTTTCTAGCAAAAAATGTAGCAATTTTTCTGTAAACAAAGTCTGTTGTAAAAATGAGCCCTTTAAAAAAGGTAATTTTTTTGCGAAAACGAGCTGATTTTGATTAATTAAAGTTTGAAATTAATGCACTTAAAATGATCAAAAACCGCTCCAAATTCTTTCTTTAAATTTCCTCCACATAAGTAATTAGGGACGGTAAAAAATATGGTGCTAGTCTCATTTTTTGTTATACACCCAGTTTTTCCAAAATTTCAAAAAGTCGTAAACATTTCAAAACTACAAAATTGCAGATAGAGATTTTTGCTTTAAAAGAAGGCTGTTGTAAAACAATCATCTATTTAAAAAAAGGTCACATCATTTTTTTTTGAAAAATTGAGCTGATTTCGTTTCATTAGTGTCTAAAACGTAAGCAATTTCGAAAAATATTATTTTCTGAAAGTCTGCACAAATTTTTTTCATTAAAGTTCCCCCTCGTATGTAACAGCGTATGGTAAATAAATAAACGTGGTACTGTAGGTCACAGACTTTCTTGCTTTTGTTAGTTTAGTTAGTAATTGTTAAATTCAATAATTATTATTGAATTTAATAATTATAATTATACCTGCACATCAAAATGTTCGATTATATTGTAAATGAAGTAAAATACAGAAATTCTGTCCTAGAAGTAAAATAATTGTTAATGCACCACGTGAGACCGCAGATTTTTACTTTCCCGTATACGTACGTAAATATGGAGTAATATACGTAGTATAGAGAAAGTTATATAATGCAGCGCGAAAAAAGGGCGGATTTTCGGCAGAAAAAAAAATCAATAGCGGGCCTTGATGACGAAAAACTGGACTAATGTAGTTGTTAAATTAAGAAAAAAATCCTCTAACACGTGGTGTAGCTATAATCCCTGGTTTGTGGGTCCTTGATTTCGAAAAAACAATTGCAGTCCACCCGTCTGTCCGGTGTACGTGAACAACACTATATTTTCAAACTTTTCTCACAAAACGGCTCCAAATTATTTCTTTAAACTTTTCGTTCGGATAGTGCTTATTGCACTTTTTAAGATGACGTAGAATTATTTTTGCTGTATTCTCTTGTTTTTTCAAAAATTACTCAAATGTATTTTTTTTAAATATCTTTCACATTTTTAATATACACATTTCGCTCAATTTGTAAACACTGTTTTATTTGTGTGTTTCAAATTACTTCTAATAAAGTTTTTCGAAAACACAAAAATTGTACTGTTCTTTAATATTCTTAAAATAATATTTCCGTTTTCTATTAAGAAACCGAAAAACTTTGTAAATGCAAAACAAATGTAGTTTGGGAGGCAATAGATAGCAGCTAGCAAGTGTATGTGGCAAGTCGGAATAGCTAGCCGAGACCAAAAGAAATAGAAAACTGATACGCGAAAGTCTGTGACATTCTGTAGCACTAGTTACTTTCTCGCACTTACTTCGTAAGAACGTAACCATGCGCGGGTACACCGCGAACTTAGGCAGAAAAACTTAAATTGTCGGGCCCTGATAATAGAAAGTGTATAAATCATGTTGCTGTATCTAGTAAATTACTTTCCCTAACTCGTGGAGTATCCAAAAACCACGTTCTGTGAATCCTTGATACCGAAAAATAATTCCGAAACATCCTCCTGCCTGTCCGTGGTAAACGCAAGCGTCTCAACTACATATTTTCTCAAATATTAATATTCCACGATCGATGTGGCTAATATCGCGGCCCCTTGAGTTTTAAAAAAATCATCTAATTTTGGGGGTATTAGACATAAAGTCTTTGGGATCGAACTCCATGCTCTGAGAGTTTCCAACAGATATTTTGATTTTTGAGAATACTTTACATGTAGCTTCAAAAATATTTTCATAATTTTCTCAAAAAATCACAAAGTTTTTGATTAAACTTTGGCTTCGGATAGCATAAAGGACGCTTAAGAGAATGGTGCAGATCTCGTATTCGTTAAAATTCCAAATATTTCAAAAATTACAGAACTGCAATTTCTTTGGATGTGTTCCAACATTTAATACATAGAATATAGAGATTTTTTCCTTAGTAAAATCTGTTCTTTAAATAAATATATTGAAATAAGGTCCTGCTCAATTTTTTGAAAATATCAGTAATTTTGGTGTAATTTATGCGCAAAATGTAAGCAATTTACAATTTTTTAAATATATTTTTCTCAAAAGCCGCTCCAAATTTTGTTTTTAAATTTTCTCCTTGTATGTTGCAAGGGACGTATGTTGTAAAAAATATTATGCTAGTCCCATTTTCTGCGAACTCTCCGTATTTTCGAAAATTGCAAAAATTGTGTTATTGAAAAATTGCGTGTTTAGGCAATTAGATTTTTAAGCGTCAACCCGAGTTCGATTGTTACAACGCTTCAGCAGTCTAGTGAAATGGCTGACGCTTCAGCAGTCTAGTGAAATAGTTAACTCGGAGTGTCCGAGTTCGAGTCTCGGCACGGAAAGAAATGTTGTTGGTTGAAAACACTTTTGTATGTTTAGGTAGAAGTTTTATAGAGCGGAACCCTTAGAAACAATGGGAGAAAATATGTGCTAGTAGCACGACTCATTTATCTATATCGTCTGGAGGCTCAGGGCAATAACCAGGGTTGCGAAACCTACGATAATAATTATATACTAACGATAATTTGTTATAATGTACAATTTATGATTCATTCAAAAATGTATGATAAACGCACGATAATGTGACCAATTTGTATTATAATTATTTAATACATGATTTAGGATGCTTTCTCAGCATTATACAATATACCGTATCCGAGTAATAGCTCAGTATGCAATACAAGTCGCCTGCAAAATCCAGTGGAATAGAGGGCTCCACTTTCACTTTCTAGTCCATTTCAAGATGACGTATGGACAGTTCCTCAAATGTGCAGTCGACTACCGAACGCTGTGTCGTGCCAAAACATTCTACATAAAAAAGTCTGTTCGATTGAAACTCCATTATATTTCTGGTAAATTTATGTTTAATTTATTAGTAGGATTTCCGATCATAAAGTTGTTCGGTGTACGTCGACACTTAATATGGCACAGGCAACCGAAAACTTATTCTCTTAATACATAAATAAAAGATATTTCATTATATTGATTCTGTATATTATGGGATGAGGAAACCTCCGCATGTCGACGGGTAGGTCGGCGCCAGATCTCATTATCCAGCGGGGCAAGGTCACTCCCGTGAGAAAACATGCACTATACGTACAGGATTAATGACCATAGTATTGTGACGTCGTGGGAATATTATGATAGTCACAGACCTGAGCGTTTACTATAAATAAGTTTATTGTATAGTTATTTACACAATGTACATAGTTCTCACTGCTCCCTCTACACAAGTGCCCGCACACAGCGAACACCTCGTCACACGTGGAATAACTTCCACACCGGCGTTCCAACACATGGATTGCCCTCACGAGCCTCGCTCCTCTCCGCACCACCCTGGCGCATGTGTGCATCCACACCGTGATTCGGCTCAGACTCGAAATGAATGGCCGTTTCCTTCACTGGCCTCTTTTGTGAAAGGTCACGTGACTGACCTCCCATGCAGGCGATCCGCGGACCACATGTTCTCATTACTGAGATTTTGACCATATGGGCCTGCCGCCATCTGCAGGCTGAATTCTGTCGTCACACATCATCCCTTGTGCGCACTGACAGCCGCCTTCCGGGACGCGCCCCCGACTTGCCCCCTGCCGACCGAGGTCCGGCCGTGCCGCCCGGCACCAGAAGACAACCCCTCCCACCGGAACGACTTGAGAGGTCCGGCTGCCGCCAGCCCGACCCCAGATGACCAACCCCTCAGCCCCTACCCCTGCACGACGGGGGTTCCGTCGGTCGAGCCCAATGCTATGACGTTACAGTACATATTTATTTCGTGCCTGGAAGCACGAAATAAATAATCGATCAATTATGTGCACAGAGTATGTGGTTAAATGGTAATATATAGAAAGCTCTGTCTCTAGATGTAAGTATAAACTTGAAAATTTTGCATTTTTATTTTATTTCAAATATAAATGGTACGTATCTTTGCAAAACTACTCACGAAATTTCAACTCGAAATTCCGACCCGAAGTGCCTTTTAAAATTTAAATTCCCTCTTCCCGCGCATGAGAACAGCCAGCGGCCACGCCCCTTTTGAAGCCCTGCGGTCGAGTATAAACTTGCTCAGAAATATGGACAAACGCATGACCATAAAAATAGTTTATCTTATGCAATTATGGACATTCTAAATCTCTGTTTCGTTCCCTTGCTCGTCCTGAATTATTGAAAAAGTGTTTGAATCGAATATCACAGAATCCACAATGAGTGCTTCCACAATTTAATTTGGAAGAGTTGTTCCAAAACAATTTGATTCACACAAAGTGGTTAAAATGGCAGCAAAATTTGGGATAATAATTTTGAAGGGTATTCTTCTATGAATTACTGTACCAAATTTCAACACGTTATTTAAAAAAATATTTAGCCAGGAGCATTTTAAACAAATGACTGCATTTATGCTTACATCTCCCCAAGTAATGCCAGATAAAATAATTTTATTTCTTTAACGTTACTGCAGGAGATGCTGCTTCAAACGCCTGCATCACCTTGGCAAGAATATCTGAATGTGGAAGGCTCTAATGTACCTCTACAAATGGAATGAAAACCGTTGGGAACCCATTGCTTAATTTGTTAACGTAAACCTACAGTAATTACCAATACATACAGGCTGTGCGGGGAGGAAACGTCGAAACTTCGAAAATAAGCTCTGAAGACAATTCTAAGCATATTTTGTCTAATAAACTACGTGAATAGTTGAGCCGCAAGAAGCACTCAAAAGTTGGTTTGAAAAATTTATTTCTAGCCAAATATTTGCATTATAGGCCAAATATGTGCATCATAGAAACACTTCAGAAACATGTAAATTGTTTATTATTTACAAAAAAAATGAATATATTTGTTCAGAAACAAAAATTAAGCGACAATTAAAAAAGCACCCAATTTACACAATTCGACTCCTATTTTATTTCTTGCTTAATTGTTCTGAACTGAGTGTATGTGGCCATGGCCGTTTTCATTAAACAATTATCTTACAATAGAAATTCTGGTTGAAAGAAGAAAACAGATTGACAGGGAGAATTCGTTCCTTGTATTTATTTCAACAAGAACACAACACTTGGGTGTTTACAACTAGTTGTCAGACATTTTCAAATTGAGAGTTACTTCAAAATATATTTCTAGAAACATTGTCTTTAAGAATTCAGATAAAACATTCATTTATTTTTTTATATTATTTTTTTCTATTTTTGAATTAGTGTGAAAATTTTTCTTCGCGATTTCTTCCAGACAGAAGAATGGTGCGCGCACTGCGGTTCACCTGAGAGGAAAAGATAAAAAACACATGAATTATGCAATTTGAACCTTTAACGCAACTTTCTGTTCTCCCACACATTAAAAATAATTACACATTATGTAAAAGAGGATTTTTAAATGAACTTTATATAGACAAAATAATAATAGTCTTATCACTTCGTTATGGAAATAATGTTACCAATATTATGAGAAACCATTGATGCTCAACCGGAGTACCAGGAATTTTTTTTAATCTAAAAATATTTATGTTTGGTATCATTGCATTTCAGAGACAATAACATATTAAAACATGAACATTTAACGATTAGATATTGACGAGGTGTTCAGAATTTGACCTTTTATTTGTACTATTATAATTTTAAAACGTACAATGCGTTTGAAAAGTTTGAAATATTAATACGTTTGATTCAGTTTTTCTAGTTTTCCTGAATACGAAACAATGGAATGCTATTACATTGGCGCCATGATAACGAAATATGACGCCACCTAAAAGCGGTTGGAGATTATCTATTGTGATAAAATTCTAAATAGTTTGTGTCACAACTTTACCAAACCAATGCTAAGCACGTGATGTGTGACATTATTCTGTTGTTTAACACAGAAAATTTCCATAAGAACCGTACAAAGATACGAATACTAAATGAATTATGACGATAAGTAGAGATCGTCTTTTATAGGAAAAAATGTATTTTGGGGGGGGGGTGCTGCATGTAATAGTACATATGACGTATTATTGATTACTTTAAACATTTGTACTAATTATCCCCTGTTAATATATCTGATTTCTTACGTATTAATTTATTAATGAATCACCTTGAACAATTTGGTTAACCTTGTCAAAAATCCTTGAAAAATTGCCTAGATGTTCGCCGCTTTTACATTTCACCTTTTCAGAAGGCGCGTCAATATCTTGTTATATCGAATTTACGTACTTTTATTTGTACTTGATACTATTTTCTCTTCGTGAAATTAATGATTTATTTAATTGGTTTCTGCTAATCAAGCCAAGCCTAAATTAGATAAGCTTCTCAAAACCGCTAACGAGGTACCCGTCAAAAGGAAAGATAAAGAAATATCTCCCTTATCTTGTAATTAGAACTTTACAAGAGATTCTGTCATGAGGTATGAAAGTATCAAGTGAGTCGAAGGGTCTGAGATAACCACTAATATTTTTTTATTATATTAAATGGTTATTTACACTACGTTCTTGCTTATCAACAATAAATAAATATGTTGTACTTACGTATAACTACCACTAACAATAATAAATATTATTATTTCCCACAACTTATCACTAATATTATCAAGCAAAATGGGCAGAAAATAATTGGATTTAGAGCAAACATGCTACTTTACCTTATAAAGTATATTTAGTAAAATTTATTTCGTATTATTGGAATTTCCAATTATCTAATTTATTAAATGCTCAATAACGAAAACTAATTTTTAGAAATAACTTCGTGGTTCGTAAAAGTAACTTAATACTCGAGAAGAATGCTGTCACGATAATTATGATTTGTTGGAAATAATGGGAAACGCTAGAATATCTTTGCTGAACAGTACAAAGGCAAATATGTGATCGCAACAGAATATTTCAAATCTCTTCATTACTATCGCCTAAGTTCTACTAGCTGCTAGTTGCTTGTATCAACAAGGCAAATTTGCTGACATCTAGCCATCTAGCAGCTAGTACTAAGACTGGGTAATAAGGGTGTCTCCAGCGCTTTTATTCACCCGTGAAAATGGACAGATTTAAATTATTTTAAAGTTATGAATGTGCTGAAAATGATATATTATTTGTGAATTCATTTCAATAACATTAACAATTCTTACGTATTTTTAAAACAAATTATTTTAAACGTCGTCTCTGATATTAAAACAAATTCTAATAGAAAAAGTTGTGCCAGTAGAAAATGTAATATATAAATATCCATGTTTGCTTGTTCGTATTTTATGCGCTGCCGTAGCGTTCATCCCAATGCGATAAAAACAATTATCAACTTATTGCTTGCTCTTTCGCGAAGAACATCGACATAGTACAATGGGAGAATGCGAACATCATACGTAGACGCGCGTTGATGATTTTAACATTTATGCTGAGTCAAGCGCCCCTAAACAAAAGTTCTACGCAACCCGCCGCACCTTCAAGTCTTAAGCGCATCATCGCTGCATATTCTGCCCCTGCAATTGTGAAATATCGGCCGCAATTATTACTTAAACGTTATCTCGGACATGTAAATAATATTTCTGCAAGAGAGTGTCCCAGCGAATGCATGCCCAAACTTCAGAAAGAACGTTTTAACAATTGGATACATGACAACCATGTCCAAACCAGAACGTAGAACAAAATCATACTCGCGGAAAGGTCTTTCATCAATTAAAATTTTTGAAGAACGTTAATAACACTCACGTCACCAATAGTGTGTGAAGTGTTATACATTGCCATAGCGAACCGTTGCCGGATCCACTAGTTTATAATAGAATTTCTCTGAAGTATAAACTCAATGAAACATTTGTTGCTTTTAATATTTTAAATGACCCTCTGAAATATTTTCTGCCACCACTCATGGTAAGAAAAGCTCTTACGCGCATGCACTCACCGTATTCTAGTGGTGCGGGTGATGGTGCGGCGGGCCGTGATGTGGCGGGCCGTGATGCGGTGGGTCGTGATGTGGTGGCCCGTGATGCGGCGGGTGATGAGGAGGTCCGTGGTGTGGAGGCCCGGGCGGATGGTGCGGTGGGCCGTGGTGCGGTGGGCCGTGGTGCGGTGGGCCGTGGTGTGGCGGGCCGTGGTGCGGCGGGCCGTGGTGCGGCGGGTCATGGTGCGGCGGGCCGTGATGCGGGGGTCCGTGGTGCGGTGGTCCGTGTCCGTGGTGCGACATAGCGAACCCTTCGAACAGACAGACGTCGCTACAGCGCTTAGCACCGGCTCGAGGACTGCGTAGCTGTGACACGTCGGTGGTGAAGATTGTATTGCGTTAACTTATGAGGACGGTGATGCCAAATTTGACACTTCCTCTATTACTGCTTCTTGCGTTACGAAAACAAAAATGAATAAGAAAAGTAGCAAGACAAAAACACGTGGAAAATAGAATTTGAACAAGCAAAATAAAATTATGTTTTAGGTTGTTTCTCTAAACGATGTTTAATAAGGAAGACGTGGCAACGTGTGGCTATTCCACCAATCGAGTCAACCACGACCCGGGGATCTAAATTAATTCTAGACAGGGATAACGTTCGGTTATGAATATGTATCGAGGTTTTTTTGTGTAATTTAACAAGGAAAACATTTACAATGCAGAAACATAGTAATAAGAACATTCAAGATAGAATTTCAAAGATTGGAACGAACGTGTTTGTTTGAGCGGAAAATATTACACTACAGCTTGTAGTTAACACTACTAGCTTAAGTTCGTTATGGTGTTAGAAAATCTAGTTTTCAACACGAAATACAATTTTCCAACATACTTTACTAATCTTCTCTTCTCGTCGACTTTTTTTCTGCGTTTGACCATGGAGAGCGTGTTGCATTCGTCAATATAGCCACTATTATTGATATTGTTAAGGAGTCTGTTAACTGAGATAATATTCTGTACAGGACACATACCCGTACTATTTACAAAACATTGCATGTAGTATTAACAAATGCTAATTTTGCTTTCATGCACATCTTCCTAACAAGTTTTGCAAAATTCACAGCTGATAAAAAAGTTCATTTTCTTAATGCTCTCCATGAAACTCTGACATCTCATTGATGTGGCATCTGACGGAAACTTCATGCACGTCTTTGTATTGCATACTCTTCGTTTGAGGAAATCTCAGAGACTTTGTAAGCGATGCACACCTAATCGATTAATTATCCAGTAGTCGCACGGCTGTATATTAGGTAATTATGAAAATGACTTTTTCAGCCATTAATGTTTCAGGAAAAATAACGGCCTCAAGCTATCCTCTGCGTGACCTTCGTGACCAATGATTTCGTAGCTTAAATGTGTATTCCAAAGTCTTCACAATTTAGCAACGTACACTGATCATCTTTGGGAACGTGTCAGGTGACGAAAATACTGAAGCGGACGTGGGAAAACAACATGTAAATGCATTATTTGTTTTAACTGTATTAAAAATGAAATTAGAAAAGCATTATCAAAAATAAATATTCATTAGTAGTTTTAAAGACAATATTATAAATGTTTTAAACAAAAACCTGTAATTAGACTGAATAATGTTGATAATAATAATAATATTAATGGTAATAATAATTTATTTCACTCAGTGTTAATGCATATTGTTTAATAACTCTACAATCACGTAATCAAAAATATAATTTTCCGATGTTTTTATTATAATGCAAGTATTCAATAAACATGACGGGTAAGTGATTGTGAAAATAGAATCTGAATTATAAATAAACAGTGGTGTAATGAGAGTCAGGGAACACGGAAAAACCTCGAGAAATTCTACTCCAAATCCATTTGTTCTCAGCGAATTTCACAAGATGTACCAGACTTGGACCCTGTTCTCGCTAGTGAAAGAGTAAATCCAAACTTCCTGATAGGAAGAATATTACATATTTTGCCGTTTTATTACGTCGATTTATATTATTTCCTATTATGTGCCTGCATTGTATAATATTTACACGAATCATCATCAGATAACTTATGTGATTGAAAAGTTATCTCCAGCGCACAACTTCATAACAAATTCCCGTTAGAACCGTTATGTAACCGCTTTTTTTATCCACCAACATCTTCCAAATTATCCCAAATACGCGTGCATCGAACTTAACCCTTCTAAGACTTTTCCAAAATACAAAACACAAAACTCGTATCAAGAACAAATTTCCCTTTCACACATTCCCAAATAAGTTCTTAGATCTCGATACGTAGTAGATTTATAAGGTAAAGATACCATTATCACTCCAGTACTAAGTAAGATTATTGTAAGTTAAGTTTAAGTTGATTTAAGCAATCATAACAAATGTAGAGTGTTTTATTCACTGACTTGTGTATTTTTATGACTTGTGTATGGAACAATGGAAATAAATAAATACAGAGGAATCGTAAATGATTGAAAATACAAATATTTTCCGATCCCTATGCTACTCTGTTTCCCAAAGTTCTCGGCCCACCTCGCATCTGTTATCTCTTACCTGGTGGTCGCTGCGATGTCTACACAAGGAATGCGTGCTGTGGCGCTCGTTCACTGTTTTTATCTGCGGAAGGGTGGGGGGCTGCTCACGTATGTTGCCGGTGGGAATTTTTCGCGCCACGCCTACCCAACTGCGCGCCCTTCTTCCCGCAATCCTGACGTTGCCTACATACGCGAGCTTTTGTATGCCTGATAGCATTTTCGGGATATGATTCGCTGCTGGTATCAGCGTCACTAATGGTTTTTCCAATCCAGGATTACAGGATTAAGTTCGTAGAATCTACTCGATTATGTCAGAATATTTATAAACTGGCCATATTTTCTCGAATGTGATTGCTCCCCTCAACTTTTAGGATGAAAAGTTCGCAAAACATATGTACTCCTGATGTTATTTGTTGAAAGAATGGTATAAAAATGGCTCATTCCCTGAAGTTTGTATTATTAATAAGTCCGAAGAAAATTGTTGTTGCGATGTTGGATATAAAAAAGTCTTTCCAACATAAAAAAATACTATTTTTGAAAGAATATTTTGCTTCATTTCGAGATACTCGTGCATTAGCCCCCTGCCATTTTTTCTTATTAAATTTGGGGAAAAGAAAGGACTTACATTCGAAAAAATACAGAAATCCTCTTTGATGAACAATCCTGGTAGCTCAGGCGAGTACGTCGAGTGCACTGAATGTTTGGAGTTATTGGCAAGTAGCTCACCTTTAGCATGTGTGTTTGTTTCTGCTGGTGCTTTCGTTTATTTTTCTGTTCTATTCCTCATTTGTATTTATCATATCCACTTTACCTCCCATACACTTTTACTACACAAATCTAAGTCTAGAGTATGTAAACGCATCATACGCCAAGATCCCCTCGAATTTGAAACGAAATTTTTAATATTAAGGTTTTTGATACAGAGCCCCTTGTGCTGTTTAAAAATTATTTCAAAAATGGATACATTTTTCTTCACTGAAATAGAGCCAACTACGCATATACAAATTGTACCAACCCGATTTTCATTTAGACCATATAATTTAAAAAATGCAATGTGTGAAAAGTGTTTTGACCCCCTACTTCAACCACCACGTAATGAAAATTAGTGTTTTTTTCTTAATGCATCTAATCCTTATTATTAGCTATTTAAATTATTTGACGTGCAATTTTTTCAAAACATTGGTAGCTTGAAAGAATTTTTGTTTTAAATATCGTTTCAGTTTTTCGAGTGATGGTTGAAGTGAAAGAACAGAGGTTGCAATTTTAAGATATTACCTAGCAGCCCACTGTGTTGAAAAAGGGGATTATTTTGATCCTATGTCTTCAGAATATTATATTTTACAGCATTCTCTATATCACATATAAAATATATACAAATTTCTTCTTCTTATTTTTTATTTACAAAACATTTACATTGATTTTCTTTTTACTTTTCCGTATACGTATGTATATACGGAGAAATATATATATTTGCATCATCATTAAAGATATCATTGAAAATAATTATAATATCTCAGAAATACATGTCAAGGATTAAACAAGAAAATAAACGTGAATCCATATTTTAAATGCCTATTTATTCAATGGTTTATTTTCAGCTGTTTTATAAAATTTTAGTTAAACACAAATGCATCAATAAATTGTTGGGTAAATATTTTTATATTGTCAGTTATTTTTTCGGTAGTTATGAAGAATCTCTGCGAAAATTAGGGTAAGCAGCATCAATCAGAAAATACCTGCAACAGAAAAAAGCAGATTGAAGTCAACCTACAAAAGTCGTTTGAACTTAGAGAATTCTGTTAATATATTTGAGTCATCAGCAGTATACACGCTTTTTGTTAACTATCATTTGGTAGTGTGAATGAAAGAAACAGTTGCTTATTTTTCTATTGTCTAAAACGTAATAAGCACACTCAACATTTAGAAAAGTATTTGTATAGAAATTATAATGGAATTTAAAGAGAATTCCGAAGCAACAAAAATTCCTTCTCAACAGGGTTAAGAAGGCCTCATTTTCTTCATTTCTGATACTCATTTCCGTCATTTTCTTCGATCCATTGAGTAATGAGTTCAATGAATTGCCATTGAGTTATGAATATACATAAAAAGGGGAGTTGTTGTTGTTGTTGTTATTATTATTATTATTATTATTATTATTATTATTATTATTCCTCTATATCACGACTAAAGCTGTTATGTGTCGGCTGAATATAAAATCTACTCCAGGTAGCAACCAGCTATCTAAGGAGTAGATCTAGGGACTGTCGGTGCCTCTACAATACTTTGCGCAAAATGTGGGCTGTTCCAAATAAAGCGATTTCTTGCACTTCCCAGTCTTTTGAATTACCTGAGAGTTTAGACAAGTTCTTACACAAATTTTGCGGAACAAATCCCAGAGCTCCGATAACTATCGGCACAACCTGTGCTTTTACGCCCCACATTCCGCTGATCTCGATTTCCAAACTCTTGTATTTAAGACGTTTCTCTGCCCCCTTGGTAACAACGTTTTGATCGCAAGGTACAGTAACATCGATAAGTAAACACTATTTTTTCGCCGAATCCCGGATGACTGTATCCGGTTTGTTTGCCGCTATCGTGCGATCAGTTTGAATTTCTTGGTCGTACAATATCGTACACAATCCAACAGACGTCACCGGTTTCGGTGAGTGTTCGTACCACTTGGGGCATGTGTTCGAAACTTCGAAGGCGGTACAGATCTGCCAGTCGAGGTAGCTACACACCCTGTCGTGTCTTTTCAGGTATTTGGACTTTGCTAGAATTGGACAAGCTCAGACAATAAATTTTGAGAACCGCTTTATCATAATGTCGTGTTCTCAACGCCTGATCTTGGGCAGCTATTACAAGTGCTTCCGATTCTGGCTTCATTCTTCGCCTTTTAAGCCACATAAATAGCTGATATTTATTGATCTTTGCTCTGTCCATTCGTTTCAAATATTGTCCGTAGAGTGATTTGTCTCTCCAAGATTTCTGTAACATTTTTTGTGTCTCACATTTCATGTTAAGAAGCATCAAAAGTTCAGTGTCTGTGTTATTCTGCGTGTCTTGCAGAGTCTTGTTCGCAATGCTTCTTGCTACACTTACAATGCCTCTGTTTCCCATTCTTCGGTCAGATTTCATGACCTGCCTCATTAGTGGGTCATCTTGATGGCTGACTACATACTTTCCCATTCCGGTTATTGCATTGTGCAGGAGGCTTCAATTGGACTGAGGCCTCTTCCTCCGTCCTTACGTGACACATAAAGTCTATGTACATCAGCTCGAGGGTGGCAAACATGATGCATTTTAAGCAGTTTTCTGTTTTTTCGATCCATGATGCAAATTTCCTGCTCAGTCCAGTCCACTAGTCCGAAACTGTATTCGGCTACAGGCACCGCCAAACTACCTATTGCTGATATTTTTTTATTCCTTGAGTTCAGAGCGGAGTTCAGAGCGGACGGCAGGACAAGTTTCACTCTTCTATAATACTCCCTACAAATTCTCTCTTTCATTGTGTCGTTCGAGATGGTCTCACATTCTTCAATGCCCAGATATTTGTAAGTTTTACCTGGCTCATGATCGTGAATCACAGTTCCTATCAATTTCAATGTTCTCTGACGTGGTCATTTTGCCTTTTTTTAAGTTGACTTTTGCACTCTTGGAGAGACCAAACTCAAACACCATGCAGATTGTCAAGACCAAACTTCATGTAGATTATTATTATTACTATTATTATTATTATTATTATTATTATTATTATTATTATTATTTTCTTCTACATTAAGCATTGGAACGTAGGACCGTTGCGCACTCACTGATCCATCCACCGTATTTTCGGTCATCCCACAGACCAATTACCTTTAGGGCAGTATTTATTTATTTATTTATTTGTCAGAATATTATGCCCCAGAATATTATGCCATATCTCAGGCGGGAATGCACATTTGCAAAATAAACGCAACGAGCTGCATGAAGGCTGACAGAATTTGAAAGAATTCTGAATGCATAGCATAATGAACTTAATTTAGTGTTTAATTCTGTTATATGTACATTCCATTTGAGGTTTGATTGAATTGAAAGACCTAAAAATTTTGTTGCCTCAACATCAGCTAATTGCATATTGTTCATTTTCAATGGAACATGCGATTTCCGATTTGAGATGCAAAAATGCATTGAAACAGTTTTTCTTTCGTTAACAATTAATTTGTTATTATTAAACCAATTTGAAACTTCTGAAATTGTACTATTTACTGTTTCTTTTTTGCAAAGAACATTCGTGTCATCAGCAAACAGAACCGTTCTTCCATTTTTAATAGACGAGGGCATATCGTTTACATATAACAGAAAGAGAATAGGACCTAAGATCGAACCTTGCGGGACCCCATGCACAATTGGCAAAGAATTGGAAATATAAGTATGTAATGTCCTTTCCTGCCAGTATGGTATTTCTACTCTTTGAGTCCGATGTTTAAGGTAAGAAGTTATCCAATCTAGGGCAATACCACAAATTCCATACGAAGGTAATTTTGAGAGCAAAATCGTATGGTCAATAACGTCAAAAGCTTTCGAGAGATCTAAGAATATTCCAATGGGTACTTCATTTTGGTCTATTGATGAAGCAACATCTTTGAGAAAAGAAAAAATGGCAGTTTCCGTAGATTTTGATTTTCTAAAACCGTGTTGTGAGTCTGAAAACGCTCTGTTTTTCCTGAGAAATGTTTCCATTCGTAAGTAGAAAAGCCTTTCTAATATTTTTGAGAAAACTGACAAAAGAGAAATTGGCCGGTAATTTTGAATATCATTTTTGTTCCCTTTTTTAAAAAGTGGCTTAATTTTTGCTGTTTTGAAAATATCTGGAAATATTCCTGTACATAAAGAAGCATTGAAAATGTGAGTTAACGGATGTATAATGGCAGGTGCACAAGTTTTTAATAAACAATCCGGAAATTCATCTAAACCAGATGAATATTTATTTTTTAGTTTACTGACTATTCTGAGGATTTCGTTGGGAGAAGTTTCGGGAATAAATATCGTATCTAAAATTTTTTGGGAAGTGTAAAATGTTGAATTTTGTGATTTTAGTCCCTTCGTGAGATTAGACGCAATTCTGGAAAAGTGTTTGTTGAAGAGATTGGCAACTTTTTCCGGATTACTCGTTTCTCTTTCATTATCCTTTAAAATAACATTCTCTACAAGGTATCGAGATGATGTGGTTGTATTTTTTACGATATCACACATTGCTTTAGTTTTGTTACTAGCGCTCAAAATGTCCTGACTATTTTTCATTATTATTATTATTATTATTATTATTATTATTATTATTATTATTGTATTACTTCTTTGGAGTTCTAGGATTTTCCATTCTTTGTACGTGGTTTGCCTATGCGTTCCTGTATTATTTAATTTTTTCATTTAAATTAAATATTCCTTACTTATTTCTTACATCCTCATTTCTTATTTTGTGTTCTGTCTCAAAGCCCAATATTGATCTCAAAAATCTCAATTCTGCAGCCTGAATTCTACTGTAGAATTTGCTATTCAGTACCCACGTTTAACGTCTATAGAGACCACAGCTACTGTTTAAAAAATTATAGGAGTTTGTCTTGCCTTGCGTTGTTTTTAGGATACTTTTTAATCGTACCGCATAAATGATTAAACGCTTTATTTTCCCTTCTACATCTACCTCCCCTGTGAGTGAAATGTTACAGCCTAGAAACTTAAAAATGCGGACTTGTTCAATGATTTCATCATTTACCACTAGTTTACATCGTGCAGGAAATCTACCTTAAAATGCCATGGACTTTTTTCTGCTGAAATTTTTAAGTTGTGCTCTGCTGTTATCCGTTGTAATTCAAACAGAGCTCTCTGTAATTTGTTATCATTGTCTGCAATAAGCCCCTGATTGTCAGCAAATATTGTTTTAACAAAATTGGAGTCCTTAAAGTTGTATGTAATATCTAACAAAATAAGCCGCTGTTTCCATTCTCTAACAGCGTTGTCTAAATATAGATTAAATAAGATGGGTTACAAACTACGTCCTTGTCTAACATCTTTATTAATCGTCTCTTGTATGATCTCTCCGTTATTCTTCTTTATGCTAATTTGTGTACCATTATATATTTTCTTAATAACTTTAATATTGTGTTAGAGAATTTCTCTGCGGTCCATTATATTCCAGAGCTTGTTCCTTAAACCATTACCCAATACCTTGCTGTAATCTATAAACACTAAATATGTTGGAAGATTGAATTCCCTCCTCTTTTATAATGATTGATTGTTTGCTTAATTGCTTATTATTATTATCAATATCATTATCGTTATCGTCAAATTATTATATTACATAACGATAACACTTTTACAAATAGCACGGTCAAACGAATCGGTTTGGCGTGGCAGGGCCCTGAGGCAAGTGATCCCAAATATGCAGACAGGAAGACTATGGGTTCGAGACCTACCTATAGCATGAATGCTTTAAGATGTGGTGTGGTGGACGTTTCGAGTCCCTCCTGAATTACAACGATACCCTAACCCTTCCTCAATATCCTGGCATAACAGCTATCTGTGTATGTAATTAAGGAACCTACATCTGTGTATATAATTAAGAAACCTCTCCCTATGGTGCAAGCTCCGAGATGGAGCAAAGGGACCCCCGTGGGCAAATATGTAAAGGTAGAGGACCAGGAAATGACTATGTGACGTTCGAGGAGCGCGTAGATGATCTCCTCTGAGGAGCGGCAGCTTCTACGAGAGGTGCTGCTACGCCTTTTAGGCACAGAAAGTTGGTAACTGAAATGACAGTCCAAGGCTATCCAACCCAAGCAAGAGATTATGAAACTACCTACAGGGTAAATGGTACGAGATAGTCTGTTTCATTCTGTAGCACCACCAGTTAGTTTTCTTTTATCCACAATTCTAAACTAGTAATGCGGTTCTATTAGTAATGCGTAACTATTCTCTTAATGCGTCTCGATTAGTAATGCGTAACTATTAGTAATGGGTCTAGTAATGCGTAACTATTCTCTTCTAAACTAGTAATGCGTCTTTTTAGGTGTAATAGATGTAGTATTTAGAAACAAATAAACAAGATTACGTCCACTCTGGTGACTGTTGAGATCTTCCTTAGCGAGAAAATATTTTAAATCATTGAAGGTGAAAATGTATTAAACATTGTGGAATTATTTCGTTATCTCCCTGAGGGTGTGGCATCCATTAAGTTTGGAGAGAGCTCAAATAGATAAGCGCACCTTCGTTTCAAGAGGGGTGACTCACATGAAGACATTCCCTCTTTCTTTCAAAATATCGATAGTTATTTGGGAGCTTCGAGTTTACATCAGTGCAACGATATTTTACATTTTTGCTCCTTTGTTAATATTATATTAATTATTATTACAATACCTTTGAAGCGGGCGTTATCGGGTAACTCATGTTAACTACGGTGTTGATAAAGAAATATATATTTTAAAAAATGAAAATTATTTGATCAATTTTCTTTTTGGAATACTTCTGTTTTCAGGTTTTAGGGGGTTCTTTAGGCGTACCACATTTGCAGCTTTACATCTTTAAAAGAGTGTGAACATCTGGGGGACAAATTTTAGTGACTTTTGAATTTTTTTTATTATTATTATTATTATTATTATTATTATCATCATGTTTTCTCATTGCACTTTCTGCTAGAATATTTCACATGGTCTAGGTTTGTTGGTCTTGCAGAGACACGATCCAAATTAATGTTGTTTTTTAAACAATTTGAGTTTTTTTCAGATGGACCTACCTCATTTTAGTTTATTTGTTTTACGTTCCAGTATATTATTAACCCTAATTGATATCATCGGATCAGATTTGACCCAGGGAAATTACTTTTTGGTTTCCCGAGTTTCCGCACAAATTTTTCTATGCTGCGACCTTATTCTTATTCTTGATAAATGCGTTCCGTTACTGTCTAGAACTCTTCATCGGAACGGATTTGTTCTCACAACAATAGGGGGTCGGGGTGACTGAAGATTTGACAATTTCTTTAATGTTATTCTTTTCATTATAGTGTTCAGAACCAACATCTACTCTCCTACTATACCCAATAATTAAAAGTTGAACAATGGCTTGAAGAGAAAGATAGAAACCTCAGTAATGCTCCAAAAATATTAACATATGCACTTAAAATAACTTTAACTTCAGAGATACCACTGTTCATTACAACATTTAGGTATGTTCAGCTTCATGTTTGCAAACAAGGAACTAGTAATTTTTTAAGGAAAGTAATTCAATGTATATTTTCATTGAAGCCCCACCCAACAAACATTACATTTGGATAGTTTCAAATAGCTGCATAACTTAACAAGGAGGTACGAAAGAAAAAGAAAAATAGACAAGACTTTTGACATGTATCATTTGCCACTATTGTATACTTGTAATTTTTATGAATTAATGGCATACTCATGTCGCTTCATAATATGTTTAAGTAAGCTCAAACAATACAATTGTACAATTATTTTGAAACCAACATTATCTTTTCATGAAGAACTCAACCGTCCATGGAGATTTGTAGAACATCAAAAGTAGAATGATTTACAAAGATAAAATGTATTTAATTCACTGTATATATCAGTTACGTACTTTGAGGAAAGTTGTTTTAGTATGATTAATATGATGATATGTTATGATATAATGTTTAATAGGTTAAATTGCAAAATTAAGATATGAGTATCCACAAACCCCACGATAGTGTTTACTGGCTAAAATATATTTTACTACTTTGAAGGAAGGTCTATATTCATCATTCCACCAAATATTGGGTTTAAAAAATGTATTTCTCCTCGGTTAAATGGTACCTGAATTTCGTCGAATACAATTTTAATACTTTCCCTTCCTGAATAGTTGTCTTTCATGAAAACCTGACATGTCGAAAAAAAGCTCTTCAATTTCAATGGATAAATTCACAATCACCACGTCTCAGAAACTCTTCACTATTATTTCTGCTGTTCAGTATTTACTGCCTTCTGATTTTGATCCACTCACGAAACTGGTAATTACAAAAATTGAGTTTCATATATTATTTTGGTATTAATCATGGACCATAACCATGACCATGATTATTGGTAGTATGACATTTTGAAGTCTCTATAAGCTCTTGCGAAAACGCCCACAACTGCTACATGTCATCTCCGGCATTCTGCTCCTCCGGTCCGGGATCTTTGTCCATATTTCATATTTTGAACAGATATCAGAATAAGCAATCATAAATTATTTTTATGCTCTCCAAGCACCAAAATTGTCATCTGCTTCTCCGGTCTGAGATCTTTGTCCATATTTTACATTTTGGACAGATATCAGAACCAGCAACCATAAATTAATTTTATGCTCTCTAGGCACCAAATTGTCTGCTTCTCCGGTCTGAGATTTTTGTCCATATTTCATATTGTGGACATATGTCAGAACCAGCAACCATAAATTATTTTTATGTTCTCCAAGCTCCAAATTGTCACCTGGCCTTTTCCGGACTGGTTTTTTTGTTCATATTGCATATTGTGGGCAAAGATTAGAACCAGTGAATACTGTTATATGCTCTCTGAACCTCTCTTGTTATTTTATGCTCTTGGAGCACTACATTTGCATATTAGTGCAGTATTATGCCAATGAAGTGCATCCACATCTTCTTTATTATTGTTATCATCACGAGGGATTTTTTGTCTAAATCATTGTTTTATGTCAGTGTTAATGTTATTGTCAGTGATATGTGTTATTAAGTGTTACGTTACTGTGCAGTATTTTAGTGTTTATTTTGGGGAATAATTTAATGTTAGTATAGTGTTAGGTGTTAGGATTTCCTTCAAAATCCATTCCGTCTCCTTTTTTTTTATTTTTGCGTGTACATTTTAGTTATTAGGCCAGACATTTACCTATTGTGTGAAGTATTTGTATTTATACCACATCAGCTGACATTCATTTATGCATTACGGCAACGTACATACCTCCAAAGAAGGTCACTAGTTTAATGACCATATTAAATAACTTTTGCACCCCCATTCTAAATTTTCTTACGTAAAAATGACTCTCTCACTTTAACTTGGCGGTCCAGCGACAAACATACTGTACGGCTTGTGTGGTCTGTTCAGGTCACTGGACGATGTTTTTGACAAGTTCTCAAACAGTTGAGCATCACCGAATACTACATCATCTGTGAAATGTATTCTTCCGAAACCTATATAGGTTGTGCAATGCAATTGAAAATGCCTCAAAATGCCTATTTGGTACGTGTATTAGATGTTAGGAAAACTTTCCAAGAGTGATTCACATTTTGCCGGTATAGTTGCTAAAAATAATATCATAACAATTGATACAAATATGTAGATTAGATAAGAATATGTATGCGAGTGAGTTAAGTCACAAACGAAAATAAATGAACAGTCCATAAATACTGGGTTTCAAAGAGCCCACGTTGTTTACTTTCATTGCGCCTTTTATTTAAGCTCTCAACGGATTAAATTTATGTATCGAAATAGACATGTAAAATGTTTCGTGAAAAGAAGTTTTCAATTGACCTTTTCTTGCTTTAATACACTGATTTTACTCAAACCTTTTCCAGGCGGCGGAATGACAAAAGTAACAGGAAGTAAAACTGTTTCAGGACAAATTATCTAACTTGTATGAAACCAATGCCAAACATTTCTATGTGTTACTCAACGACCACGCTCTAGTTTGGTTTGGCATCAATAAATGTTAAAACAATAGTTCACAAAACTTAACATACATATGTCCCTCGATAAAGGGAAACTTTTCGGAACCTTTGATTAGCATCTTCCCTTGCTTGCCTCAGATCTTGCAGTTTAAAGGAGATCACGTGTCGGTCGTCGTACTAACGATGACGCATTTTCTTGGAAAGTGAGTTGGTCGAGCTGTCGTCCGAGCCGTACCCTCACACGTTAGAGGTCAGAAATCCTCAGCTCAGAGCAACGTTTAGGACACCACAGATTACAGATTGAAAATCAATACTATAATCTGAGAGTTAGTATTCCTGCCGCAAGATGGCTCTATTGGTTTTTACTTTCTCGCACTTACTTCGTAAAAAAAGATATGTAATCGTGCGCTGGAAAACGGCGAATTTTCTTCCCAAAAACTTTTTGCCGGGCCCTGGTAACGAAAAATTGGATAAATCCTGTTGCTGTGTATAGTAAATTACTTCCTCTAACACGCGATGTAGGCAAAACCCATATTTTGTGGGTCTTTGATACCGACAAAACGATTGACGGCAAAACGTCTGCCTGACTGTTCGTCTGTCATCAACTCTGGCACTTAAAGCATTAAGATTTTCTCCCAAGTTCATATTTCCCAATCGATCGAAACCTACTCGAGGCTTTCGGAGTTTCAATCGGATATTTTGATTTTTGAGGATACCTTACATGAAGCCTCATAAACATTTTCAAACTTTTCTCAAAAACGGCTGCAAAATTTTTATTAATATTTGTCCTCGGATAGCGAAATAGATGCTTAAGAGAGTGGTGCAGATCTCATATGCGTATAAATACGAGAGTTTTGAAAATCCTACAAAAATTCAAAAGTGCATTTTTGGGGGACTTTTTCCTACATGTATAGTAATGAAGATAGAGATGTTTTCTTCAATGAAATCTGTCCTTTAAAGACATCTTGAAATAATATCATGTTCAATTTTTCGAAAATCAGATTAGTTTTCGTGTAATTTTGCTCAAAATCTAGGCAATTAAAATTTTCTAACAATTGCTTGCTAATAAACCGCTTCAAATTTGAACTTTACATCATATTAAAGAGTGCAATTAGCACTATCTGTTTCAAAAATTTGGAGAAAAAAATGGAGCCATTTATGAGAAATTGGCGTTTGAGCGTTTCTGAAAAGGTGGAATTTTGAGCTAGTTTTCACAGAAAACGGTTGAGTTCTCCAAAAAACTTTGTATGAAATTTTTTTAAGGACATGTAGTAGTAAATATAATAATATGAACAAATCGTCGTTAATATAAATATTAACAACGTGAGATATAACTAAAAAAATTATATTTTTGTAATTTTTGAAAACACAAAGGAATAGAGCAATATGGCGTTTATGTAATCTCATAGAGTACATTTAGTACTATCCCTACAAAAAAAGAAAAAAAATTGGAGCCGTTTTTGAGAAAGTCTTGTTTTTTTAATTATTTAAAATTGTCCATATTACACGCAATATTGCGCAAAAACTACTAACATTTACGAAAAATGTACATGACCTTAATGAAAGTACTCACTTTGGAAAACAAATTTTTTTTGGAGGAAAATCTCTGTCTTCAATATTTTAGTAATAGGAAGACGCCGAAAACTTTTTGAATATTTTCAATTTTCGAAAAATCAGAATTTTCAACCATCAACCTCTTAAATAATCTTCAGACTTTCCAACAACAAAATTTAGTGAAAAATATTGGCGCCAATTTTCTTGAAAATTTTGAAAATGTTCCAGGGGCTTCATGGGGCTTCAGCACCCCCCAAAATTGAAATATCGGTTTCAAATTCAAGGGGTCACGATATCAGTCAGATCGATGGGGAATATCAGTTTTGGAGAAAATCGGCTGAATGGTTTAGTCGCTAGCGTTGCTCACGGACAGACCGGCGGACAGACGTTTTGCTTTCAATTGGTTTTTATGTATCAAGAAGCCATAAAAGAGGGATTCTAGCTTCATCACGTGTTAGGGGATTTTTTTCTGACGAACTTTATCAACTGGATTTATCCCCTTTTTGTTATTTGGGCCCGGCAATGAATTTTTTTCTGCGGAAAATCCGCCGATTTTTCGCGCAGTATTGCATAACTTTTACTGTACTATTATATACTCCGTATATACGTACGTATAAGGGAAAGTAAAAAGCAATGCATAAAATCAACAATTCCTAGGAACTAAGAAGTTTCTCTGCTACCACGCAAGTATCTCATACATTTTCCCCATGCTTGACACGAATTCTCCTTACATACCTGTTGTCAGTGCGGGTGGTGCGGTGGCGGGGCGTGGTTGTGGGCGTGAGAGGGAGGCAACGGCGGCACGCATGTGGTGGGCTGCGGTGGCAGCGGCTGGTGCGGGTGGTGCGCCTGGTGCAGAGGGACCGGGGGCTCGCACCTGGTGGGCTGCCGGAGAGGGTGGGGCAGCGGCGGCGGAGGCTGGTGCGCGGACGGGTCTCGCGCTGGCGCCTTGCCCTCAGACATCTGAAAGGCACTGCGCGTGTATCAGCTTTGTACCGAAATACATGGACTCTACGTAGGAAAAATACATCAATGAGCTGCTGCACGGAATTTAGAAGAACATATGTAAGTTCGAAAAAAAACTTAAATTTTAAAATAAATTATTTACAAACAGATAACTGAGCTACTTTGGGTAATATTTTTATAAATAACACTCTTGCATTTTGGTAAAAACATTTATTGAGTTTTATTTAAGGGATTTCCGACGACCCTAATTGGAACTGTGTTGAGGGCTGCGCGGGAACACGATTACGTCTGTATAATGATCAGTCCTGAGAAAAAAACACACCAGGGTATCTCCCATATTAGCATTAAATAATTCCTTTACACTTTTGGCCTTAGACGCATAGATTTCGGGTGAAAGCGTGTCTTGTAATTTTTCCGGAAATATCCTCCAGCTTCAGCGCCACGTGAACTGTAAATTATCAGTTATAATCTTTATTGTTATTATTATTATTATTATTATTATTATTATTATTATTATTATTATTATTATTATTACGCGGACGATTTGCCTTGCTTGCCATGACATCTTGCTCACCTGTGAATGCTGCTACGAGAAGCGAATGGGACACGCTAAGACAACCGCGCTGAACGACGCAAAACTCAAATTCTGCACCCACTGCCGATCTCTTTCTTCTCTCAGACGGTGCTGTGCGCTCCTCCTGATTACCTCCTCCTGATACGTTGGCTATCGCGTCACAGCCATTACTGGGACGGCTGATAGTGTTCAAGTGATATGAATCATCCCATGATACACAGATTGTTGCTCAAACTGCCTGAGATGGTTCAGGGCAACAGCTGTTTCCAAAGCAGTGTCTCCTGTAGAGAGATTCGGAAGTTCGAACCACGACTGTGGCGGATTTTTAACGCTAGCTAGATACCTAGGTCGGATTCAGCCGCTGGAAGGAGGAGCATTCTAGAGGCCGGCTGCTCTGATCCGTAGTTTTCCGGGGTTTCGCCAATCAATGTCAGGTCCAGGCCGGAGGAAGAGTACCGTAACAAACAGGTCACGGACCCCGCGGGATCTTTCCTTCCTTATCTTTGTCCCATCGTCTTCTTACACACTCACATACATACACATTAAATTCACTACACTACCATACATTCCGTGAGATTAGTTGGGAGCTAAAGCTTGTTCCGTCTGATGCGATGAACCGCTATTGAAAATACCTCTGAGGGACCCTCCGCTAGACCGCATAGGTCGGCACCGGATCTCACGTTTCGGCGAGGAGAAAAACCGTCACTTATCGGGATATAATATGTTCTACGTTTAAATAATAATTATCATTACAACTAACGCGCTGGAAAACACAAAATACCGCATTCTTTTATCAATTCGTTGCTAAATCAAAATATAAACAATTAGTATTACGTTCGGTATATTAGTATGACTTAGAGTATAAGTTCAGGCACAAAAAAATAATTTTTGGTGTATTCTTTTGTTTCTTTTCAAAAATTACACAAACGTTTGTTGTTTTGAAATATCTTTCTCGCCTTTAACATGTACATTTCCATCGATCTGTATACATTAGTGCATTTTTCAGTGGAAGTGCTTCAAATGGCTTCCATAAGAGTTTTTTTGAAAACTCAAAAGATTTCTGTAAGAAAGAGCTTCAAATTTTGCATTTACAGAAACGCTTAAACGCAATTTTCTTTAAAAGGCTCCAAATTTTTTTAACGCAAAGGGTCCCCCCCGATAAGATGGTAAAAAGTTCCCCTCAACCAAATTACATATGAGTAGTTACACTATAATTTTAACATAAAAATAATATTTTTGAAAGGTTTCTTAGCCTCCGCCCTACCACCCACACCCCTACACAGCCAAAAACGTGTTTTTTTAATTTCAATTTTTTTCGACTACTGAACACTATTTTATCAGACTGAAAAAAATATGATAAATAAGAACACAACTTGGACTATCAGAAAAATATTTTTCAATATTTTCTCAGGCCCAAATTCGAACACAAAAAAATATTTTCGAAAAAAAATATCAAGAAATATTTTTTACTGTGTCTTAGAAGCCTGGAACAGGCTCGAAAAAAATGTCAAAGCTTTCTCTTTACACACAAATTGTTGTGTATTTTTTTCAGATTTTCTGATTACTGGGCTGCAGTTAAAAAAATAAAAACCATTTCCCGCCTTTAAAGCACCTGGACTTTCAATATACTTTGAAACTGACTGCAACGGTTCTCTGCATTTATTTTAGTGATTATTATACATTTGTATACATTGCTGTATCACCCAATAAAGTTTTGATTTTGGAATATACTTACAAAGTATCATTTTTAAAGCTTTCTAATCGTTTGCATAAGTAATCGTATGCTACGGAAAGACGATAGTTTTGGCAATTTATAAGAAACAATCGACACAAGACCTTGTAAGTGTGATACTGGTGGATAAAGAATTACACCCCATCCTACATCAAACAGATTTTAGAAGAAAAAATAGAAGTTTGCAGATTATGACATACAAAAAAAGATTATTGCATCACACATTATAATGGTAAATAACTCGGAAGCGATGCTTCCTAGGCCTTTTAAACCAGGTTTCCTTGTCTCATGGGGACACGCCTTTTTTTTGAGAACAAGTAAATTCTAACACACATGTTTTGGGGGACGGGTAGATGACAAATGGGGAAATGATAAGGGAAATTTCGTGTGCAGGATAGATAGGGGACAGTGGGGAAGTGAAGGGGAACATATTAGGCCCCGATTATGTTGTTGGGATGTATTTTACAAAATACTACTTTCATGATCATCCCATTTTACAATTTTCCATATTAGTTCTTTTGGGTGCGCCTTTTCCTTAGCACAGATGGACAGAAAAGAGAAGCCAATATCAATGTAAAATTAAATTGAAGGTAAATACTGAAATTATCTTTCACGATAAAATTAACAGGACTATTTTATTTTCTGCGAATTTTTATCTCAACGCTCAGCAATATTGGAATGAATTCTCTCGTACAGTACCGGGTCTATAATGCCGTAAACTACTTTTCGGGGGATGAGCGTTTGCAGTTGGGTGCTACATTAAATCAATTTTCAATTTTCGTACAATTATTATTTACAAAGTGCAGAGTTTTCGCACGTGTACAGATTGTACGAGTGTCTCCATATTTATACGTATACAAGAACAAATACTTAGGTAAAGGAAAAGACAACTTTTTCTCTAGTCTGAAACAATCTACAGAAGTGAGACCACAGGCTTCCAATGCGTTACCAATCTGTCCGGGAGGCGCCGCGTTCTAGGCTCAGTTGTCAACGTTTTAGCTGCTATTCTGTGGCCTTCCTCCTCAAGCAAGGTCGCACGTGCTTAGGACGCGGCAACTGCCGAACTGCCAAGTGGTTGACTACAAATGTCTTAGTTTTTTTTAAAAACTATGACCCAGCTATTAAAAAAATATGAAAAAAATTCACAAGCATTCTGAGATGAAGTTTTAAGATTATTTTCGTGCCAGTGTCTGTGTTCTAAGACAAGTAAAACAGTTCTTGTAAATCTGGGTCTAACCTCTTCCCCTTCAGTTTTCCACATGTCCCCCAATTATCCCTCAAATATGACGGAATTATTATTTAATAAACTGCCAAACACTATTATCTTTCCTTAGCGTATTATATTCTCATACAAAGGATTAGAAAGCTTTAAAAATGATACTTTGTAAGTATATTCCAAAATCAAAACTTTATTGGGTGATACAGCAATGTATACAAATGTATAATAATCACTAAAATAAATGCAGAGAACCGTTGCAGTCAGTTTCAAAGTATATTGAAAGTCCAGGTGCTTTAAAGGCGGGAAATGGTTTTTATTTTTTTAACTGCAGCCCAGTAATCGGAAAAATCTGAAAAAAATACACAACAATTTGTGTGTGAAGAGAAAGCTTTGACATTTTTTTCGAGCCTGTTACAGGCTTCTAAGACACAGTAAAAAATATTTCTTGATATTTTTTTTCGAAAATATTTTTTTGTGTTCGAATTTGGGCCTGAGAAAATATTGAAAAATATTTTTCTGATAGTCCAAGTTGTGTTCTTATTTATCATATTTTTTTCAGTCTGATAAAAAAGTGTTCAGTAGTCGAAAAAAATTGAAATTAAAAAAACACGTTTTTGGCTGTATAGGGGTGTGGGTGGTAGGGGCGGAGGCTAAGAAACCTTTCAAAAATATTATTTTTATGTTAGAATTATAGTGTAACCACTCATATGTAATTTGGTTGAGGGGAACTTTTTACCATCTTATCGGGGGGGACCCTTTCCTGATTAATCGTCTATATTATTCTTAAAGTAATATTGCAGTTCTACTATTACTCGTCTATATTATTCTAAAGTAATATTTCACTTCTACTATTAGGAAGCAGTAAAAATTAAGAAAATTTCAAAAAAATGTACTTTTCTATGCGATGGATTATAGCTAGAAAGACTATAAAGTAAGTCCGAAATGCTTGCCTAGAACAGATAAGTTAGAGAACTAACTAGTACGAAAATGTCTGTGCCATTCTGTAGAACTATTAGTTTTGATTAAACGTTGTCCTTAAAAAGCGTAAAGGACGCTTAAGAGAATGGTGCAGGTTTCATGTTCGTTGAAATATATGTTTCGAAAATTGCAAAAGTGCGAATTTTGGGGGTGTTTTCCCACATCAATTATACTGAAGATAGAGATTTTTTCCATAAAAATCTGTTCTTCAAAGACATTTCTTGAAATAAAGTCATGTTCAATTATTCCAAAATATGAGTATTTTCGTGCAATTTTGCGCGAAATGTTGGCAATAAAACATTTTTTGAGTAAGCTCTAAATTTTGTCTAAATTTTCCCTTACCTGACAATGGATGCTAAAAAAATTGGCGCGTGTCATTTTGGACGAACTCTCCGATTTTCGACACACACACACACACACACACACACACACACTAGTTTTCTAAGAATTATATCATTTACATATGTATTTAAACGACTTAGGAGTGGGCTGTTTGTAATAATTGCATGTTGGAGAAATTTTGGGTTGAGACAATTAAATTTTGAAGAGTCGCCCCGAGTTTGATTCGCAGAATTGTAGTATGGCTGACGGCGAGTGAAATCGGAGGATCTGAGTTCGAGGAAAGTACCTAGTTTTGTTAGATGAAAACACTTTTGGATTTTTATATAGTATATAATATAGCGTAGCATTTAGAAATAATGCGAGAAAGTATGTGCTGCTTCAGAACCCCTCGTTTATGATCACCAGCTAGAGGCTCAAGGCAATAACCAAGGTTGCAAGATGTACGATAATTATCGTACAATACCGATAATTTGGTATGATGTACGATTTACGATTAGTACAAAAAAGTATGCCGAAGTACGATAATGTGACTAATTTGTACTGTAATCATTTGATATGTGACTTAGGACGCATTTTCATCATTATTCGGTGTAGCATGCCCGGAGTAATAGATCAGCATCCAATACAAGTTGCCCGCAAAATCAGGCTGAATAGCAGGCTCCGCTGTCACTTCCAGTTCCATTTCGAGGTAACGCATACGCAGACCCTCAAATATGCAGTCGATTGCTGAACGCTATGTCGTGCCAAAACGTCTTACGAAAAAAGTCTGTTCGATTGAAACTCCATTATATTTTCTGGTAAAATTCTGGTACGTTTTTTGGTGGGGTTTTCCATCAAATGTAAGTTGTTCGGTGTATTTTACCTGACACTAATATTGTCAAGCCAATAAAAAACGCCATACGTATTTTCTTAATGCATAAGTAAAATAAATATTTCACTATTTTTTAATTCTATGTATTATGGGAGGAGGAATATTCAGCAAAACGAAGTGTCGGTCTGCGGCAGATCTCATCATCCAGCGAGGGAAGATCACGGCACCTCACGCCACAAAAACATGCACTTAACTTATGGAACTAATGACCATAGGAGTTGATGTCACCTGAAGCATGAAATAAATAATCAATCATTAAATTATATAATTATGTGCACAGAGTATGATGATTAAAAATGGTAACATTCAAACCCTGTCTCTTGAAATATTGCCAGATAAAATAATTTAATTTCTTTAAATTACTTCAGGGGATGCTACTCCAAAAGCCTGCATCATAATAGAAGAATATCTGCATATGCGTACTTCTAATATATCTCCACAAACCCAGCGAAAACTGTTTGTAACCCATTGCTTTGTATGTTAGCTTGTACCCTCAGTAATTAGCAATACATCGGAATGCTCCGTAATATTATAAAAGAAATGAAATCCCTCTGTACTGTAATTGTTATCCCGTCACGGGATCGCAAAATACAGCTTTTATATATAAATACATACCTAAGCAGAATGTACGATGAGTATAAATAATGGAACACTGCAGTCTCCTGGATTTATTAAAGAGAAAATAAGGAATTAAAAACCTGAAGAAAAACGAAAAGATCATTATAAAACTATTCACTATAAAACATATATTATTCGTGAAATTACGAATATTTGTTCCATACTATGAAATCTTCAAGTACACTTTAGAAGAATCAAAAACTGAAGAAAATTTTACATTGATTTCTTTTTTCCTGGTTAATAAACATTATTTCTTCATCTTTCTTCTGACACCTTTTGTATGAAATTTGTGGGATTGATCACTACGCAGCATACTGTATTCACACACACACACACACACACACACACACTCGTTTTCTGAGAATTATGTCATTTACGTATGTATTGTATTTAAACTACTTAAGAGTAGACCACGTTGTTGAACATAAGAGTTTAAATGAAACTGTCCCAAAAAAGTTTAACAAAATGCAATGTGATTTTGATTGACTAAATATCTACTCAGAGATGTCACAAAGAAAAGTATTAATTTTGAATTTTACTTAATGTTGAAGGCAATTTCTGAAGTAGTATATGGCCATGATTGTACTCAATCAACAATCACCTCGCCTTGGAAGTTCTTATTGAAAGAAGAACACAGATGGACAGAGAGTTAGTTTCTTGTATTTATTTTAGTAATAACACAGTAATTCAATGTTTACAATAGTCAGGCATGATAATATTCATATTGAGATTTACTTCACAATTTTTTCAACATTGTCTTACAGAATTAAGATGAAACATTAATTTATTTCTTTATATTATTTTCTTCTATTTTTGAATTAGTGTGATGATTTTTCTTCAAGATTTCTTCCAGACAGAAGAATGGTGCGCGCTCTGCGGTTCACCTAAGAGAAAAAGATGCAAAAAGCATGAATTATGCAATTCGAACATTTGACGCAACTTTATTTCTTCCCACACATTAAAATTATTTATAGATTATGTAAAAGAGGATTTTAAGTGAACTTGTGGACAGAATAATAATTGCCTTTTCACTTTGTTTTGCAAATAATGTTTCCACATACTGTGAGAAACCATTGATGCTCATCACGAGAACCAGGAAAAATTAAATGAGAAAAAAAGTTTGGCAACATTGTCTTTCAGTGATGACGACATATCAGATCTTGAAAATTTTAGGATTAGATATTTTCAAGGTGTTCTAAAGTTGATTTTTTATTTGTAGTGTTATATTTTAAAATGTAAAATGTGCTTGGAAAGTTTGAAATGTTATTAAATTTGATTCATTTTCAAGATTTTCTGAATATGAAGCAATGGAATGTTATTGCATTGGCATCTGAGAAGAAAATATTTCGCCTGCAAAACGGTTGAAGACTTTGTATTGTGATCAAATTCTAAATAGGTTGTGCCACAACTTTACCAAGCCAATGCTAAGCACGTTATGTGCAACAAATGTTCTTGTCGGTTAACAAACAAAATTCCCCGAATAATCATACAAAGACATAAATACGAAGTGAATTAAGACGATGAATAGACAGTTTTTAAAGAAAAAAACGTTCTTTTGAGCGGTGTTGTATGTAAAAATACGTACGACATATTATTGATTAATTGAAACATTTGTACTAATTAACACCTGTTAATATGGCTGATTTCATACGTATTCATTTATTCATGGATCACCAAGAACTGAAAACCATACTCGTGAAGGAATTGTCAAAAATCCTGAAAAAATTGTTCAGATGTACGCCGCCTTTATATTTCGCATTTTCAGAAGGCGCATCAATATCTTGTTACAAAGAATTCACGTACTTTTAATTCGTGTTTCATATTATTTTATCTCGTGAAATTAATGGTATATTTTAGTGTAATAATTTAGTTGGTTTCTTCTAACGAACAAAGTCTAAAATAGATAAGCCGCTAAAAATCCGCAAGAAGATACCTGTCAGAATAAACGATAAAGAATCCTAGAAAAATCTCCCTTATCTTCTGATTAGAAGTAAACGAGAACGCGTGTCATGCTGTGAAAGAGTATCAAGTGAGTCAAAAACTCTAAGATAGTCACTAATATTTTTTTAAACGTATTAATCGTATACTTCCACTCTGTTCGTACGTGTGATGAATAAATAAAAATGTTGAACTTACGTATAACTAACTACTAAGAATAATAATTAATTTTTTTATAACAAAAAACTTACCGCTAATAATAATGACCAAAAGGGACAGAAAATAATCGAATTGACAGAAACATTCTTTAATAAACAATTAATTAATAAATTAATAATTAAATAAATTAATTGAAGAAAAATTAATAAACAAAGCTAGAATATATTTGTTGAAGAGTATAAACACAAGTATGTAATAGTAGCAGAATATATCAAATATCTACATTGCTAGTGCCTTAAATCTACTAGCCGCCATTGCTCGTACCCACCAATCCAATTTGCTAGCGTCTAGTCACCTAGCAGCTAGTACTAGGACAGTGGAAAATCCGGGCGTCTCCAGAGGGGTTTTCTCTCGTTAAAATGTACAGGTTTAAATTATTTTAAACTGTTATTAATATGCTTAAAATTATATATTCTTTGTGAGTTCAATTTAATAATATTAACAATGAATGTGTATTTTTAAAATATAATATTTTAAACGTGGTCTCTGATATTAAAACAAATTCTAGTAGAGAAAGGAGCTCCAGTAGAAAATCTGAGTTGTAGAAATCAATGTTTGTTCGTATTTTAAGCGTTGCAGTAACGTTCATCCGATTTCGAAAAAGCTTGTCAATTTATTACTTGCACCTGCGCAAAGAATGTAGGCATAGTGCAATGAGGATGTGCATATGTCTGTCGCACGTAGACGCGCGTTGATAATTTTATGCGTTTATGCTAACTCAAGTTCCCCAGAACAGGAGCTCCACCCGCTGCACCCTCAAATATTAACCGCTTCTTCGGCGGCGCTGCATATTCTGCCCCTGTTACTGTAAAATATTGGCCGGAATTATTACTTGAACGTTATCTCGGACAAGTAAATCAAATTTCTCCGACACAGTGTCGTGGATGCCTGGCCAAATATGAAGTATATTTTAATAGGATACTTGAGAACCATGTCCAAACCAGAACATAGAACAAACCCATACAAGCGACTGGCTTTCATTTATCAAAACGTTTGTATGATTAACAATCACGTGGCCAGTAGCATGAGAAGTGTAATACATTGCAAAAGCGAAGCATTGTCGTGTCCACTACTTTATAATTAACTTTCTTAGAAGTATACGTTCAATGAAATTCAATAATATTTTATATGAACCTGGGAAATATGTTCTGCGACCACTCACGATAAGAAAAGCTCTTACATGCGTGCATTCACAGTGCTCTAGTGGGGGTGCGGCTGATGCGGCGGTCCGTGATGCGGTGGCCCATGGGGCGGCGGGCCATGCGGATGGCCTGGCGGGCGGAGCGGAGGTCCGTGGTGCGGGGGCCCGGGCGGATGGTGCGGCGGGTGCGAGCCCGGCGGCTGCGGGAACGGCGGATGCGGGTTCTGCGGTTTGTGCGGCGGGCGGTGGTGCGGGGGGCCGTGTCCGTGCTGCGACATGGCGAACACTACGAACAGACAGACGTCGCTGCAGCGCTTAGCACCGGCTCGAGGACTGCGTAGCTGTGGCACGTCGGTGGTGAAGGGTAGATGGCCATGCATGGACTTAGGAAGGGAAGTACAAAAGAATAATTTGCAAAGTAACAATAAGGAATTTCATAATGATAGTTTTATATCCAAATTAGTTTTGAAATTGAGATTTTATTTTCATCTGGGATGTTTGTCACCATGTTAACTCAAGACGACGGTGATGCCAAATTTGATATTCCCTCTACCACTGTTTATTTACGTTACAAAAACACGAGAAGTAAATAAAGATAGTAGCAAGACAGAAATAAGAAAAATGTAGAATTTGAACCAGCAAAATAAAACAATCGTACTGAGATTGCTGATTTATTGAGGAAGACGTGGCAATATATGTATGTATATGTATTTCATCAATCGAGACAACTGTGAAACAAGGATCTGAATTATTTCTAGACATAGGGATAACATTCTGTAACGAATATGTATTGAAATTTTTCTGTAATAGGACAAGGAATGTATTTACAATGCAAAAAAATGTTAAAAGCCTACAAGATAGAATTTCGAAGATTGGAACCAACGTGTTTGTTTGAGCGGAAAATAATACACTAGAGCTTGTAGTTAACACTACAAGCTTCACTTCGTTATGGTGTTAGAAATTCTAACTTTCGATACGAGAATCAATTTTTCAACATGTTACTAATTTTTGATTCTCGTCTTTTTTTCTGCATGTGAGCATGAGCAGCATGTTGCATTCGTCAATACGGCCACTGTTATTGATATTGTTAAGCAAGTGCGATAATATACCGTAAGAGACGCTTACCGATAGTATTTACAAAACATTGCATGTAATGTTAACATTTGCTATTATGCTTTCATGCAATCTTCCTGTGATAAGTTGAAATAACGAGAGGACACGTGACCAAATTTTGTGGGGGTGAAAACAAATTTGTAAAATGATTATGACAAGAACCAGAGAATAAGCAAATAAAGTATGTAAGCGTGAGTGACCAATCAGAAAATAGTGTTCGAGAATCGAATGGCATGCGTCGAAAGCAAGAAGAAATGCGTTTGGGTTCTAGATCGTGCCGGACTCTGGGACAAATGAAGGGCGCAAAAAATGAAAAAGGTGAGAGGCGATGCTTGGACCCAATGGCGGTCGGATGTGAGAATGATAACCTCGATGTTGCCAATTTAAACGTGAATCGCAACTTATAATTTTAACTTGATAGTTTTGAACGCGGGTGAAAGCGTTATGGAGTAATAATGACTCTGAGATGAGTAATTATTAGGAGAAGTTCGGAATTACAAAGAAAGTGTATAAAAATGGATATATTGATGTGGAATAAAACGTACAAAATTGAAGTGGATCGAACCTTGGACGACGGTCAAGAATGCAGCCATTCTACGAAAGGAAAGTTATAAACGGGGGACATTTTTCATTTTCATCTGGTGAAGGAAGATAAAGTTTTGTCTTAAAATTAGAATTAATATAATATTCAAAAGAGGAGATGGCCATTCGTACATTTAGAAAGGGAAGTACAAAAGAATAATTTACAAAGTAACAATAAGGAATTTAATAATAATGTCTTGTCCATATTAGTTTTGAAATTGAGATTTTATTTTCAACTGGGATGTTTGTCACCATGTATGTTCTTGCAGAATACGAATCGCCTATGTTATTCTACAGAAGTAAGTATTATTATTATTTTTCTGTAATAGCGAGAAGAATCCCTGATCCCATGTAGAAAACGATCAATAATTGCATACGTAAATATTGCACTGCCGAGATCCTGTATAGGCGACCTATCGAACCCGCTCAATAAAATTTATCTTGACTGGACTACCACGATACGTGCTACGCTCGCGTGAATGTTCAAATGTTATGTAAATAGAATCAGTAATTGAAAGTGGTACAAAGAGTAGTGACACGGAAGAACCTAGAGAAATTCTGCAGCAAACCCATTCGTCCAAAACATATTTCACAGTATCGACCGAAATTTTGACCCTGTTCTCGCCTCGCCAATGAATACACTCGAGTAAATACAGCGAGTAAATACAAAAATTTCTGATAGGAAGAATATTACCCATTTTGCCGTTTTATTACGTCGCATTATATTATTTTCTATGATTGATTAGCAATATGCAATACTTACACGAATCATCAGCATATAACTTACGTGATTACAAAGATGATATCTCCAATACACAACGACACAGAGAATTCCTAGAACTGTCAGCCAACCATATATTTTTTTATCCCGCCACTTCTTCTAAAACATCCTCAAAATATCCTATCGAACTTTCGAAGACTTTGCCAAAATCCAATATACAATACTCGTATCAACACCGTTTCACACTTTCCTAAATAAATTCTCAGATCTCGATCCATAGTAGATTTATCAGATACCTCTATCATCCTAATACTAAGTAAGATTATTGTAACTTAATTTTAAGTAGATTTAAGCAATCATAACAAATGCAGAGTGTTTTATACACTGACTTGTGCATTTTATGACTTGTGTGTGGAACAATGGAAAATAATAACAAACATAGAGGAATCGTAAATGATTCAAAATACGATTATTTTCCGATCCATATCATACTCTGTTGTCCAACGTTCTCTGCCCACCTTGTATCTGTTATCTCTTACCTGCGGTGGTCGCTGCGATGCCTGCACAAGGAATGCGCGCTGTGGCGCTCGTTCACTGTTTTATCTACGGAAGGGGGGGGGGCTGCTCACGTATGTTGCCTGCGATTTCTCCGCGCCACGCCCACCCAACTTCCCTTCTTCCCGCAAACGTTACGTTGCGAACATAACGTGAGCTTTTGGATGTCTGATAGCGTTCCTGGGATAAAATTCGCTGCTGGTATTAATGGCACGAATGGTTTTTCCAATCCAGGATTATGTTCGTAAAATCTACTTGATTATGTCAGAATATTTATTTATAAACAGGCCGTATTTTCTCGAATATAGGTGCCCCCCTCAGCTAATAGGATGAAAAGTTCGGAAAACTTATGAACTCTGGATGTTGTTCGTTGACAAAATGGTATAAAAACGGCTAATTCTCTGAAATTTTTATTATTAACAGACCCTAAGAAGATTGGTTATGCGGATATTGGAAATAATAATATATTTCCAATTGTAACCCAAAAACTGACATTTCGAGATACTCGAGAATTAGCTCCCACAATTTTTTCTTATCACATTTTGGAAAAAGAAAGGAATTACATCCGAAAAAATACAGAAATCCCCTTTGATGAACAATCCTGGTAGTCCAGGCCAGTAAGTTGAATGCACCGAATGTCTGGAGTTGTTGGCAAATAGCTCATTTTCATTATGTGTATGTATGTGTTTCTGCTTGTGCTTTCTTTTATTTTTCTGTTCTCTTCCTTATTTGTTTATACAATATGCATTTTACGTCTCATACACTTACTATACAAACTTAACTTAGGTCTAGAGTGAGTAAACGCATCTTACCCCAATATCCCTCTCGAATTGGAAATGAAATTTTTAATATTGAGGTTTGTAATACAGAGCTCTAGTGCAGTGTAAAAATTATTTCGAAAATGGATCCATTTTGCAAATTGCAATTACAAATTGCACAGACACGATTTTAATTTAGACTCTGTAATTTAAAAAAATGCATAATATCAAAATTGTTTTGACATACTACCATTATCATCACCTTATAAAAGATGATGTTTTTTCTTAATGCATCAACTCCACATTTTTAGATATTTAAAGTTTTCCATAAGCACTTCTTTTAAAATATTGGTAGCTTGAACGAATATTTCATATAAGTATCGTTTCAGTTTTTCAAGTGATGGTTGAAGTGAAATGACAGAGGTTGCTATATTACAATATTACTTAACAGTTCAAAGTTTGTAACTAGAGGATTATTTTTATTCTCCCTTTTCAGAATATTATATATTACTGCCTTTTCTTATGACATAAGAAAAGTAATATTATATATTACTGCCTTAACATATGATATAACATATATACAAATTTCCTCACATATTTTTATTTACAAAAAAATTGCATTCAACTTCTTTTTTATCTGCATCTTCATGAAAGATGTTGTTAAAAATAATTTTAATATCTCACAAATAGATGACAGTGATTAAACAGGGAAATAAACGCGTATCCATATTTTAAATACCTATTAATTTAATAGTTTATTTTTAGTCGTGTCATAAAATTTCAAACACAAATGCATCAATAAATTGTTGGGTAAATATGTTTATATTGTCAGTTATTTTTCGGATGGTATTGAAGAACCTCTCCGGAAATTAGGGTATGTTGCATCATTCGGGTAATGCCTGAAACAGAAACAGATTAATGTCAACCTATAAAAGTTGTTTGAACTTAGAGAATTCTGTTAATATATTTTTGAGTCATCAGCAGTACTTCCGCTTTTTATTACCTATCACGTGGTAGTGTTAATGAAAGTTAAAACACGCAACATTTAAAAAAATGCTGGTATAGAAATTAAGGACTAGCAATACCATATGGTCAAAGGTACAACAATTATCTAAATGTGTTACAAGTAGATGTAATTAAGGTTTTCGACTTTTATATCACTACAATCACATCTTGAACGATCCGTTGTACTAGGTGATTGTTGGATTTGTGCTTGTGGATATTACGCCGATTGTTGTTGACAAATAAATTCATACCTTCGGAAATTAGAATTTTGGATGAAGTATGGCTTTAGATTTTTGATATATTTTTAGTTGCATGTTTAGTGAGGTATATGGTTTAAAGTATAGTTAAATAATATAACTAATGTAAAAATAACAAAAATTACTTACATAATTGGCTGTGAGTACAATTTTATTTTGCGTGACCATATGGTTACGCTAGGACTTTGGATACATACAATTATACATCAGATCATTTCAAAGTGAACGCTGTCTATAAACATGCGTTCAGCAAGCCAGCAGCAGTGTTTGAAAATAAGTTAGATGAATTCTCTGAAATATCTCCATCATTTCCGTCATTTTCTTCGATCCATCGTGTAGTGATTTAAATGAGTTGCGATTAAATAATACATTTCATAAAAAGGAAATTTTAATTATTAATATCATCATCAAAATATTACATTACATAACGGTAACACTTTCACAAATAGTACGTCCAAATGGATCGGTATAGCGAGGCATGAGTCTGGAGAAAGCGAGCCCAAATACGCAGACAGTAAGACTGTGGGTTCGAGATCTACACAAAGCATGAATCTTTCAAGATTCATGCTTCGTTGTCTGGGGGGCATCTTCATTACCAAGAATATATTTGAAATCATGGAAGGTGAAAATGTATTAAATATAGTGGAATAATTTCGTTATCTCCCTGAGGGTGGGGCTGCCTGTAAGTGTGGAGAGAGCTGAAATAGATAAGCGCACCTTCATTTCAAGAGGCGTGACTCACTGAAGAAATGCCCTCTCTCTTTCAAAGTATCGATAGTTATTTGGAAGTTCCATGTTTACATCAACGCATCAAAATTTAACAGTATTTTTACTGTATTTATATTATTATTACTATTATTATTATTATTATTCCACTATAGCACGACTGAAGACGTTATGAGTCGGCTGAAAATAAAATCTACACCAAATTGCAAACAGCTACGTAAGGAGCAGTTCTAGGGATTCTCGGTGCCTCTACAAAACTTTGCGCAAAATGTGGGTTGTTCCAAATAAAGCAATTTCTTGCACTTCCCAGTCTTTTGAATTACCTGGGAGTTTAGCCCAGTTCTTATACAAATTCTCCGGAACATGTCCCAGAGCTTCTATGATTATTGGTACGACCCATTTAAGTCCCACATTCGGCTGATCTCAATTTACAAACTCCTGTATTAAAGACGTTTCTCTCTCTTCTTGGTAACATCGACATCGACATCGACAAGTAGACATGACTTTTTCTCGAAATACCGGAAAAAATATATCCAGTTTGTTTGTGCGATCAGTTTGGATTTGTTGTCATACAGTATTCTACACAGTTCAACAGACGTCACCAGTTTTGGTGAGTGTTCGTACCCCTTGGGGCATGTGTTTGGAAGTTTGAGGGTGGTACAGATCTGCCAGTGGATGCAGCTACACACCCTATCGCGTCTTTTCAAGTATTCGGTCTTTGCTAGGATTGGAGAAGCTGAGATAGTATGATCAATGGTTTCTACGTGTTCCTGGGAATGCGGCATTTATCATCTTGGGAAATTTTGAGAACCGCTTTATCATAATGTCGTGTTCTCAAGGCCTGATCTTGGGCAGCTATTACAAGTGCTTCCGATTCTGGCTTCATTCTTCCCCTTTTAAGCCACATAAATGATTGATCTTCATTGATCTGCACCTTGTCTATTCGTTTCAAATATTGTCCGTGGAGTGGTTTGTCTCTCCACGATTTCTTTAACATTTTTGTGTTTCACATTTGATGTTAAGAAGCATCAAAAGTTCAGTGTCTGTGTTATAGTGCGTGTCTTGCAGAGTCTTGTTCGCAATGCTTCTTGCTACACTTACAATGCCTCTGTAACCCATTCATTGGTCAGATTTCATGACCTGCCTCATTAGTGGGTCATCTTGATGGCTGACTACATACTTTCCCATTTCGGTTATTGCATTGTGCCAGGAGGCTTCAATTTCTCTGAGGTCTCTTCCTCCTTCCTTACGTGACACATACAGTCGATGTACATGATGGGAAACATGATACATTGTAAGCAATTTTCTGGTTTTCCGATCCATGATGCGGATTTCTTGCTCAGTCCAGTCCACTAATCCAAAACTGTATTCGGCTACAAGCACAGCCAAACTACCTATTGTTGATATTTTATTCCTGGAGTTCAGAGCGGAATGCTGGACCAGTCTCACTGGTCTGTAATATTCTCTGCGTATTCATTCTTTCATTGGGTCGTTTCAGATGGTCTCACATTCTTCAATGCCCAGATATTTGTAAGTTTTACCTGGCTCAAGATCCTGAATCACAGTGTGTCTATCAATTTCAATGTTCTCTGACGTGGCCATTTTGCCTCTTTTTAAGCTGGCTTTTGCACACTTATCAAGACCAAATTTCATGCAGATGTCATTGCTAAAATCATTGATGACAGACAGCATTTGGGAGAGAATCGCTTCATTCTTAGCAAACTTTTTCAGATCATGCATGTAAAATAAATGTGATACAGGCCTTTCGTCACCATGGAGCTTTTAACAAAAGTCAGTGTGCGACAGCTGTCTCGATAGAGGGATCAAACTAATACAAAACAGCAGAGGGGATAGTGAATCTCCTTGAAAAATTCCCCTGTTAATCTGAATACTTCTTGTTTCTACTACCCCTTTCCGCTGTGGATTAGTAAACTGGTGCTCCACGACTTCATACTAGCCTTGCAAAACTCTAGGATTAAATTTAGAGATCTCCAGGGTCTTCAAAATCTAATCGTGTGGTACACTGTCAAAGGCCTTCTGGTAGTCAATCCAAGCCATGCTTAAATTACGTTTTCCTTTCTTTACATCATTCAAAATTATTTTATTCAGAAGCAAGATTTCCTTACAGCCATAGGAACCTTTACGACATCCTTTCTGTTCAACTGGCAACAGATGGTTCTTCTCTAGGTGTCTATATATTTTGTCAGATATGGCTGCAGTTATAAGTTTGTACATTACTGGCAGGCAAGTAATTGGCCTGTAGTTCTTCGCCAAAGAGCTGTCTCCTCCTTTGGGTAGCAAATACTTGATACCGCGAGTTAGCCATTGGGGGAGTTCTTTAAGGTTTTCTAAAATTTTATTAACAGCCTTTGCTAGATGAGAATGTAATGCTGTTAATTTCTTAATCCAATAAATCTGAATCTTATCAACCCCAGGGGATTTCCAGTTTCCCATATTCTTAATTGTTTGGCATAGGTCCTCTTTCGAGAATCCTTGAACATGTTCCACTGTTTCCACGAGTCCATTGGCAGCATCAACTTCAGATTGGAGCCACGATGCGTCTTTGTCGTAGGATCTGGTTTTCTCCCAGATTCCTGCCCAAAATGTTTCGACGTCATCTTTTGAAAGAGGGGCAGCATTGCCTTTCGATTTTTGAGTCAGACTGCGATAGAATGTCTTCGCGTCTGTTTCAAACAACCGTACACGGAACACTTGTACACGGAAATCTTCTCTACATTAGTACCGTCTTATTCGTTGAGCATATGCCTGGATTTTCTCTTTTAGCTTTTCAGCTACCATACCACCTTGTTGTGCCATTGTCAATTAGGTATTTTTGTTCAACATGGAGTATTTTTTGTTGAACTTTATACGTGCGATTTGACTTAGAAGATGCCTCGGCTAGGAGTGATATTTCACGCCGTGTGTCGGCTATCCGTTTCATAATTCTTTTCATACATGGAGGTACGGAGCTTTTTATTCTGTATGGCTGTCGGCCATCGGTGTTCTTGGTTGGCCCTAAGATTGTCTGAGATACTAGATATCCAGTTGCATACACGATGTGATTGATTTCAGTATCTAGATCTCTACTTGAGGTCTGTACAACTACATTTAAGACAGAATTCGTTGTTTCTATCACTTTCTTAGCTTTAGCATTTTCGTAAATTATCTTCAACGTTGCACGAGATTCGAATGGAAGTAGACGAACTCGTTCTATCTCGCGTCGGAGGAGGTCCCGTATCATGTCCTTATCGTGTGACTCATGTCCAGATGAATTTTCACCACTGACGGATGTTTCATTTGGAAGAGATGAACCTTGAAGGCGATCATCGTTTTCAGGGATATTAGATGGTTCTAAATGTTCGTCATGTGGATAGTTTGATCGATGAACATACTCCGCGTTTCTCTGGATGTCTGCAAGTTGTTCTGCTGTGAATTTTCCACTGCTGAGTATGTATCGTCGTTGACTGGCAAGCTTCTTTGAGTCCAGGGTAGGTCTCATATCTGGGTTCCGCTCTCTCCATACCTTGAAAACTTCTATTTCTGAGCCCCCATTTTTGCTTTTGCATAGTAAAAGCACCACATCACCTCCTTTAATTCATCCCGGGTCCATCTCTGACGATAGCTTCGAGCTACTGCCGGCTCTGGGTCCCTGGGACTAACATCCGTGGGATGACCAGACGTCGACAAGGTGACATTAGCTCGGTTTCTGAGCAGGTATGGGACTTTGGTAGAACAAGGCACGTTAAGGTTCATTACATTGCTTGTTCTATCCATTTTGCTCATTGGTTTGAATTGAAGATTCGCAGGACGCAAGTTCGGGTTCACAGATCACACTTAACCCTCGGGTTGTTTCCTACCATCCGTTACTGCGACCCATAGTGGCCTCGGGGCATCCCCCCGCAGGGCCCAGCAAGGGGTCCCTCCGATCGCCAGTCGGCATTATTAAACCCTACGGGATTTTCACTGACTGCTGAAGGCAGCATCCTTCGCTGGCTAATGCAAGGTTCGGGCCTCCACTCTAATCAGTGGCCAGTGTGCCAACCCAGTTTCTCTCCTGTACCCTCTATGGGCCGACAACAGGAAGTCCAAAGGTTTATGACCATTCCCTCTCTACTTACTACCCACTCTCCTCAGAATGGAGTTCTTCTTCGTCGGTCCCCTCACCTTCAACCTATTCAGTAAGGGAGGCCCTACCGGTAGCTAGGCTACCACTGACAGCTCTCAGGCTCATGGGGGTACTCAAGCTCCACCACCAACTGCAAGGTCGTGTACTCCCTAGGTGGAGTTGTTATTATTATTATTATTATTATTATTATTATTATTATTATTGAACCTTTGGAGCAGACTTTATTGAGTAAGTCATATAATTATGAAGTTAGTGAAGAAATTTTAAACTACCGGCGCTACGGAAAGGCGCCGATTTTCCCATAATATTTTTCTATTTCCTTGGCCTCGGCCATCTATTCGTACTTGCCACATACTCCGGCCAGTTGCCAGCTATCGCCGCCCTCAGTTCAGTTTTTAAATATTTTCTTCATTTTTCGGTTTTCGAATAGTAGAACGGAAATACTATTTTAATAATTTTAAATAACAGTAAAATCTCGTCCGAAATGGAAAATTTGGAGCCGATTTTAAGAAAATGGCGTTTATGCGCTACTGTAAATTAAAAATTTGAAGCTCTTTTTCACAGAAACGTTTTGAGTTTTCGAAAAACTTCTTTTGAAGTCATTTGAAACACTTTAAATAATAAATACAGTAGTGTTTACAGATTGCTGAAAAAAATCATTTGAACGGTGTGAGAGATCTTTCAAAAACATTACATTTGTGTCATTTTTGGAAAAACAAAGCATACCTCAAAATTAACCTTTCGTCTTATTAGAGAGTGCAATTAGCACTATCCTTTCGAAAAGTTTGAAGAAAAAATTAGGAGCTATTTATGACAAAATGGCGTTGGAGCGTTTCTGAAGAGGCGAAATTTTGAGCTAATTTTCACAGGAATGTTTTTTCAGTTTAGTGTTCAGTTCAGTGTTGAATGCAGTGTGTGAATAAAAAGGACACAATTTGACCACCTGAATAATGAAACATGGAACAGCAATTTGTATTGAAATATTTTCAGGGTCCAGGAAAGCTTCTTTGAATTTGCTCTTCAGGATTCCCTGTTGGATCACCACCAACGTTTTTGCCTTTGACCTCAAACATTCACTTAATTATTAGGACACAGGAAATTATAAGTAATTTGGATCATGAAAATAAGTTGTTATAGGTAAAACGGAGAGGTCAGAAACATTTTGGTTTGCTAAGTATTTGGAATAATAATAAAGTGTTAATTACAAAAAATACAAAATATTTTTATTTCATTTCAATCTTTTAACTGTAATAAACATAGCATTCATCACCAAAATATTTTTAGTCAAATGTCTACAAATCTATATTATAATAATGAAATAACTATGCATCAGTTTAAAAAATTAACTGCTTCATTAAATGATGCGGAATGAAGTAAAAAGTAATTATTTATTTAATAGAAATATAATTGTCTTTTGATTCAATCATAGAATGTTGACACAATAATATTAAATACAAACAATTTATCGTTACATAATATAATATAAAATATAAATTTCAATAGAGATGTTTTTATAGTACTATTGTAAGTAATAGTAAATAGTATCCGATTTCTAATATTTACAATTAATCACCAATATTAAAAAGTATCTACAGATCTAATTACTACGAGATATGTGTTTTGCAACGTACACTAAGAAATGTGAATGAAATTAATTATGAATGTTCTCTTTGTAATTTTACAATTGTTAACAATTCTTGTATAAATAAAACTTGTAAGACAATAGCTTACACATACACATTTAAATAATTATAAACTCATAAAATATCTTCGTAAAATGAATTTCGAAGAATATTTACAACCTTCCAAAACATTAATAAACTAACACTATCACAACAGCACCTATTTTCTCGAATTGTTTGTAACGTTTGAGTTTTAGAAAGCACACAGAGTGCATGGAAACTCGTACCTGGTCAATTTTTTAAGCGTACTTTGCACTACAAGAAAAAAATCAAATATAAATTGCAACCATTTTGGGAAAATATTTTTAAAATTGACTGATTTTTAAAAAATACATGACCTCACTTAATATTTCTTTAAGAAAAAAATGCCTACTTTTAATATTGTAATTGTGAGATGACGCTGAAAAATTAAACTATTGCAATTTTCAAAAATTCAGAGTTCAACGAAAATCTAACCTGTACCATTTTTACAAGTGTACTCTATAGTTAGTTTAGTGAAAAAAATTGAGCCATTTTAAGAAAATCTTGAAAATGTCTTTAAGGCTTTCTGGAAAGTAAATCCAAACTTCAAAATATCCGTCTCGATTTTAAAAAAACTGCAACATCAACCAGATCCATCAAGGAATAACATTTTGGTGAAAATTCTGTCAATGGTTTAGTTGCTAACATTTTTCGCAAACAGGTACGTATTGCCACAAACTAATTAGAGAAAAAATTAGCCATTTTTAGAACTTTACCACATATAGGAACAAGAATTATCCTCTTTTTTTGGTATCACAATACGAACTTTTCTACTGAAAAACCGCAGTTTTTCGTTGATGTATTACAAACTACATAAGTAGTATGCGAGAAAAAGTTCGTTGTAAATAATTAAAAATGCAGTCTTTGTTTTCAAATTATAATATCTATAATTTTTACAACACATGAAGATATAACAAAAAGAAAAAAAGAAAACTGAGTAACACTATTTTATAACAATTGTAGTTCAAATAAATAGTGTGAATAAATATGAAACATAACTATTAACCGTTAAGTTCAACAATGTTGTCAAAAGCTTAGTAATAATGTGCCAAGCTCTTAAAACTTGTTGATAAACACATAGAAGAAAGTACAAAATTGAACAGTTTCAGTCACTTCAATGCATGGGATAGTAACTTCAATGTAATCTTCCTCAGGATTTTTCTATTGAGAGCACCACGATGATTAATGATGGGTGCATGATTGAAGTTGTACATCTGAGCGTCACTCTTTCATCTGCAACAGAAAAAAATTCATGCTATCAGAAAACATACAAAACAAAACATGAATATGTTACGCTCCTTTTTCAATACACAGTTATGAAAAAGTCTCATAGAAATTGATTTTAAGACTCATGCTTCATAAATATTTCAAATGTAACATTTCAAAAATAATTGGGTTGTCACAAGAACTAAGAATTATTTTGATAGTCAATAATATTATATTTCAAGTGATTGTTATATTATTGTTTTTCTAGTGTCATTGATTCTGAATAAAGGAGAAAAGTGGCAATGAAGAGAAGAAGAAGAGAATGAACTAGTGGTGCTACAGAAGGCACAGACTTTCCCGTATTAGTTTTCTATTCCTTTTTGTCTCCGCTAGCTATTCGGATTTCACAATTTGTCTTGCTCGCCCAAAATACATTGTTTTGACATTTTATTAATTTTTCGTTTTCCTAATAGTAGAAAGGAAATATTATTTTAGGAATATTAAAGAAGAGTAAAATCTCGTCCCAAATGGCAATTTTCCTTCAAAAATTTGGAGCTGTTTTTAAGAAAACGGCGTTTAAGTGCTACTGTAAATGTGTAATATGAAGCTCATTTTCATAAAAAGTTTTTGAGCTTTCAAAAAACGTCATTTAAACAACTTACACTCACAAATCCAATAGTGTTTACAAATTGCTGGAAATGTGCATTTTAACGGTATGAGAGATCTTTCAAAAAAGTTAGATTTGTGAAAAAAACAAAAAATAGGCCAAAATAAACTTCACATCATATTAAAGAGTTCAATTAGCAATATCCGTTTGAAAAGTGTCAAGAAAAAATTTGGAGCCATTTATGAGAAAATGGCGTTTGAGCCTTTCTGAAAATGCGAAATTTGAGTAGTTTTCACTGAAAACGGTTGAGTTTTCGAGAAACTTTATACGACATTATTTAAAGCACATGTACTCATGAATATAATAATATGAAACAATCGCCGCTAATGTAAATATTACTGACGTGAGAGACAAGTAAAAAAATTACATTTTTGTAATTTTTGAAGGAACAAAATAATAGGGCAACATGACGTTTATGTCATCTCATAGAGTACATTTAGCACTATCCTTACCAAAAGCTTAAAGAAAAAATTTGGAGACGTTTTTGAGAAAATATTGTTTTTGTACTTTTTTAAATTCACATAATTGCATAGAATATTGCGCGAAACATTCTTAAGTTTTCAAAAAATGTACATTACCTGAACGAACTTATTATGGAGAACAAATTTTATTTGAAAGAAAAATCTCTATCTTTAATTTTGTAGTTGTAGGAAGAGTCCGAAAAAATTCAAACTTTTGCAATTTTCGAAAAATTAGAGTTAACCGTGAAATTAGGACCTATGCCACCTTTATAAATGTATTTTACTCTGTTCTTACAAGAAATTCAAAGAAAAATTTGGAGTCGTTTTTGAGAAAAGTTTGAAAATGTTCGGGGGAGGGCTTCATGTAAAGTACCTCCAAATTTTGAAGAAGGTTTTTCAAAATCGGGGTGCCTCGAGTGGAATCAAATAGAACGAGGAATATTCATTTTGGGAGAAATCGTACTTATGCTTTAGGTGCTAGTGTTGTTCACAGACTGACAGACTGACAGACTGACAGACGGACGGACGGACGTTTTGCTTTGACACACGGACGGACGTTTGCTTATTGATTTTTCGGTATCAAGGACCCACAAAACAGGGATTTGGACAATACCGCGTGTTAGGGGATGTTTTTTCTTAATTTTGCAACTGGTTTTACCTAGTTTTTCGTTATCAGGGCCCGGCGATTAGTTTTTTTCTGCAGTAAATTCGCCGTTTTTTCGCGCAGCATTACATACCTTTCCCTATACTACGTATCTTAGTCCGTATATACGTACGTATACGGGAAAGTAAAAAACTGATGAGATAGACTAACCTGAAAGGAGCGCACGGTGAAAGTAAAGAAAGACAAAATATTATGAATGAAAAACAATGACAATAGTCGAGAGAAATATCTGAAATCAGATAAAAAACAAACAGGGAAGGTAAATAAGTAGATAGTGAATAAATAAATAGTTAAGTAAATAGAAGATAGAAATTATAGCAATGGACTGGCTGGACGAACTCGTAAGAAAATAAGTAACCTGCAACGTATTACGTGTGTGAAAAGTATGAGTAGGTAGAGCTGAAGAAACAGAAAAATAAATGAATAAAAAGATTACGTAGATTAGAAAGGTAAAGTTAAATACCAGAGAGTGACATAAACATAAAAGAGGGACAGAATCATAACAAGGGAGTGACGCAACGAAGTGCGCAGGCGTGCTTGGAAGAGAGCAACTTACCTGAGTGATCTCAGCGGTGACAGATGGGGCTGGCGAAGGCGAGGTCCAGATCCGGTGGGCAGCTGGCGGGGCGGGGCTGTGGCCCTTCTCGGCAGCGGCCGTGTGCGCAGCAGGGCTGCTCTCGGCTGCAGCTCCATCCCCCACCGCAGCTCCAGTCATCCCATGCCTCCGTGCACCACGTTGGCGTCGCCGCCCCCGCTGCCGCCCCTGCAGCCGCTGCTTCGGCCGCTGTCCCCGCCGCCGACGTCTGCAGCCCGCTGCCCAGTACGTAGCCACGTCCCGGGAACAACCCACGCTTCCCGCACTTGCCGTGTTTGCCCTTTTTCCAGGGCTTGCCGAATGAGCAGGGGTTCCCCAGCATTTGACGTTTGGCGAACTTCTTCCACATCTTGCCGTGCCGCGCCTTGCACATCATCCCGTACTTGCGGTACTTGCAGTGCCTGACGAAGCAGGGCGCGGCGCCCGCCGGGGGGCACGGCGCGCCGGAGGGGGCCGGCCTAAAGAGGGGGTGCTGACCCCGATGGCTGTGCGGGCCCCCTACGCCGTGCTTGGGACCGTGGCCGTGACAGTGACCGTGGCCATGGCTGTGGCCTCGGCTATGGCTGCGGCTGCGGCTGCGGTCGTGCTTGTGGCAGTGGCCGTGGTCGCGGTTGTGGCTGCGACTGCGCGAGCGGCTGTGGTTATGTCTATGGCCACGACTGTGGCCGCGACTATGGCCACGACTGTGACCACGACTGTGGCCACGACTGCGGCCGCGGCTGTGGCCGCGACTGTGGCCACGGCTGCGGCCGCGGCTGTGGCTGCGACTGCGGCTGCGGCTCCGGGGGCGACTGTGGCTGCGGCTACGGCTGCAAGTGCAACCTTGTCCATCCTTGTGCCCGTGCGGGCCTTGTTGTGAGGAACACTGGATTAGCATCTGCAAAAGAAAAAAGGAATTAATCAACTTGTTCTACCATAACTAACTGCAATATTCTACACTAAGTTTTTGGCGTTCAATGAGAAGTATGCTATAAGTGAACCTGCTATGACGTACGTCATTAATACATTAACAGCACCTACACAAACTGCATCCAAGCCGGCGTATTTAGGGGAAAGCTGAGAGATTTCGAGCGCCAGAAAAGTTTTTGTTCCTACATTCTCGTTTACGTAATGTATAGAAAGTACTGACGAGATTGTCACGGAAATACACTTTTAGGGGGTCTTTAATACCGTAAGTGTTCTTTCTCAAAACATCTGCCAGTCTCTCCGACTACAAGTCTGTTCATAGCTAATGAGGTGAGTTATTATGTGAGGCGTGTCCAAATGGTGAAAAGCGGACAAGTGTAAACAAGGCTGGAAAACAATGCCACCTTTTCATTTAAAAATGTGGTAACCTTGTTCGGTTGGAATTTTATTTTTATCATTTTCACTTTCCCCAACATTGCTCTTGTAATAGTAAGAAAGGTTTTAAAATATGAAACGTTGACCAAACAACTACTGCTACTTGTGGCTAACTTACAGTAACCTACACTGCTAAAGAGATAAAAGTAGTCACTTCATTAAATGTGTTTAGATTTATCCTTCTGTACGATTGAAAAATAAAAAGTTAATTTGAGGCAATAATGAAATGACGTTTACTTTTATTCCTTTATTTATAAAAATGTTACTTAATTTTTAGATGAAGTTTCATTATGATTTGCATCAAAAGAGTGTATTTTTGCAGTTGTAATATAGTGTCTATTTTTATTTTACAGCAGTGTATTATTTAAGGCAAATTTACTTATTTAATGAGATTAATATAAATACATTTTATAATTCGAATCTTTAATATAATAATAGTAAATAATTATTAATAAATATTATTTTATTAATAATAATAATTATAATAATATAGTACAAATATTATAACTGAATGAACCTGAGAAAGACGGCAATAATGCATAACCTTGTGTTATCTGGGTTTCATATTATAATAATAATTGACGTTTTTCAGACATTCCTCTCAAAAGCGGTAGAAACATGCCCCATACTTCCTACAATACTTCAAAATTCTTGGAATACAGGTCGTAGTCAAAACGTTACATGGCATTAGAACCAAGGGAAATCAAAATCAAAATGTAAATAAACAATTTGTACATATGAGTAAGTGCTAATAGGCATCTGTTTACTTTGCTTTATGAAGTTTATTTCGCTTTCAGAAAGCCAAAAGTGAGAGAAAGTTTTGTAGTTTTTTAAGCTAATCGGGTAAGTGATATTGAAGTGACAATTTGAAAATGAAATTGGCTGAATAATAATTATTCACAGTAAGTTTGAGTTTTTGTACATCTGACCAGATACATATTTTACCGAAACCCCCCTTGTGAACGCATTTGGAACAAATCATCATCCCAGATGAAGAATTAACACATTGTGAAGCGTTGGCAAGCTGGTTCGTTGTAATTTTATTTACACGTCCAACTCCAATCAACATCCTTCTAGCTAGCTATTTGTGGTTGTAAAGTACAACGAATTTATGTATCTCATGAACGTCACAAATACGTTGTGGGAGTCTTTCCTCCTAAAATCACTTTACGTAACATTTGAAATTCGTTTGACTTCAACTATGCTGAATTTTATAGAATGAACTAAACTTGAGTTATTGTCTGATAAATAAACGTTCCTTTTGAAATTTGATTTAGAAAGAATCTTATTGATACGGACTCGAAATGAATACTTAATTCATACACTTACCATTACCACATTTCTCGTAGCAGACGGCGTAGTACATCAGACACAAACGATTTAGGTAAACAACAGCAAGTAGCCTCTCATATTATTGACAATGGTTACTTAAAATTTTAATACTCTACCTTATATCCTAATAACACTTTAATCAACGACTGATTTACTCAAGCGATGTAATTCAACACAAAGCGAACACAACGATTATATTGCAAAAAGTATTAACAAAATGAATTAAAATCTGATATGGAGAAACAGATTGTATTGAAACGTTGGCATCTCTAGTATCAGTATTGAAAATGTAAGACAGGTTCAAACAAATCACCACATAGCTCAAAATGACGCAAAAAATTGCAATATTTTGAAAAAGTATACACGAAGATGGTTAAAGATCAAATATTGTGAAATAAATTGCACTAAATATAAAATATCTATCTTCAGTAAGGTAGTTAAAGGGTAGTGTCGAAGAAATTTTGAATATTGCAATTTTCGTAATTTCAGAGGTTTTAATGAAAATGGGTCATTGTTTTTAATATTGTTCATTAGGATCAAAAAGTTCGAAAATATTTCGGGCCATTTTTGAGAACAGTTTGAACATATTCTAGGGGGAGTCATTTAAAAATACCCCTAAAAATTAAAACGTCCGATTCAAATTCGAGGGGTCGTGACGTCAGCAGATCGATTGGGGAATGTCAACTTCGTGGGTTCTTTGAACAGTGAAAGCTCTTCGATACAGTTTATCAACAGATGGAGAGACTAAAAAAGCACCTTTTGCGGCATCTCGACTTTTTTACTGCATTTTATTATTCTGCTTACACGAGAAATTAAAAAGCAGAACGGGCACGGCGCGGTATTCCGGTTCCAGGCGAAGGGGATGATTTTTATGCCCTAAAATATCTTGAAATATGCTTTTTAAAAATATGCATTTATGTCCTAAAATTCTTAAATATGCGCTTTAATATGCAAATAAAATTAACAATACTTCATTTCCTGTATAGATCGTTCTAGATAAAATTCAGGAAAAGCATGTTTGGAATGAAAATATTGCACATTTGTGCAAAATAATATAAACTTTTACTTCGCGAGAGAAATAATTGAAGTAAATATTCACCTAGTACGGCTTGTTGCATTTCTTCTGCCTAGTTTGAAAAATATTATATCAAGAACCTACATTTTCACTAGTATTTTATCATCTACAGAAAATAAGAAGAAAAACAAACGCAAACTGTGACAATCTCTTTCGAATTAATGGACGGTCACAAATAAAATTATTCTATGAAAAGATGAAACGTTTTAGAGATAAGTCTCTATTTTAACGAAATGCGCAAAATATGCGCTTATAATTACACGAATATGCACCAACAGGAAAAATCAGCCAAACATGCACGAATATGCACTAACATATTAATCTACATAGTATCCATTTCTAACCAAATGTAAAAAAAATTCACTTAGCTATGCAACGGAGCCTAAAGCAAGGGACAAAAATACGCAAAATCATAGAAATCCGCCCCCTACTGATTAATATCTTATGGTGCCCTAATTACAACCAAATTATTATAACTCGTAGTAGTATTGAAATATTAAACATTGCTTATCAAAATTAAAAGAAACTCAAACATTGTAATTTAAAAATTAAGTATCTTAAAATTTTTTAATGTTGAACTAATATAACATTTTGTTGGAAAAATATTAGTTTACAATATCACTATCTCTATATTTATCTCTTTGTCATGAATACGATTACATCTGCAGTGCATATACCCTAAATACAATGTAATGCATACAATGCTTCCAATTATGTCGTTAATGTAATAAAGATGCATAAATACACATCCCATCCATCGCCTGTGGCGTGTTCTTTTAACACACCACAGAGGATGGATGAGGTGATTACGACCTACATAATTTACCACACCTCCAAATATTTTTGACCACATCCAAGTTAAAAGTTCTTAACGCACTTACCTTCAGCAGAAGTCACGTGGCAGCCGTCGGCGTCCGAAAGCGCGTGGGCGGGCGAGCTCCGTGGCAGCGAGCGGTGTTTGCCTCACTGGCGCTCACTGGCTGTCGGCGGAGGCGCGCACCACGATAAGTGCTCCCCCACCCGCGGGCACGGCACGTCACGTGACCGCCAAGGCCATCGGCCCCAGGCAGAAAAACAGCAAACAGCCGCTGGCTTCCCGGAACGACCGCTCACGTGCCATAGAAATTCGCGAAATAAACGAACACATCACGACCACGATCACGTCGTATGATTATTTTTATTGCGTGATTGTTTTTTTCTTTCGGGAATTCGAGTGAATCGTTTTGTCTTCTTTATCGTGATTTTTCGTGTTCGTGATCGTGACGCAGTATGGCGCAATAGTTCCCCCTCCATGACTCGTGACTCGACGATCGTTAGCGTTGAGGCCGTCGCCCTCGTTTCTCCGGAAAGCCCCATCACGCCACCTCCACGTGATCGTGACTCGGCGTGCAACTGCGCGTCACGAATTAGTTCGTGACTCAGCAGTGCTTACATAAAGAGGACGCTCGAAGGTCTCCACATCCTGGGTTAACAAAAATAGTTCGTGATCGTGATGACGCACGTGGCTAAATCGGGTGAACAACGTGATTCGTGACATGTTTTCCAAAGGAAGTTATTCATAATCGTTCAGTGCAACGGATCTTACCCATGAAATAAAATCACACTCGTAATTCGACATTTAATATTTTGTCATCCAAAATGGATTACAAAATATTATATACTATATAGTATACATCGAACGTTCTTAAAATGTCATTTGTGAAGAACTGCGATAATACTGAACACTTTGTTTGTAATTGTCTGTGGTAATCGATTTCGTATCAAAGCTATCAAAACAAAGGCGTGCGCACATGGGGGCTACGGCCTCCCCCTTTTCTTCCAAAAGGGGTCCAGTAAGCCCATGTAATAAAAAAGTTTGAATCCGTAATAATGATAAATTCCTTAAATTTCCCCTTTGAAAGCTAAAAATTTGGAAAACGGGTACACGAATTTCGGGGAAGAGACTCAACAAAGTATCTGGCAACCCAGTAAATGGCTCAACGTAAAGTCTGTTTCTGTTGTATCGTAAAGTTATCATTTCATTATCGTTGTTTGTATAACCTACTTTCTAGTAAAATATGTCATATGTGAATACGAATGATCAATGGAAATAGGGGCCCAGTAATGTAGTTCACCCCCTTTTGTTTTAGGATGCACACACCTACGTATTATAGTGACGCTAATATTGATTTGTTTTCGAACACGTGATCTGTGATAGTCCCATAAGGACAGTGTATGTTTTATCCTCAAATGTGGCAATGATTTTCCCTCACTGGGTGAGGTGTAGAGCCGATCTACATGTCAGCTTATGGGGCTTTCCCCCTACCCCAGCAAGGCACCGCCCCAACCGATACAAATGCCAATTTCCCGACTGGTCTCGCGACAAGAGTAGTATTGTGTAGCGTGTTCGTTGAGGATAGGACAAGAAAGTGGAAGAATAGAACGCGCGCAGTCCGTGGCCCGATTCTACTGATCCCATATTCACTTGGAAATGATCGGAGAAAACACGGGAAACTACTAATCAAAGTGTTTATCTAGCTAAAATTGAAAGGCTAAAATATTTCACATGGTATTAAAGTACTTGTATGAGTACATTGTATCTCAACCATTCTTTTTATGATTCGTAGAGAGACTAAATTTCTCTCATTTATATCGTAATACATCCTAAATTTGGTTTTAACTATAACATAAAGTAAAAACTGTGGCAGCTGGTGGAACCAAATTCAATAATACATTTCTTTTCCTTGTTCTAAAAGAATACTTTTAGGGGTAGCCAGGCAATCCTTCCCATTTACCACCTACTCAGATCATCTCCATAACGCATAGGCACATTTTCGTTATCAGAGTTGATTTCACCGAATTATTTCAACAGAAAACTAGTGGTGCTAAAACATCAAGTTTCTCCCCTGAATTTTCTCGCAAAATTGCGCGAAAAATACTCAAATTTTCGAAAAATTCTACATGACCATATTTTAGAATCTATCTTTGAGAAACAGATTTCAGAAAGGTAAAAAACCTCTATCTTTAAAATTTTAGTTGTAAGAAGACTCCGAAAAAATTTTGAACTTTTGCAATATTCGCAAAATTCAGAGTTTTTAACGAACAGATACTCGTACCATTCTCTTAAACGTTCTTCATATTATCCAAAACAAAATTTAATCAAAAACCAATGGAACCATTTTTTCGAAAATGTTGAAAATGACAAGTGGCGTCATGAAAAGAACCCCCAAAATTAAAATATGGGTTTCAAATTCAAGAGGCGATGAATTTAGCCAGATCGATTATGGAATATCAATTTCGAAGAAAACCGTCTGAACGATTTAGCCGCTAGCGTTGTTCACAGACGACTCCCAATAAATGGACTGACATTTTCCCATTAAAATAGGGGAAATAAGAGAAACTAATTCAATATTTCACCCATTGTGAATAAAATTTAATAAAACACGCTTTTATATTTATTAAACATTAAATATAAAAGCGTGAGAAGTAACGTGTGCACCATTGGCGTAGGGCCTTCCTCTTCTTCCCGTACTATACGGCGAACTGATGTAGCTGAGACACCGTGAGATGACCCTGTGCGCTCAGGCTTTCGGGATCAGTTCTTTTTAATGTTTTGATTATTTTTTATTGTGCTTTGTTAGTTAAATCTTAATTATAAATTAATAAGCGAGGCCACTGTCAATTTATATGTTTTCAAACATCGATGTGTCGTTATCACATCCATAGAGAGCGAAAACGAAGGAAACCATCAAATGCAATTTAGCAATTATATCCCACATTCACGAGAATTTCGCACTTTGTTTGTGATTTCGTAATTTGTGATCCATTTCGCATTTGATCGCAGATTGTAAACCTTTAGAAATATATTGCACCGACCGTCAAACATACAATTATTAATTTTTTTCTGCGTTTTATAACATTTCTAATATTAAGCAATTGCTAAATATGTGAGAAACTGAAAAACTCGGAGGATTTCAGTCCTCTCTAAAATATAATCGAGAATGCCAGAATAGCATTGGCAAATTTTCAACCGGTGGGAACGAATAGGGACAACATCGATTTCGTGATAGTAATGTGAAGTTAAAAACATTAGACGTGCGGTTTGTTATCCAAATTGAGGTGTGTTCTTTGTACGTCAGCATGCCTTGCATCATGCTTGACGGAGGGTAAATAGTAGTGTCACTAAATATATTTTGTTTATTCACTTTCTTTCTTATTTTTCAAATAATATTTGCGTAACGTGTGTATAACAAATAAATGATGTCTTGAGGTTATCTTCTAAAAATAAATTTACCAAAGAAAATGTTATTTTTGTTCAATGTAAAATGATTTTGTATTTATTAATTTAATTGTTTGTAAGATATTCAAATGACATACTGAATGCCTTTTGGTGCAGTAGAAAATTCGTAAAAGCAATATTTGTGAATATGTTTCATAAACTTCTATAGGAAGCCACACCCCGCTTGGTTGTGTCACTGTTCCAGTTGTTCGTGATCGTGACGCAGCATGGCGCATGGCTCACCACTATTCGTGATTCGGTGACTGTGAACGGCGGGGGCGTCGCCCTCGTTTTTCTGGAAAGTTCCATTTCGCCACCTCCACGTGATCGTGACTCGGCGTGAATTCGCCTCTCACACGGTTCGTGACTTAGGGTTACTTACGTAAAGGGGACGTGCGCAGAACTCCACAATCGGGGTTCGTGATCGTGACCAATTTTAGTTCGTGACTCAAGGCTATTTGCGTAAAGGAGACGTGCGCGGGTTTCCACTTTCGAGACACGTAATCGTGACGTCCCACGTAACTTATCTGGGTGAACAACGTGATTCGTGACTCGATGCTACGTATTCAATGGCATGTGTGGAGGTTTACACATCCGAGATACGTGATCGTGACGGCGCACGTGGCTCCACCGTGTGCAAAACGTGATTCTTGCGATAGAAGATTCTCGGCTTCTTAGGCGAGGGCTGCCTCCCTGGTTGCGCCACTTTTTCGCCTCTTAATTTTCCTCCGTGATCGTGAAGCAGCATGGCGCAATAGTTCTCCCAGCACTACTCGTGACTCGGCGACTGTGAGCGGTCACTACCGTTTCTCTGGAAGGTTCCATCGCGCTACCTCCACGTGATCGTGACTCGGCGTCAATTCGCAACTCACTTTGTTCGTGGCTCAGCTGTCTTTACGTAAAGGAAACTGGTGCGAGTATTCGCATTCGGGGTACATGATAGTCAAGGGACATTTCATTTAATTGAGGGAACAACGTGATTCGTGAGTAGTTTTCCGAAGAAAATACTACCAAAATATTTGGTCAGGATAATATATAATGTTGAGTGATGTACAAATGCACCAAATGAACTTCGGTCATTGTATCTTTGAGTCGTGTATTTTACTTCAACAATAAATGCTCGGAAATATTTCTAATTTTTCTATTCATTACTTCAAAATGTTGGATTTTTTGTCGTAAATTCCTTGTTTTAAGGTGTTTTGGGCTGTAACTTTCCTCGCGTCAGGATTAAGATCCATTGAAGTTCAAAGGCTGTTAAAAATAGTGAAGGTGAGGAGATAGACTCATCTGCGGACCCGAAAATTGGAATGTTTCTAAATTACATGAATAGATTGGCGGAAGTATGTCCCCCAAATTCTGTCAGAGGTTATTTACGATGTTTTCTTAAATATTTTGGCTTTAAGAGAGGAAAGTGCACTTATAAATATAGTATAGTTAAGATTTTCATGAAAACCTCGGAAATTTTGAAAATTACAAAAGTTCAAATATTTTTGAACCTTGCAATCACCTCCAATATTAACTCCAGATATTTTTTTTTCATTGCAATATTTTTCCTTAATTTTAGACCTTTAAAAAATGTTAATTTTTTAAAAAAATATGAGTAGTTGTTAAGTAACAACAGTAAGCGGAAAGGATGCGTTCCACCACATAAGTGGCGCATTTCTCATTGTTTATATTTCAGTCCAAAGCAAATTATAGGTGTGAAGTGTTTATAAAATCCAGTTTTTTAAGAGCATCACGTGATGCATGATTCGGATACTCAGCTCATTAACGTGCGCTATCTTGATGGTGGGTGCGGCATGGTTGGGGGAACAACGTGATGCGTGACTCGTTTTTCACAAAAAGTTTCCAGATGTATTTCTTATAGCAGATCACGTACAATTACACATCTATAAATTCTTCATCACATTTTTTACATTTCAATCCAAAACATTTTGGGTATTATATGTGTTCGTAAGGTCACTTTCTTAAGAACACCGCTGATTCGTGAGTCGACGCCACCTACGTAAAGGGAGTGTGGAGGACTTCACAATCGGGATACGTGATCGTGACGGTGCACGTGTTTTATTTAGGCGAACAACGTGATTTGTGATTCGGCGCTACGTATGTAAAGAGGACGTGCGGAGGTGTCCACATCCGAGTTGCGTGATCGTGATGATGCACGTACCACCATCGTGTGCGAAACATGATTCCTGTAATAGAAAATTTTCGGCATTTTCCTTTAAGGAGAAGACGTCCCCCCCCTTTGGTTACGCGAATGTTCCACCTCTCTTAGTTTTCCTCCGTGATCATGACGCGGCGTGGCGCAACCGCTCCCCACCACTACTCGTGACTCGACCGTGCGCGGCGAGGGCGTCGCCCTCGTTTCTCTGGAAAGTTCCATCGCGCCACCTTCACGTGATCGTGACGCAACATGGCGCAACCGCTCCCCCACCACTACTCGTGACTCGACCGTGCGCGGCGAGGGCGTCGCCCTCGTTTCTCTGGAAAGTTCCATCGCGCCACCTTCACGTGATCGTGACGCAGCATGGCGCAACCGCTCCCCCACCACTACTCGTGACTCGACCGTGCGCGGCGAGGGCGTCGCCCTCGTTTCTCTGGAACGTTCCATCGCGCCACCTTCACGTGATCGTGACGCAGCATGGCCCAACAGCTCCTCACCACTACTCGTGACTCGACCGAACGCGGCGAGGGCGTCGCCCTCGTTTCTCTGGAAAGTTCCATCGCGCCACCTCTACGTGATCGTGACTCGGCGTGAATTGGCCCGTCGCCGGTTCGTGACTCAGCGCTACTTACGTAAAGGAGACGTGCGCAGAACTCCACATTTGGGGTTCGTGATTGTGATGGCCTGCGTGATTTGATTGGATGAACAACGTGATTCGTGACTCGCTTTCCAAATAACGATACTACCTAAAATTTGTTTAGGGTAATATATCACGTTTAATCACGTTGAAATGCACCAGGCTGTGTAATTTTGAGTCTTATTTGTACACTTCAATAATCCAATTTTTTCTTTCAAATTAGTTCTAAAATACGATCTCGAATTTTCGTTCGTAAAATCCATGTTTCTAGTTCTTTGAAACTGTAACTTCTCATTCACTTCAGGATTACGGTTTATTATTATCGTTGCAAAGACAGTAAAGATTGGTGCAGGTGCCGAGTACACTCAATTTTGTATTCGAAATTTGAAATGTCTGTAATTTTCTAATGATGGATGAAAGTATGTCATCAAACTTTCTGCTAGATTAGAGACTTTATACACAAATTTGGTACACATGTCAGGAGTTTGACCCAGTTATGCCTTTTGCGGAACATGATTATATTTTAATTCTTGAAGTTTTTTATGTGTTGTTCCTTTGATTTTACCAAAATTTTCCGGTCAATGTCTTCAAATGTTTTCTGTATTGAAACCTTTTGAAACTTTGAAAATATTTTTCAAACCTTACCTGAAGGCAGATATTTCTTGCTTAATGCAACGTAACCCCAATGTTAAGTATTTAAATGATGTCATTACATTTTTTATTAAATAATTACGGCTAATAACACTACGTGAGGGAACATTTTGATGTGCCGTGGATTTCCACTTGTTTATATTGTAGTGTAAAGCGAATTATGAGTACGAATCTTGTTTACAAGGTCAAGTGATTCGTGATTCGGAATACACGTATCCTCGTGCATGATTGTGATGGCACACGTGGCTTGGTTGGATGAACAACATGACATGCAACTTCTTCTTCAAAATAAGTTACCAGCTCTGTTCCGTGTAGTGTATCACATATAACTATAACAAATATCTATAATCTTCATTCCTGTTTTACTTCTCGCATTCTCTGTATGAATTATAGAATGGATAAATAGTATAGAAAATCTGGATTATTCTTATTCCTATGCGTAGTAAATCTCTTCCTCTTATACGTTGTGTAGTCACAAACCACATGTTGTGGGTCCTTGATACCGAAAAATTGGTTAGTGTCAAACGTCTGCCTTATTGGTGGCCGGTCCGTCTATCCATCCCTCTGCCCGTTTGCCTGTCTGTCCGTCAATCCGTCCTCTGTAGGTGAACAACGCCTGACTGATGTAAAGTCTTCAATTTAAATCGGGTATTTTCTTTTTTGGGGGCACTTTACATGATTCCTCAAGGACATTTCGTTTTTTCTCCAAAATAGGTCAATTTTTTTCATTCCTTTAGAATAATAGAATGAAAAACACTTATTAAGATGGTGCAAGTCCAGTTTTCTGTGTTAACTCTGCATTTTTGAAAATTGAAAATTATTGAAATATTCTTTGCCCCTCATTCAACTATATTGTTGAAGATTGACATTTTTTATAAAGATATGTGTTGTCCACAAATATTTTTTTATGTCTCTTTTTACAAAATACAAAAAGCTTTCGTGTAATTTTGATAGAAATACAAGCAATTCTAAAAACAAACTTTTCTCAAAAATTGCTCCAATTTTCTTTATTAAACTTTGGGTATGGATGGTGCTAAGGTACTGACTTACACGATAGAACCCATAACTACAGACGTATATGTCGCAACTCCTACACTGGAAATACTTTCTATCGTCCAAAACGGTTATTAATTTCTGAATGTACGAGCTCCACGTTGGTGTATTTTTCACTTTCTCGCTAGGAGAAAAGAGAAATTAAATGGTCTCATGTTAGTTCAAAACTCTGATTTTTCTACAGTGGCAAAGGTTCAACATTTTTCGGAGTCTTCCTATAACTAAAATATTAAAAATAGAGATTTTTCCCTTTATGAAATCTGTTTCTGAAAGATATATATTGAAATGGGGTCATGTACAATTTTTCGAAAATTTGTGTACTTTTCGCGTAATTTTGCATGAAAATACTGGCGAGAAAGTACGTGCAGTTTTAGTACCATTAGTTTTGACCTGAAATTACTCATCCTATATTATTTAGTTTATCTCGTTTTACAAAAAAAACTGAGGCCATTAGCGACCACTATTATTTAATGCACAAGTAACATAAAGATAAGCATTTTAAAAATTCTAGCAACACATTGTGAGTAATATTGTTCTGTTCCACATACCGGAACAAAACGCGGCCACCAACGCTTATCGAAGTGCGACTTGGATTGCTGATTTTGCTATCATCATTGTTTTCTGTTTTATTTTACTTAGACACTACACAGAATTCTTTAGTAGAAATTCTCTAGTATCAATATTATATACTTTTCTGGAACGATTTACATACTGTTCTAAGTAAATTAGAAAGTATTATGGCTTCAAAGGCTGACCAAAGACACAGAATAGCTGTAGTTCACCCGCCCATTTTATGCCACAAACCCTCAAAATATCAAATGTATATTTACTCCAATTTCCAATCATTAGTAGTTCATTATTTATGACTTATTACTAGAGACAGGATTTCCGTGCAAATGCAAGTTTTTACTTAAGGTTTGTAAAGATTTCTAACTTGGTAAATGTATGTTTCGTGAAAAAATAGTTTAAAAAATGCATATTTTTTCCGTGCATGTTTGCATGTTTTGGTAGGGTTTTTTTGGAAAAATTCATGCATAATGCATATTTGGACATTTTTGTAAATTAATGCTGCATATTTGGACTTCTATCAAGCATATTTAAATATTTTCTTATCATTTCTCTGCATAATTTGTGAATATTACAGCCGACACATATTTTGTATACATATATGTCATTGTATTTTGTTGTATATTGATCGTAGATCCTGATAGCACGCAGTTCTCTTTGGTGCTTATTGTTAATCTTCACATTTTAACTTGCCTGTACATTACTTGGATTTGCGACGCTAATACACAAGGAGCAAGTGAGCAAGGATCGCGAAACGAATTATCAACCCTATGATACGTCGCGAAGGATACGGAAGATACATGAAGCCAAAACTCAATATCCTTTGATAACTGACAATGGGTGAGAAAAATAGTCAAGAAGCAGGCTCTCAGTCTGCTTACGTGCAACAGAGGATTAACACAAGTATCTTAATTGTGAAGTTAAGTTTAAAATACCTTTTCTAAGGCTTCGTGTGCTTCCTTGTCAAACAAAGAATTGGAAACAACGATTTTCTAGAGGACGGATGGAAATGTAATTTATTGCAATTGCTATACTAAAGAAGTAAGTAGACTACACCGTAAAAATTGATCAATTAAAAAATATATCTACTGGTTAAAATGTATCTGTATATTAAATCAAATGTTGCACCAGAAATTACATAATTTGAAATACTAAAACTCGGAAAAGGATGAACCAATGTTTATGAAATAGATATGAAATGAAAAATAAAATTTTAACTTTTATTGAAGTGAAAATAATTATTTTCGAAATACTATTAATATTTTTGCAGTTTTTTGATTTTTCTGAGATTCAAGAAATTGTTTTGTAGAAACTGTTTAGTGCATTGATTTGAAATAATTATTGTATGTGGTAGTATACATATTCTTTCCAAACATTGTTTTCGAGTTTCAGAATTTTAGCTCTATTATTTTTAATGTTATTGAAAAAATCTTGGAGTATTTAATGTTTTTTTTCCTTGCACCTATCCGTACCTTGCACCTACTCGTACTGTCAAAGCTAGAGAAAGGAACGAAACTATGGCACACTTAGTGCAAACTTTTGTTACTGAGGCAACACTGAAGCATGTTACAAATACATATATAATGAAAATGTGTGATGATTTAATAGGGGAAAATGCCCCCTTCAAAAAATTAGCAAATCCAACGTTTAAAGGATTTCTAGAGAAATACACATGTCGGGGCATCCCGGATCCATACACTTGAAGGAAAAATATCTTCCGTATCTTCAGAAATTAGAATCAGTAGGTTTTCCTCTGGTGGAGTCATTAAAAATTGTTGAAGACATCAAAGTGTCTGGAATTAATGTTTGGAGATGATGAGACTGCTACGGAGAAATTACATAAAGTGATAAATTTAAATAGTGACTTGAAATTTTTCCAAAATGTAAAAAAACAAAATATTATTTTTGGTGAAAAATCATAAAATGCAGAATTTGGTCTTACATTGGCTCAGATTTCGTCATTGAAGTATGCTCTAATTACGTCTTGTGACGTAAAAGGTCATTTTCTGCATTCAAAAATATTTTTTCTGACAAAAGAATGAATTTGATTTAGAACAGTATAGAAAAATTGTTAATTTTTCACTTTTACAAAAGACAATATGGCTAAAAATTTAAGTAAAATAAAATTTGATTGTGCATGCTTTGTCCATTTTTATTCTGCATCGTGCATATTTGGCTATTTGATAGTGCATGTTTACATGCATATTTTAGCATATGATATTGAATGGAAAATCCTGTCTCTACTTATTACGTAGGATATCGAATTTTAAGATGTGAATAGAATCAGTGAAAGTTAACTAAGTTAGTACTGTATTTTTGTTATTAGCTTTTTTCCGTTTTGTACAATATATTTCGAAACAAATTACACCATTCTGTATTATTCTACATAATAGTTTTCATGAATAAAACTGAATGCATAGTAACTTTTGTCGGAATATTACGTCAGCAATTACTATTTTGTATCAGAAACTGATGTACAAGTTCTCTAGATCTAGATATAGGAGATACACAAGTTCTAGAGAACACAATAAATTACAATAATTCATTTGGGTACTTGTAGTATGGTATCAGGTTCACAACAGAATAAACACATATAAGAAATAAACATTTATTTAATAAAATAGTTAAAATAAAATATTACTTATGATAAGGTTTTGTTAATTGAAAAATGACAATACTTTACAATTACGAAAAAAGGCAACGATAAATTAAAAAATAAAAGTATATTCTTCATTATTTTTTACGAAAATGAAGCGAAAAAATGTCGAAAGTCAATACATAACACACATATATTCAAGTACATAACAACAATTCATTTAACAACAATAGAACTGTAAATAAATGAACAAGCTGATAACGTACTGTTCGTAAAATACTGACGAAACGTTGATTATAGTGATCAGTTATTTTTCTTTGTAATCATATCCAAATTTCTCAAAATGTAGACATTTGCACACATATGTATATTTGAAACAGACTTAATTGATTCTTGATGATATCACAGGTGGGGCTGGGAATAATTGTTGACTCCAATTACATGTTTCTGAAACAAATAATATTAATATAGAAATTAAATTTAAAAAATAAAACAAATTATATTGATTTGAGTCATATTTTATTTTCAGAAATAGGATTTTTTTAGGGACAATATAAAAAGGATGCAACTGAATATTGAGGGGAGAAAAAGAAAGTAAAAACCAAGTTGTTTTGGTATTAATATTCATATAATATTTTCTGTTGACATTTTGTCTTCATGTAAATTAAAATTCGGTTCATAACAGTGGTGTAAATATCGTTTAGTTTTACAGCGTAATTCCTGGGCCTTCAGCAACCCCTGAACAACCTACAAACCTTATTACGTGATTTATTATGTAATCAGTATAATATAAATGCAAAACTTTAATTCGGTTTCCAAAATTACAATTTAGCTGAAGTATCCTGCATTTCCCGAGTATTTACTAATCATAATCATCTATTAGAATAAGTGTGTGTATGCTGTATTGTATTACACTTCCACACTGCTCCTGGTCTGCCTTCCCTCATCACTTCTTATTCCCGTCTCATTTCACCCTGACTCGCCTAGCCCCGCTCTTGCCCGCCACGCCCTGCACCACCACGATTTCTGTTATCATTAGGGGGCGGATATTGTTGACATATTGCCAAAATGATCAATAAAATTATCATATAATGTTTTTAAAATGCCCTAAAAGCAAAGAAAAATTACGTAATTTTTTGTCAAAACCAGTTCGGATGAACAACTCAAAGCTGGACACGTCACTGATGTAATCGAAGTTTCTTCTATTCGCTCAAGTGCACTCAGCTTGCAAACTTTTGGGTTTGACTATTCTTTGCCTGGGAATCGCTGTCTTTAGTTATCCCAAAATCGTTGGAACCGATAATGGCGCTGACAGGCGTCACAACCTTAGATTACATAAAACGACTGACCATTTCTGAGCCAAGAGATCGAATAGGCTACTCAGGAATTCTGTGAAGAACATTTATCGCACCTGGTAAATATTCTTTGAAGCAAGTACCATTAAAACAATGTTAAAATCGATTAAATCAGCAAAAATGCATTAAAATTACAGAAAAAGGTAAAATATTATTTATTAGTCGATATCGACGAATAATGCAAAAAATTACACATAAAATTGAGACATTTTCTTTTGTCTTAACATAAAATTAATTTCATTACTAAACAGCATTGTTCATTTCATTAAATTCCGTCCCTTATTCATCATTGTTACTTCCATACCACCATCGTATCTATGAGCAGCTATGCATTTTTGCATACTCTCGGCAAACCTCTATTAACAATGTTGTCCTTTCATTACTCAAAATATTGCGGTATCGAATTGAATCAAAATGAACTTAGCAAAATATTTTATTTGCTTTCAGAAATGTTTAATTCACTTTAGTGTCTTCCCACGCCGTTTTCGAAATATTCGTGAAGAACTGATAGAGTTCACTAATTTTTGGGGTAAGAAAAAATATGGAGATAATGTTTTACAAAAACTCATGAAAACATCAACTTTTCTTTTGTTTTGAAGGTTACGTTTTCGAAATTAAATTAAAATCGCAATAAAACTAGATTTGTATAATATAAAAAATGCGCATTCCTCCTTATATAATCAAAACATTTTGACATGGTAGTACTGAAATTATGTTCAACAAATGTTCTACTTTTCAGTTAATATCCCATCAAAATCGGTTTACTTGTTCCAGAGATCAAGCCGAACAACACACAAAAACAATTTAATTCGCTTTCATGCCATCTAAATAAACATTTGGGATTATAAAAGGTGAATTCGTAGACACCCCAATTTTATTAATCTACACAACTTAAGATGTCGTTATAATTTCATTATCTCTGAAGCTAGACCGACATAATTATCTTTTCTGATTAAAAATTATTAGAAATTTTATATTAAATTATGAGCATTGAAACAATATTTGCAATAATGATAGAATTGATGTGAGTGTCCGGTCTCTTCCACGGAGTCTTGCTGTCGCATGACGTCGGCTATGTTGTAAGCAGTGATGCTCTGAGAACGAAAGTCTGTGAGTGCGTGTAATAAGGGAATAGGCGGAAAAACATAAATTTATTTATGCCCCAAGAGCATAAGAGTTATAAGGATTCTAATGATCGAGCGATACATAAAACTCGAGGACCTTTGGCTCGACGGCATTTTGTCGCCCGAAGTCATCAGAACCAGTTAACCCTCGAGGTGCACACAACTTTATTTTTTACCTCATTTTATTGATTCAGATTTACCTACTAATTAACTAGATGTTAACTTGACTCGGTTAGTCTTTTCATATTTCCCTCTCATAATTCCCTTTCATAATTCCTTCTCATAATTCCCTCCGAAAGGGAACATATAGCACCATTGAACTGTTTCCATTTTTCCCTCATAACCACTCGATCCAGGAAAGTTATGCAGTGTTTATCGAACTCCGTATCGAAGATAATAACAAGCTGTGACGTATCAGTAAACAATAAATATTTGCATTTTTCAGTCAAAATCGAAGTTGTTTCATTGTTTTCGTATTTTCCCTGGTTTCTGAGTATTGAACGAAACCATTGATTCCTCTTACATGTTTGGAGACTGCATGATTTTCAATTTCTGCGTGCAATGGATATTAGTAATATAGATTATAATGCATTTTAAGCAGTGCTTGATTTATAAAATTTTACGTCCCGAAACCGCCTCAAATTAATTATTAATTTAATACAAATAGTTATGTTTTTATAATAAAATTTAGTAATTATTCCCGAGGTATCGGAAAGCCGTGTCGTCGCTTTCCGCCAGAAATCAAGCCCTGATTTTAAGTAAAATCATAATTGACATGTAAGATTTTCGAAAAGGATGTGTGAAACGACAATCAAACAATCTCAAAATAATTGTTAAGGGAAAATTCTATAAGAAATAGTAAGCATTTCATTAAGATTGAGAGTGAAAAACTTCAATTTATTTGAGTTGGGCTACACCTCGTCTGTAAATAGCTTATATAAATTGAAATTAATTCTTCTTCTCCAACACAGAAAAAAGAGGAGGTGCCTCAGGGCATCATACCCCGCTGGTGGGACGCATCTGGTTGGGGAGGACCTCGCTAGCCGACGGTAGGTCGGCGCCGGATCTCACACTCCAGCGGAGGAAGCTTACCACCGTCTCCAGCGGTAAATAACATACACTACATTCACGGGACTAATGATAGCTGTTGACGCGCCGCAATCACTAATCAATCAATCGAAAATGCAAGGCTTAGTACAGACCCATCCCCTCCGCCGCCGCCACCACATATCCACCTACTACAGATATTTTAGGAAATGTTCTGTCTTTTGTTTTCAAAACAAATGCTTTTGCTCCCTGTCTCCGTCGAGTTGCCCCCCCCTTACCATCCTCCAGTCGTTGGCTTCCATAAAACTTCCCGCTCTCATCGCCACGCTGGGTGAGCGCGTCCGCTCCGGACGTGAAAAAGAACATTAGGCTTCACCGTGAACCGCAGGCGTGTCATGAGTCAGAAGCAGGTGACAGTCGTTCAGAAGATTCCAGCATGCCCGCCAGAGATAGGTTCTAGTAGTGACTTGAGTAGCTCACGGGACTACGGTGGCAATTGGTGTTGTCTTAGCACCACAATCGTTTTTACCTTCTCGCTACAGAGTAAAGAGAAAGTAATGTAATGCTGCGCGAAAAAACGGCGAATTTTCGGTAGAAAATTCTTATTACAGGGCCCTGGTAAAGAAACGCTGGATAAATCCAGTTGCTACATTTAGAAAAAAATCATCTAACACGTAGTGTAGCCAGTATCTACGTTTTGTGTGAACTTGATACCGAGAAATAGAATCGTCCGTCTGTGAACAACGCTAGCGGCTAAAGCGTTCAGACGATTTTCTCCAAAATTGATATTCCCTAATCGATCTAGCTGATGTCGCGGCATCTTGAGTTTGAAAACAAAATTTTAATTTTGAGTGTACTTTATATGAAACCCCTGGGACATTTTCCAAATTTTCAAATGTGAAGGAAGTTTACGAGAATGGTGCAGGTCCCATATCCGTTGAGAACCCTAATTATTCGAAAATTGGAAAGTTCAATTTTTCTTAGGGTCTTCCTACAACACTAAAATATTAAAGATTATTTTATCTTAATAAATTTTGTTTCTTAAAGATAGATTTTGAAAGAAGATCAAGTATAGTTTTTAGTAAGTGTGAGTGATATGAGGGGCTTAATGCCTCTATAAACGTTAATTATTACCTTGTTTTTTATGTTTTTAATTACTTCACAGCTAAGTGTATAACCCTTATTCAGTGCATGGCATTTTATGCACTCAATTTTTCCCTCCTCATACTAATCGGCTTTGAAATGACTTAAAGGTTGTGAGGAAAATATTTTTTCACACACAGAGATTTCAGTGTTTTAATGTTAAATTTAAATTTAATGGAAAAGATTCGCCTCTTCAGGAATTTCAATGTTTTATGCAAACTACTACAACAATGTCATCATAATTCTTTAATGATGTAGATTTTAGCAATTCCTCTTTATATAATAGAAATACTACGGATTTTGGAAATTTTTTAGTAAATCTATTATTTAACGGAGATTCTATACTAGTGACATATAGAACCAACAATTCTGCTGAACAAAGACTAAAAATTAGCAGCATATTGTTCAAGAACAGCAAATAAAATCCTCTCGTATAACATTAAAGTTAATTAAATATTTTAGCAATAATAGTCTTTACGAATACTGCAAATAGCATGGTAGTATAGTGTGTTCTGCAATGATGTGGAATATAAATGGACACAGACCTACATTTCTTTATATACGAAGGATATGAAAAAAAATAAAGAAAAGATGCTGTTCCACATCGCAACATGGAATAAGATTTATTTACTGTCACGTTACATCAGCTGTGTCGTAAGCATTGACGCACTCAATAATATAATTTAGTCAGTAAGCGCAGAATGAAAATAGGTGGAATAACACAAACCAATATTTACATTTTGAGTCACAATTGAAACTTTCATTTTTTGGATTATTCCGAAGTTCCGGGTTATCTAACAAAACCATAGACACATCTCACATGGCTGGAGGTTACTTTGTTTTCTTTCAATTTCTAAAGAAAATTAGTAATACAGATATTTTAAAAGAAATTTGATCGTTTTTGCAAATAGTAGATCCAACTACAGTTGTCAGTGTGGCAAGTTATCATAAAAACTCTTTAGCAAATTTTCTATACCCCAGGGATACTCTCGGTACACATTGTTATCACGTGACGATAAGAAAAGTTACCTGTTGAACATGTTGCTCCAATGTGCAAAAAACCACATTATATAGACTAAGGACACATTGACTTTGAAAGTATTTGTATTCAAAATAGATAAAAGGGCTTCGCTAGGGAAAGGAAATTATGTAGTAATTTACGATTCCAGAGAATATTGTGAAGAAAGAACTGACTGATCGACTAGGAGACAAGTCTTTTGTGTATACTGTAACAAACACAAACGTCTAGTAACAATCATGATGGTATCGTAAAGATAAGAAAACATATTCATCTCAGGTTAAATTTTCTCATGGTAGCTGTCCCTAATGTGGTATCGAACATACAGCATATAACGGTATCGTAAATGTGTAGATGTGCTTTGCCAGAATGACAACCCCAGCACTTGTACTATATTAGGGTATCGAAGTCCCAGGGTGGGCACCTAGGTGCTAGCCTCTAATCCGCACCCTCATTGAGTATACAAGTACACCCTCTGACTAACATCCGGATCCCGCCGGAACGCAGTTAGCTCTCATGACAACCTTCCCTTCCAATGCCTGGGTCTAGAGCCGCCCTGCCAGCTCGGAGCTACTAGCTATCCGGTACTGGAGTCAATATTGCCTGCGAGATAATTTTAGAGTACTTTTAGCACTGTCCCTACCAAAAGTTTATAGAAAAAACTAGTTGTTTTTTAGAATATCTTATTTTTGTTTTTTTTATTGCACGCACATAGGTTTGTTTTGGAGTTACATAACTGTATAGATTTTAACAACGCTGCCCGGGTTGAAGTTGGCATGAGTATTTAGATGCGTTTACTTAAAAATACTCCATTTTAAAAAAAAATAAAGTTTCATTTATAAACAGAGTCACAAATTTTATACTACTGAAATAATATAGGAGAGAATCTGCATGTTCTCACGGCAATAATTCCTTCCCGTAGGGCAGATAAGGGGCAAAAATCGAAATCCGTAGCTGCCATGCCTTTTCAAATAGTTTATAAATTTATTTGCAAATAATGTATTAGGTGGGAGCCAATACTCTCTTCTTATAATTCTTGCCAGAAACTCTCATTGCTACCTATATTCGTAATTCAATTTAATTTAGTATAGGAGATTAAGGTAGGACGCCAAGAGCTCAAGAAAACGAGCACAGATTGAACTTCTCCCCATAGATTATCGGACGTTTTCACATTATATAAATAAATAAATTGAAAAATCGCATTATCTTAGAAAGACCCTTCTCCACTCTTCCTATGTGATAACATTACAATTCATATTCAAAATATTTTTCGACTAAACAGCTAGTTGTGTATTGTTTAAAATGTAAATAATTTTACAATTAATTACAAATGAATGCAGCACATTGATCTTCGCGTAAGCTTTTAATTTTTTTTATCCGATAAAAAATATTTTGTTTATTATGCATTGAATTAGATCACAATCTTAAGCTAACTTTTGCCGATCAGTATTGTTAGTGCTGCCAGTTAGTGGCTTCCATTAATATCTATCAATTCGTGTTCGTAGAGTGAATATATAAATAAAATGAGACAGTTCCAAATAGAAGGAGGCATGCGGTTCCCTCAGAAGTCGATAACACAAACATTTTTACTAATTTTCCATAAAACCACACGTCATTAAATATTTCAATTGAATAAAGAACTATGCATCAACAAAAATATTTTAATTTGGCATAAATAAATTATTTTAATGAGAAAATGTCAACTCGACTGTACGAAGTTTGCAGCTTTCCATTAAAAATCCTGTTTACACCACTGTAAATAAATATTTTAAAAATCAATACAAAATTCAAATAATCTAAAGCAATTTTAATACAACAAAATGAGGTCGTTTTGGTTTGATTTGATTATAAGATTTTATTTACACAATTAATTTTTATAATAATTTTAAAGCAGGAATTGTATGCTTCCTGTGCTCGTAAACATTTGAAAGAGGCATTACCTGGCAATGGCGAATTCGTTGCCTTCAGTGGAACCTCAAGCGCGTCGTAGCGCTAGGGGCAGCTGACTAGGCGTCGGCGTCGGGGGGCCCCGCGACCCCCCTCCTCGTCGCGCCCCGCCGGCGCCTCCGGCACCGCCTCCGCTGCTGCCGTCTCTTCCGCTTCCTCCCCCGCCGCATCCACCTCCTCCTCCGTCCCCGCCGCCGGAGTCCGCGCTGCTCGCGAGTCAAAGCGGCCCCTCCCGCCGCAGCCAAAGCCACAGCCGCAGCCACAGTGCCGCCGGCAGCGCTCGCTCAGCGAGTCCTCGCCCAGCCACGGTGAACACGAGTGTGATGGCAAGTGTGCCGCAGAGGGAGACCGTTGGTGACCGCAGTGTTTGCGCCGTTTGCAAGGCCCATGGGATTCTTGGTGCCCATGGTGACCGTGGTGGTCGTAGTGTCCGTGGTGACCGTGGAAGTCGTGGGTTTCGTGAGGTCCAGGCGGTTCGTGTCCGAAGCCAACCCGCTCACTAAATGGACCGTGGTGATGGAATTTTGCTCCGCGACCAAATCGGCCGTGATGTCTTAAGCCTGAATATTCAGAAAGTCCGTGATGACTGGAACCTCCTGGATGTCCAAAAGGTCCACGATGATGATCAAAATCTCCTTGATGCCCAAACATCCCATGATGATCGAAAGCTTCCTGATTACTAAATATACCATGATGACCGAAGCCTCCACGGTGACCAAATGATCCGTGAGGACCAAAGCTTCCACGGTGACCAAATAAACCATGACGACCGAAGCCTCCACGGTCACCAAATAAACCGTGAAGACCAAAACCTCCACGATGACCAAATGAACCATGAGGACCAAGTCCTCCACGGTGACCAAATGAACCGTGAAGACCGAAACCTCCACGGTGACTAAATGGGCCATGATGACCGAAGCCTCCTCGGTGCCCAAACAAGCCGTGAAATCCGAAGCCACCTCTATGACCGAAAGGTCCATGGTGCGCAAAGCCACCTTCATGACTAAATGGGCCTAGATGGCCAAACGATCCGTGATGTCCAAAGCCTCCTCGATGAGCAAATAAGTCGTGAAATCCGAAACCACCTCTGTGACCAGATGGCCCATGATGCCCAAAGCCACCCCTATGACCAAATGGCCAAAGGTGCTTAAACCCTCCTCGATGGCCAAATAGACTATGAAATCCGAAACCACCACGATGACCAAATGGCCCAAAGCCCCACCGGTGACCAAATGGACCATGAAGCCCGAAGCCACGACGATGACCCAATCCTCCTCGAAGCCAAAACGGCCAAAGATACCCGAAACCAAAGTTTTCTAAATGACGGTGATGCCCAGAATGTTGCTGATCGAATGAATCATCTCGGCGCGAAGTGCCACGCCCACCGCACAACTCGCACTCTGGGTGTTCACAGCGTGGGTGGCGAGCACTCGGCTGGGAGTGGCCTTGAGCTGCAAGGCGCGCTTTGGGATCGCGTTGGGGCGTCTGCGCGCGCTGAGGGTCCTCTGCCTGCCGCGCGGGCTGCGCGTCGCCGCCGTGCCACGCGCTGAGGCGGATGGCCGGCGGGCAGCTGGACGCGCGGCGGGGCCTCTGCGCGGCGCAGCCCTCGCACGGGCAGCCGGCGTCCCCTGGCCCCGCTTCGCATTCCGCGCAACTGGGGAAGAAGTTCCACGCGGCCAGCTCCGCCAGCCACGCCTCGCGCTGCGCGTCGGCCAACTCGAACGCGGCGGAGTCGTCTCGCTGCTCGTCGCCGTAGCCCCCGGCGCCGGCGTACAGCGACGCTTCCGCAGCGGCGTCGTAGGCGTCGCCGTACAGTGCGTCGAAGGCGTCGTAGGCGTCACGGCGGCGCTGCGCGGGGCTGCGAGGCGCGTTGTACAAGGCGGAAGCGGGCGGGGCGCCCGCCGGCCGGAACAGCTCGCCTGTTTCCCCGCAGGCGGCGTGCGCGCAGCACGGCTCGTCCGCGGTGCAGGCGGCGCACGCGGCGCCGGGGGCGGCGGTGGCGGTGGAGAGAGCGTCGCACATGGCGCAAGCGGCGCGCGCGGGCGGCGAGCGCGATCTGGCGGGCCGGCGCGCCGACGCAGGGCTGTGGCCGCTTCCGCCGCTGGCGTCCCCTCCCTCACCGACCACTCCCCCGCCTCGGCGCCGCCCGCGCCGTCTGCCGCGACCACGGCCGCCGCCGCCGCCGCCGCCATCGGGACATGAGGTTTCCGCACGCGGAGCCGGGCTGAGGGCATTTTAAGGCCTCTTCAAGAGAGGGTTCTCATAGAGATGAACGCTGCCGCCGTCGCCTCCTCCGCTGCCTCCGACGGATTCAGGGGGGTGAGGCACGTGGACCATCCCCTCTACCACACAGTTATTTTTTAAATTTTACTCAATTTTTACTTAATAATTACCATCAGGGCTCGGATTCTGATGAGCTACAATTTCGTTAAATAATGACCTATAAAATGACCTAAAAATAAGCGGGAAATGACCTTTTTTAAATTACTCAAAAACTTGTATTATTCAATGAATTTTACAATTTAAAAAAAAAATGTATTTACATGAAATTATATTTGACGTAAAGTTCTTTAGGAGGAAGTATAATTTGTAGCTCAGATCTTCCAAACATCAGTTTTGAATGGTCGAAGAAGTTACCGAAGATCCGCATAATTTTGTGAGTTCAAAAATCAGTCTACTGGAGTAGTGAATTTCGTTATGAAATGATGATACAACAAAAACTGTAATTTAGTGTATCATTGTAAATTCATCAAACATTCACTAATAATTCAAACCAAAATCAAAGGAAATGCGTGAAATAAAAAAAATGGTCTAATTCAAAAAAAGTTCAAAAAATTCAAAAGTGGCAAAAAATGACAAAAAATGACCCCATAACTATAGCATTTCTATCACCTATATGTTGTGATAAACATTATTTCACAAGTTAGTTGCGTCTAGAATCCACCAATGAGACGGTGACATCATCAGAATCCGAGACCTAATTATCACATATTGATCGTACCGCATCCAAAGCAGTTTTCCCCTATGAAATATCCTTCATTCTTTTATCTTCGAGCTTATAATTTTTATTTTACTTTTTGACGGCTATATGTGTTATTCACGAAAAGTATTGGAATTGGTGGCGAGGAGATTTACGATATTATTTACGAAAAAAGTGTAAAAATCGTAATAAGTGGCACTTTATTCAAAAGAACATAAATTAAGGCCTTGGAATATGACGTTATGCCTGATCCTCTGTTCACAATTTCTCCCACTCACGTTTTTGGGTTTACTGACTTACTTAATTTTAATTAGAGGGAAAATGAATACTACGCTTTATGTTAAATGTGCGGGAAAATTCTTGCCGCTCCGCCAGACCGTGGTTCACATCACATATGGGAGACTCATCCCATAATGATGCATACTCGTAATGCATGTATTTGACTTCGCTGCGACTCTGACGCTGTGAGTTTGACTACGTTCCTTTTTTAAAAATTGTATTTCAGGTCACATCAACTACTAGGTCATTAGCGACCTCTGTCGGATTGAACGTTTTGGTATGAGGATGAAACGATATGATGATAGAGGGTGAAAGGAAGAACACATACAACCATGCCCGAGGCGGGACTTCAACCCGCGACCCCTCGGTCCGAGATCACAATGGCACTACTTCCCTAGCGATCTCGGCCACTGGGTCGAATAAGTTTCTTTACCCTTTAAAACTTTTGTAAATAAAAAATCAATCCTACAGGAAAAGCAGAATATTACTTTTAGATATCTTTTTTACAATGAACACGATAGTGTTTTTTTCTTTGTGATGAATAAGGCTGATATGGCGTTTAATAAAATTGTAAGTTTTTTACATTTTCTCATTTATTTTGATCTCAAAGATTAAAATTGAAATGAAATTTTCAGAACAAAACGGAAGAGCAAAACCTATTTTCTTTAGAAAAAATTCAGGGGAAAAATTGAATGGTATCATCTATCTGTTGACGTGGAATTATTAAACAGATTCCAATATTATTATTTTACCACTATAGCAGAGGAAAAGTAAAAATTCAGGTGTATTTAGCTCCGAGGAAAGTCGCAATAAGACAACCGAAATGTTGACAAATCTGCCTAGATGTGGCGTCTCCTTGACAGCCAACTTTCTATTGATTCCGGTCGCGGAAACCTACGCTTTCAAAGTACAAATTTGTTTACTTGTATCAGTATTAGAGCTGTTAATGACAAAGAAACCATATAAATATTAGAATGAAACGAGCATCGCTTTTCCATCAAGGTGTTGATGGAATATTTTAAAAATGATTTATTAACCTTGTATTACACCCTTTTTTCGTTACACAAACTACACACCGCAGAGTGTGAATCCCAAGAAACATATTTCAATTTTGAGAAAATTGAATAAGGAATTCCAATTGTAAACACAACTACACTTTTTTTAAAGTATTATATTTACATTTTTTGTACAGATTTTTCTGATATAACTGTTAATGTAATTCAAAAAATAATTTTACATTACTTAGATACTTGTGTACTTACTATGTAAAGAACACCCTGGTTAGAATAGAAATGACGTATCTTCAAAACCGTGAAAGTGCTTGCTTGAATTGTTTATTTATCACAATTATACGTAATTGCAAGCTGTCTCCAACACATAAAAATCTTACAGAGCATGGCATTTTATTTTGTTTCTTCTTTTGGTCTGGGGCAAATCCCACATCGGTACAGTACCTGTTCGTACTTAACGCCGTAAGTCACTAAACGAGCTAGCAAAATGAAAGTTCAGATCTACTATCTTAATTTGTGTGAATCAGCAAACCAGAGAGCAGCAAACTTTTTGAGGAAATCAAAACACCCCTTCTGGACACTCGAAGAGACTACTAGTATGTACGTATGTATAACAATTTGTATTTTTCTTACAAAATTATATTAATTCATAGAACAAAAGAATAAAATAGCACAGCATTCACTAATGCAAAAGTGAAGTACACGAAGTGAAGGTGCGTAGCCGCATTTCGTCAGAATCGAATTCCATCCGATGGTGGCAAATTTTCGCACATCTGTGATAGAACCTGTCATGTGATTAATTACTTTGACACTCGGGCATGTCAAATCACATTTGAGATATTGTCGGTGAGTAACATGAATAAATGACTCTCATTCCCTTCACAAACGTTGGCAACCCTGTGGTGTCGTACTCCCTATTGTTTTGTCGTTGCACCATCTGGAGAAAATGCTAATTCAAACAATTTATTTCTAGTGTTAGAATTCAAGAAAAATGCGCTTACAATTTCTCTTTAATGACATATTTTTTATGGATTATTATTTGATTAAAAATTGTTCTGTTGTTAGTTTAATTCGACGGATATAAAAAGTGCAAAATGCAGCAGTGTCACTTTGATGTTAGGGCATTTTGGTATGTTTCTTAACTTCGACGTGATTTGCCCAGCCTATAACTTTGTTGTGAGAAAATTCAAGTTTAAATTCTTACATGCTTCAACTTCGGTATTATTTGTAGCAATTCTTAAAATATTATTTTTAGGGGTGACATCGGAACAAACTAAATTACTTCTGAAAACTATCCCTAACTTTTAATTGCACTCGCTGAACTACTTTCATTCCAAGGCTTCATCAGCACTCTAGCTCATCTGACTAATGAAAATAATACATTGTCCGGAGCGATGACATTGGCGTTGCTCAACCGTTTTACAATCTGTCAAAAAATCGGATTCTGGCAAGGACTGACTCCTAAGTAGGTGTGGCCGATTACGGATTAGAATTCTATACGTCTACTGCTCTGATCGGACGTTTCTATGATTTCTTTCATTAAATGCCAGGCGGATATTGATACTACTTAAACAGTGGACCAACCACCCCGAGCGAAATTTTTTTGACAAAGAGCTAAAGAAAATGGATACATGAAACAGGTTTGAAACGCGTTGTATAATGGTTGGTAAATCAAAAAGTTGTACGTGTTAAGGAATTTGCGTTGAGTTAGCTTAGCAAAACAATTACCAAGTGATAGGAGAATTTGAAATGTTTCCTCTGCGATTAACGTGGTATCCTTGAGCTTAACCGACGCAAAATTTCCAACGCATTTTACACCAAAATAAAGATAGGGCTTATCTTGCCTCTCATTTTTTGCGTAACTAAATACGTTCGTTCTAGACGTGTTCTTTTTTATATGATTTAGCTATATGTCAAAAAAATTTCAGATGCGGATTTTTTCTTCCCCATCGTGATCCTATTTCTGTTCTTAAAGAGGAAGGACTGCTCTAAATAGATTGCGGAAATACTACGAATACTATGATGTCGTGACAAGGATCGATTGGTTGAAGTGCTTTAGGTAAAATATGTTTAAGTTGTATTCATTCCATTTTCTTAAATTGTCGTCCATTCAAGGAAACCTGACAGGTCATTACCTGGTATGTCTACTGCTGTAGACCTGGCACTTAAGGCAGTATGGGCCGCAGCAACTGGGCTCTGAAGCCTTGGAAGTAAAGCTGTGGAAATCCTTCGTTTGCTGCGGGGAATCACCCCTAGGGAAGCAGTTCATGTTTACCTGCAACACAAAACTTTCATGATATTCTCCCAGAGTATAAGTCATTAGACACCACAGCTGCATTTACTTTTGCCAAAACATTATGCAATAGAGATCATAGAGATAACGTATCTTAGACAAACTGAAAACAACGAGAAACAGGAAAGAAAATTAGGGGAAAAACATGATTTCGTGTTTTTAGAGTGTGTACATTTTCTAATGAAGTTAATGCGTATCGAAACAAAGCCCAATGTTGTTTGTGGGAATGAAGATTAATATAATTTTTAGAAAACAACATTTCTCTATATGTGGAGATGAGTATTATTTGTCAGAGATTACCAGTCGGGCTTATTCTAAAAATAGTCAAGAAATGTTAATCAAGTTCAGTGCATTTTTTTCTTGGGTATACTGAAAAAAAGGCCAGGGTATAGAGGTATTTGTATTACGCGTTTCGCTATGTGCAAATACACCGCGTACCTGCTTTCTCGGGAAAGATAAGGCGCAGAAGTATAGAGCAGCACAGCAACGCAGCTTGATCGGCGAAGGCAGAGATACCACTGGGCGTAAGTGAAGACGGCCTTCACACCGGCTGCGCTTCGTTCGGGGCCCGCGCGAGGCGCCACTGTGTTCCGGCTGACGCAACGAGGCAGGTGAGGGCGGAGCGAAGCGTGTGAGATTACAACCGACCCGTGAAGAAGGTACTGTTCGGTAGCAGGAGGGGAAGACGATAGGGGCGAGCTTGACAACGTCAAAGAAAAGGGCGAAGATGACGACGACATTGAAGGTAACGACAAAGATGCCGATTTGAAAGCTGGATGGTAATGACGATTCCGTCGAAGATGTAGAAGCCAACAACGACGAAACCGAAGAAGAAAAAGAAGAAGAAGACGATGATGATTTTAGACGACATTTTACAAAAAAAATTATTGTATTTAACATCAACTCTAATATTCATGTTTTGCCACATCTTGGCTTAAAATAATTGCGGAAAACCTCCTCAAGTAATGCAGCCTTCCGGAAATGATGTTTGCTGTAATAATCAACTAATTGTTTGATTTGTTTACCATTAATTTAATATTACGTAATTTTTAAACATTCAGAAAAGTATAGAGACGGAAACTCGTGAACATTATTATATTTAACACCTTTTTGCTTTTCCCAGTAGCACCCTATTCGCACTTTTAGCATGTTTCCTCACAAAGTTGTTGGTCAAGCTTGTATCTATATTTTAGCAACAAGATTACACAATTTCAACTGCTTTTTTAATTATCCCTTTTGAATAAATTTTTGATGATGAGAACCCTTTTCTAAACGAGATTAGCAATGCCAAATTGCTCATGTTAAGGCTGTGGCCGACGAAACGAATGTAAAGAAAATTAGACTGGCATTTGAAAAACAAACCCGACATTGTATACAAATAAGTGAGAACATATGGTAGTACATTTCAAGTAACCCGCTTTATTTCCGCCAAACAATTAACCTCATTCGGAAAGCTTGCACTTCATTTGAAGAAAAATATAGACAAAATTTATTATTATCATCGGAGGGTTATGCAGTCCTCTCAAGAATAATAGTTTGGAAATTACTTATTTTCCTGTAGTTTTCAATATAAAACCAATAATTCAATGTTACAACAAAAACAGAGTAGTCAGTATTAGATAAGCATTACATTCCTCAATCACATATGTTACAACACTTTATTTGCATCAAGCCATTCAAATAGCTAGCCATTCAATAGCTATATGAATGTTTCTAGCCTACGCTCAAATATTATTTTCTCTTAGTAAAACTTGCTTTTCAAAATGATGCTTAAACTTTTTCGTATTTTTTAAATTGTTGTTTTTGCAAATCTTTTATCATTAGTTTGTTCTGAATCCTCAGATGATTTTTAAATTGTTAAATCTAGAAGATTCCTCTTAGAAGATTGACTCTGAGAAGACTCTCAATTTCAATATGAACGATTTTTAGTAATTTTTCATTAAAATTATAAAAATAATAGTTATACAGTTAGAATTCATAAAAATCGAATAAAATTGTATAGTGAAAAAGTTGAAATATTCTAAAGGGCAATTGTTAAACAAAATTTCTTAGTATAATTCGTAATTCAAATACTCCTTTTTAAATAAAGCAAAATATTTGTATAAATTCAATGCCCTCATTTTATGCAATGTTTTCATTCAATCATTTTAGAATACAAGCAAATTTATTGAAGTTAACCAGTGCGTTTATGGCTTGCGTGTAATGTAAGTTACATCACGGTTAGAAATAATTGGTGAGCTGAAAGTGATAAAACAGAATACGCTGGTCTCCAGATGCTCCGCTTGCGTATATTGACGGCTTCCGTTTTCACACTAAAACGCAGTAGCGACCACAGCAGAACGTGTCCGACGCCGTGTCCGTGATCATGCCCGCAGCCGTGCGCGTCAACATCGCGGAACTCGTGAAGAGGACCGTGCCCTCGAACAAGGTTGTGGCCATGAGTACGGCTGTGGCGATGGCAGGGAGGCTCTGGCAAATTAGTTTGCAAATGTACGAGGAAGTTCCGTGATGGCAGCGGAACTGCTGATGTGCAGGTGCTCCATGCTACTTAAGAAGAGTGTATGCACAATGATTGATGACATACGTGGCTGAGATCAGATTGGCAGCTAGAATGCATTAAGTGCATTCGTGGTTTGGGGAAAAATACATTTTAGTCTGAAATTAAATTTCATGATACAAAAGTTGCTAAAATATTTTATTAATGCAATTTTGTGAAAATCATTTTACTTTCTCGCTTCTGCTTACAGAGTGGAAGAAAAAAACTATGTAATGCTGCGGGAAAACACGGCGAATATTCGGCAGAAAAACTGTTATTACCGGACCCTAGTAACGAAAAAGTGGATAAATTCATTTCCTAAATTTATAAAAAAAATCTTGAATACCTCGTGTAGCCAGAATCCATGTTTTGTGGGTCCTTGATACTGAAAAATCTATTGATGGCAAAACGCCTACCCGTTTGTTCCTTTGCCTGTGAACGACGCTAGCGGCTAATCCATTAAGCCGATTTTCTCCAAAATTGATTTTCTTCAATCAATCTGGTTGAAGTTACGGCCACTTGAATTTGAAAATTTGCCATCAAAACTTTAAAAAATGGCACCAAATTTCTTACTCAATTTGGTTTCTGGATAGTGTAAATGAGGCTAAATAGAAAGATGTAGGTCTCACTTTCGTTCCGAAATCCCTAATTTCAAAAATTGTAAAAGTTAATTTTTTTTCGGCGAGCCTAGTAGCGTAGTGTCAACTGAGATGTCGTGACGTTAAGCTTGATGATATCATATAAATAAATTAATGACTGAACCAGATGAACTCAAAATTATGCATCTTGTCACTCTCTCTAGTGTTAGAATCTTCCCATGAAACTGATCTTTCAAGTCACTGTAACGTACTTCACGTACCCTGAACACCTAGTTTTGTTGGCTTATGTTAACTTTATTTGGATGGATGCGAAGTAATTTACGAACTAGCTCTGATGCGAAGCCCTACTATCAACTTTATCCGCCAATTTTGGGTATTGTTGACATTGAGCTGTTAATGTCATGGATTATTATACAGATGCTGGTCAATGTTGATCAGCCTTTGACGAGCCGACAACAATTTTTCTGAATATTGGGTTTTGCGAAATTATCCAGCGAATTAATATTTAAAAAAGTCATTTATGAGTGTTGGAGTGTATTTAATATTAGGCACTTAAAGTCTTCTAAGGGAAAATGTTAATGGATTTATGGCTTTACAATTCTATGAACACACACATTTATTTATTTATTTATTCATTCATTTTCTGACAAAAATATCATTGCATACATTATAATTTTAATTGGAAATGAAAGGATTAACGTCTTCACGTCTCACATAGTTCACAAGTTTATTAAAATATATTTCGGGTACAAGGAATTTTCCTAAACAGTTTTAAAAGATACAAAGATGAACTTTGATTTTGCTCTAAAAGTTGTTGAAGAGGATAGTCCTCAAGAGTTTTAACCACAAAAGACAAGAATTGTTATTTATTTAGAAAATATTCATTAATACATTATTTTCAGAAAATATTTTACTAACACCGTGTCATTACACGGAAGTAGTAGGTCTTCGCTACTTGTTAAAGACTCCATGACAGTATTTAAATGAAGTGAATTTCCTTAATACGTAAAGAATACAGTCATGACAATTAGAACATTTAAAATTTCACTCTTCTATTAGCCACACGTAGGATGTAAACGACAGGACACGGCGCGTCAAGGAGAGTATGGAAGCTGCAGCGTCATGAGCTGCACTGTGCCGTGCTCATACCGTGCGTTTATGTTTATCGATATACGTAATTGTATATCATTTCTAAAGTGACATATATCCATTTTCATTTGTGTACAGGTTTTACAGTGATATTCTTTAAGGCACTTCTTTATTATGCCGCCAAATATTGGGCTAAAAAATTGCGTTTATTATATTAAACTGTATCTGAAAAGCGTTGATTCCTCCCTTTAACTGTGGGACTGAATTTGAATAGTTTCTCTTCCAGAAAAGCTGGTTTCTTAACGATACGTAACTTAAGAAATTAGTTCTTCAATATTGATCTTGTCTCACCGCATCGCGTGGCGTCCAGATGTCCGTTTCTATCATTAAGACTAGTACAGCAGTTGCGCGATTTCGGACTCTGGAAGATGTTTAATGATTTGGCTATAAGAATGTCTGTACACGAATCTCCGTCTCCTAGACCTCCTCCAATGCTGGATCAAAAATTGCAGGTCTACCATCTCTTGCGCGGAACTGCTTCATTTGCTCCACCTGTGCAGAAACTGCGTTGCTCGTCTGCGCCTGTGAAGTGGTAGTGATCTTGGCCATTTTTCATGCCAGGGTCACACGCGGTCATACCCAAGAGAATAACCGCAGCTCTACTTGTGAAAATGTCAGGGAATGAGGCCATTCGCATTTTTTGGTTATACCCATGTGTCAGCGTCATGCGTCAAATGCTTATGTTCGTTAGCATGACCACAAGCATTCCAGCGTGCGTCTCTGCCCGTGAGATAGGCCGTGCTCTGGAGCAGGCCACGTCCGTGCTCGCGATCTTGCCCATGAGCAGCATGTTTGTATCCGTAGCTGCATCCGTGGCCGAAACCGATCCCTTGAGGCGGGGCATGCCCATGAGCAGGTCAATGGCCGTATCTTTGCCCGTGAGCGAGGCCGTGGCCCTGGCGCGTGCTTTGCCAGAGGGACCTGCCAGCGCGGGGAATCGCTCCCCGGAGTCCGAGGAACTGCCAGACTGGACGTGGCCCTTGTTGCGTATGAGGTCTGTGTGGACCGTGATGTCCGTGACTATGGCCATGTCCAACCGAGCCGGAAAGTGACTGGATCTGACATCTATGACGTCGAGTGCTATACAGGATCATCTGCAAGAGAATTTAACTTGTAAATGCAGGGGATGGGAAATATGTTTTAGCAATGCAGTTCTGCGTGCTGTCTCTCCTTTATTTTTCAAGAAATAAGAATTGTTATTTAGTAAATTTAGTTAAGTTAAAATTATATTTGTAAAGTTCTTGACTTTGGTCATCAATTATGAAGTTAATGTACTTTGCCGACTTTATTGGTAATCTTTTTGTTTTATTATCGGGTGTCCCACAAAGTATGAGCCGCCTTCATCACTTACAAATGGTTCACAATATTGCAATGCAGTTCTCTCTGAAGAATACGGAATCATGGAGCAAGTTATACGCCGTAGATACATTGATTTTTAATATTTTTAGTTTTGGAGAAGTTTAAGTATCTTTTATTTTTTAAATGAAACTATATATATTTTTACTAGAAACGTGTAGTATATCTGAAAAAGGGGAATACGATGATTTATCATTTATTCAAGTTTAATAGCAATTTGAATATACTACAATTATACTTTCTGAAATGTGATTTGAAAATATTTCCTTTAGTAGTCGAGGAAAATCGCCGTCTGGTCACCGAGACTGTTACGGTGTGAGGGGGAACTGAGAGGGGTGACAGTGATGAGGAAAAGACGCAACTAAAGCAATCCATGATCTCGACATAAAGGATGCAAACCATATCTCAATACTAACGATAAGAATAAGAGATGTTTTCCATTCATTCATCAGAATTAAACTTTTCTTCCTCTGATTGAATTTCCTCCAAGGCTACTTACCCCATGATTCTGTATTTTTGAGCAAACACTGCATTTTGATATCGTGAATCATGAGAAATGACCCACAGTTTACGGGACAGCCGTTATAAAACATTCCTTACTCACACTAGGGATCTACTATATGTAAATTACAATGAAATTCGTTATTGTTGCCATGATAGAGACAGAATAAATGGCCAAAACGTCGACAATGTAAATCACTATAATCTTTTTTAACCAACCTCCATAACATTACAAATATTATTTAGTCAAAGGAGACATATTAAATTTTAAATTATATGATTAGGCTTTTTTATATTACTAGAAGAAATTAACAAATACGATGACATTCATGAACGTTACTATGTTCAATACGGATTGTGGGATTTAAAATTATTGATGAATGATAATACTCTTCCAAAGTTCAATATTTGAAAATATAAACATACCTTAGATAAATTTACCAAGCAAAATCGATGAGAAATTTGGCCGCCGAAGATATGAGATAAAGTGCTTCGTTGATGCTTCAACATTAGCCGTTCTCGCATGCCGAGAGCAGAAGACACTGTGAGCCAAGATGCCGTGTCGGTGCTTCTTAAGTACTGTTTTCCTCGTCCGCGCGTAGTGCTTTTAAACGCAGAGTTTCTTTTTCCTAGAACTTTTATCGTGTTTTCATGACGCACGTGCTGCGTGCTTGCGCTTGACGCACATTCCTTTCGTGCGTACGAGAGACACGCAAATGTGACGTCCGTGTGTATGGATATTATTACCCGAAGAGCTCATTCACAATACTAAGTAACAAATTAAAATTGTGAATGAAAAGTGATCACAGTAAACCCCACGTGGACTGTAAAGCTTGCCATCTCGTTATTCAATGAAACCATCAATGGAAACGATGTCGAAACGAGAGACTATGATATTCAACGAAAAAGAAAAGTTTAATTTCTAAATATTCTTTCCTAAATCGGATGATTAATGATCGGAATAAATTATCTTTTATCGCATTTGAAATATTTCCTCACATTTTTCAAACTTTTATAAAAAGGTTCGATATAAACATTTATAATATTAATTGTATCAGTTGAAGAATTAGTTGGATTTGAAGTTAAAATGTTCAATGTCAAATTTCCCTTTTCGAAATATCTATTTGTAAAATCGTTCAAGATATCTTAGGTTGGCCATTGAAATAAATGCCCAAGGTAAATAATGTAAACCTCTTAAATGTCCACGAATTTTATTTCAAAAAATGTCCGTAGTAACATGGTTGCAAGGGAAGGTTTTAGTAAAGTTATTTTTCCTAATATTCCTTCTTGCTGTAATGACGTTTTATTATACAGGACCTACAGGACAGGTACCTTTGAATGTTACTACAGTTTGTGTACGCGCGATCCCTACGCACTATCTCTACACACTATTTTTCTATTCTTCTTCGCTTTGTTATACGATAATATATTTTTTTATTTGTAGGATAACTAATATTTACATAGATTCATCGAAACACTTTTGTACATTTTTGTGTGTGGACGAATCTCTTTGATGTTTTGCAGTGAAATCCCAAGTAGGATATTTTTATTTGTGGATTGTTCTGTTAATAACATATCTCAAGTGAACTTGGATGAACTAACTGAATCAAAATTATGCTCTATCTATTAGTGGTTGACTTCATGATCGCTTTTAAGGTAACTGTGAATTGTTTGTACATTATGTACATTCGTTCGTTATATGTATTATGTGTCCGTGTTTTTGCCCTTAATTTAGCTTCTGACTTGTAAATAAGCCATTAATTTTCAATTTATTTTTGCAAACAGCATTGTCAGCACATACTTTCATTGTCACAAGTGACCAAAAAATGACGTAATATTTTACTGAGGAGAAGCACTGTATACACTGTATACTTTTCAAATAGTTTTATTCAGACACTACTTCTCTTAAAATAACATTACTTATCTTACAATAACATTACTAGTGAAATATTGCACAAATTACATGGAAAATACATTAATATAAAAAATAAAAAACTCGAAACAATTCAATCACTGATTTTGTACGTATACTTTAATACTGAGATAAACTCTCAAAAATCAAATACAATCGTTCAATTATCTGTTATTGTAGAGTATCTCGTAAATTATTATCAAATATGAAATATATTATTCAGTATCGAAGTTGGAACATTCAATTGCCAGTTCTATGAGTGTTCTTTTTCATTGCAGTCACGTTAGGTTGATACAGGTATTTTACAAATGTACCAGGAAATACAGAATATTCAATTTTTTGGCAAATCAAGATTTGAAATTATTCGTGGTCTACCGACAACTGAGTGCTCAAATTCTAAATTTAATTACAAAAAAACCCACAAAATTTGAAGCTTCACAGAAGAACGCATGAATCTCTTTAGCATCCTCCGGATATTTAATTACAGAGCAGGAACATGGGGCGCTCTGCTGTTGCCTGCGCCCAGGTTGACGCAAGCGCGGCGGCTGCCGTGCGTGGTGCTGTCGCCTTGTCCCTGCCCGTGAGCGTGGCCGTGGCAGCTTCGCCCGAGGCCGTGCGCCTTGCCGCTGCCGTGTCCGTGCCAGCCGTGCCCGTGCCCGTGCCCGTGGTGGCGCTGGCCGTCCCACATGCCAGGACACACGCTCTGGCAGGGAGGCTTGGGACCGCAGAGGGGGGCTCCCCTGACGCGGTGATCGCGGAAGGCCCGTTCACCGAATGGTGGCGCATGGTGCATCTGTGGCCGGTGGTGAGGTCCATGGCAATGGCGAGGACCATGGCAGGCGCGTTGGTTCTGGCATCCGTGGTTCGGAGAACTTTGCACGTTCATCTGCAAGACAAACATCACATGATGACACCAAAATATGGAGATGAATAACGCCTTTATCAGCGGCAGACAGTGTAGAGCAATAAAAACAAATGAGTTGAAGCTACAATAAATACGGAGTATGAGTACTTCTATTTCGAGAAAATATACTTCTTATTTGTATGTTTATTTTCTTATAAGACTAGTAGCCTCTTGAACAGCACATAGACGTTTTAACAAATAACGGATGGGATTTGTAATAAACCTCGCATATCGCCTTCGTTTCTCAAACGTCAGTTGCATCAGATGGTTGCTCTATGTTCTATTTGTAATGAAGTTAGAGAGTAGAATTATATTCATTTGTGAAGAAATCCTGCACAATTCTTTTAATAAAAATATTTTAATGAGATTCAAAGACGGATCATTCTAAGCCAAATTTTGTGGAAAATAATTCTGAATTGATAACTGTTTTACATACATGACATTTACAAGCGTGTGAGAAAATATAAGAATATTTGATTCTAGTGAGAATGAAAATTTAAAATTATTAATGAAACCAAATTAATATCAATTCTGTGATTGAATTCTAAATGTTAGATCTCGTGCAAAATGCTAACAATTCAATGGAGGATACATTTTTAAGCTGTAGAATTTTACTAAGATTTCATTTACGTTTTACAATAGATTATCACATCTCTGCTTTACCTTATATAAAAGATTAGAAATCTCTTCGTCAGGAGTGTAAAAGTTGCTGCTCGATGGACGTTGTAACTGTCTGAGTGAAGAAGAAGCTGTGAATCCAAGAAGAGGCGGTGCTCCTTAAATAAGGATCTCTTTCATGCTAGACTTATCATACGAAGCAGTGGGCCGTGTGTTTCATCATGTTTTCGTGATCGTGACTCAAGCGGAATGTTCTTTTGCATGATGCAATTTTTCCGTGTCCGCAGGTGTGAGTCGTGATCGTGACTTGCGTAGAGGTTTAGTCACTTACCTGTGAATATGCAATCGAAATAAATTACACTGTCGTTTTAATAGTTATATACATATTTCATATCATTATTATTGTTATTATTATTATTATTATTATTATTATTATTATTATTATTATTATGCTTTTCATCGAATACCAAGTGACGGCGCACGCTTGTTATTGGTGAGGTGTAGGCAAATATGAATTTTATATTCATACGTACGATTTTAATGTATTGGCGACGAAAGTGTAGAATGAATGTAAATGGAATATATTTTTGTTTACAGAAAAGGTGACTGCTTTGGCTGGTAACTACGTAATTATCATTCTTATCTTTCACACCTAGTTCTCCGCTAAAAATAGATACAATGTTACTATAACTTTTAGTAAAGGCCATACGTAGGTGAGTTTTGACACATGTATTATACGGTTTTAGTTTTAAATAAGTTATAATGGTGTCATGAAGGTAGATGTAAGGATTCATAATTTATGGAGTTAGATATAAATCTTATTAAGGTAATTTGGGGAGTTAATGTTTAAGGTTTTCATTTTGCAGTGATATACTACCGCCTACACCTTTCAGACGATATTCTACAAAATTGATATTCCTCGATCTGTTGGAACACGAGGTTCTGGGAGTTTCAAACGGATGTTTTGATCTTTAGGAGTCCTTATCATGAAACTTCAATATTTTCAAAATTTTCTCAAATTTTGTCAAAAAATGGCTTCAATATTTTTAAAGTTTCTCTTCGGATAGCGTAAAGGACGCTTAAAAGAATGACGTAGCTCATATTTTCTCTGAAATTCACAACTTTCTGAAAAGTGCAAATGTTTAATATTTTTTCGGCGTCGTCCTACGTCCATTATTGAGATGCAGATTTCTTCTTGAATGAAAACCATCTCTTAAATTTCAATCTTGAAATAAAGTCATGTACAATTTTTCGAAAATATAAATAGTTTTCGCGTAATTTTGCGTGAAATGTAGGCAAATTTTAAACAATTATTTTCTCAAAAAAGGGCCAAAATTTTTTCTTCGACTTTTCTCCTCGTATTATATTAAAGGAAGGTAAAAAAATTGTGCCACTCTCATTTTTGACAAACTCTCTGTGTTTTCAAAAACTGCAAACATTTAACATTTCAAAACCACAAAAAAGAAGATAGATATTTTTTTTATAAACCAGAGCTGTCAAACGGAGCACGTATGGGCTCGGAGAGCGCTTGCGCCGTGCAACGGTACGCAGTGCCCACGGCGAAGGGAAGTTAGCGCTCCGATTTCTCAGGGATGCACAGAAGGCTGTCATAGCGGAACGCAAGAAGATGTATAACAAGTTTTAGTAGAGACAACGAACATTTTTGTTAAGTCGCGATCGGATGTCGATTGTACACACTTATTACAAATTTTCATTGTTTTCACTACATATTTACTGTATGTATGTTTTTTGACGTTTCTTACTATATATTTTTCCGGTTTCTATTCATCATTGCTCTACAATTTTTGAAGTGCTTTTATTATATGCATTTTCACACGAAAGATATGCGCATCGTATTTCTTTAAATGTTTATTTTAAATAATAATGTCATGTAGTGTTTTTCTGAAATAATGATTTATAATACTTATCTTGATTTACTATATATTTTGATTTATATTTATTTTTTAAATATTCATTTGAGTTATTTTTAATTAGAGTTAATAGTTCTCATATATTGCCTTCTCTAACACTAAGTAGAAAGGTGCTTTTTTGTTTCCCTGGTGTAGTTGTTAATGCTTACATAAATGCAGTTTCTTTTTAAATGTCAATTTCCATTAAAAGTTCGTACTTATTAATAAATACCTCTGTATGATATACCAACCGGTGTGTTTGACCCAACTAGCTGCATTCGCACGAAGTTTTCTCACCCCTGCTTCTCGCCTGTGACACGAGTGACTTTGCTAAGCTACTATCGCCGCGTGTTCCAAACCATTTCGAAGGCCATTCGCGTGCTCGTTCGTCTGACGGCCCTGTTATGAACAAAATCTGTTCTAAAAACCGCTCTTTAAAAAAGATTCGGTATGCGTTTTTTTTTAAAAAGAGTTTTCATGTAAATTGTGCTTAAAATAAATGCAATTTATTAAAACATTTTCTGAAAATCAGCTATTAATTTTTTATTTATTTTTTTCCCACGGATAGAACAAGAAACGAATATAATAATGGCTCAGATCTCATTTTCATTGAGTTTTCGGAATTTTCGAAAATTCAAAAGTTAGAAATAAAGCACGAAATTATATGCTGTTGTAGTATTACTAGTTAGCTTTGCTTTTATCTCTTTCAGAATATATTCGCCATTGATTCTTTTGCGGCTGCAAACAAAAGCTATGCCAAAAGAAGGTCGCATTACCACATCTTCGCTCATATTACAAACGGAATCAAGTTAATATTTAGTTAATTAATAAATAAGCAAGTATGAATGATCAAAATTAGATAAAAATAATATCTTGTATTACAACGGGTGTATTACGTCTTGTATTACGTCTAGTTTGATCGCGGCGACAAAAAGGCCTGTGGCAAAATACCATCGGCCTTTATGTAGCCGCTGAAATTTTAGAAACCTACCCTAATTTTACATTAGGAAGTAATACTTTATTAATGCCGTACATTGATTAGTGCTTAGGCTAGTCCCCAGAAGCCCCTAGCGCCTTCTTGTGAAACTTATCATGAAGAAGTATACCTAGGGTGGTTTTCCATTCGTTTCCCTAGCGGCACTAGTGCACCAATTTTGACGTTTGATTTGAATACCAGATGGTGCAGGCCAAGATACAGTATCCGCAATATTATCCAGTAATTCAAAACAAAACTCTGATTAATGCTAAATTGCTGGAGGATTTAATTCTACCAGGATCGACCAAATGCCTTTCCTGGGATCTGGTTTCCATGCCAACAAGCGTCCGTATACATTCCGCCAATTTTTGGCACCTCCAAAATCCCCCTACTTTGACCGGATTTGAACCCGCGAACTTGAGATCAGTAAATGCACTTGGGACCAGATCATGATAACCAGTATGCCAACAAAGCTAAGTAAGTAATACTGCTGCTGCTAAAAAAAAGTACATTTAAAAACGAAACATCCATATAGCAAAATAATATGAAAGATGCTTACAACATTAAAACGACAGTGTAATTTATTTCGATTGCATATTCACAGGTAAGTGACTAAACCTCTACGCAAGTCACGATCACGACTCACACCTGCGGACACGGAAAAATTGCATCATGCAAAAGAACATTCCGCTTGAGTCACGATCACGAAAACATGATGAAACACACGGCCCACTGCTTCGTATGATAAGTCTAGCATGAAAGAGATCCTTATTTAAGGAGCACCGCCTCTTCTTGGATTCACAGCTTCTTCTTCACTCAGACAGTTACAACGTCCATCGTGCTAGCAGCAGCGATTTACATCCCTGACGAAGATATTTCTAATATTTTATACAAGGTAAAGCAGAGATGTGATAATCTATTGTAAAACGTAAATGAAATCTTAGTAAAATTCTACAGCTTAAAAATGTATCCTCCAGTGAATTGTTAACATTTTGCACGAGATCTAACATTTAGAATTCAAGCACAGAATTGATATTATTTTGATTTCATAATAATTTTAAATTTTCATTCTCCCTAGAATAAAATATTCGTATATTTTCTCACACACTTGTAAATGTCATGTATGTAAAACAGTTATCAATTCAGAATTTTTTTTCGCAAAATTTGGCATAGAATGATATTTGAATCTCATTAAAATATTTTTATTAAAAGAACTGTGCAGGATCTCTTCACAAATGAATATAATTCTACTCTCTAACTTCATTACAAATAGAACATAGAGCAACCATCTGATGCAACTGACGTTTGAGAAACGAAGGCGATACGCGAGGTTTATTACAAATCCAATCCGTTATTTGTTATAACGTCAATGTGCTGTTCAAAAGTCTACTTGTCTTATAAGAAAATAAAGATACAAATAAGAAGTACGTTTTCTCGAAATAGAAGTACTCGTACTCCATATTTAGCTGCAACTCATTTGTGTTTTAAACGGTCTGCCGCTAATAAAGGCGGCAGACCGTATCTCCATATTTTGGTGTCATCATGTGATGTTTGTCTTGCAGATGAACGTGCAAAGTTCTCCGAACCACGGATGCCAGACCCAACGCGCCTGCCATGGTCCTCGCCATTGTCATGGACCTCACCACCGGCCACAGATGCACCATGCGCCACCATTCGGTGAACACCCCTTCCGCGATCACCGCGTCAGGGGAGCCCCCCTCTGCGGTCCCAAGCCTCCCTGCCAGAGCGTGTGTCCTGGCATGTGGGACGGCCAGCGCCACCACGGGCACGGGCACGGGCACGGCTGGCACGGACACGACGGCGGCGAGGCGCACGGCCTCGGGCGAAGTTGCCACGGCCACGCTCACGGGCAGGGACAAAGCAACAGCACCACGCACGGCAGCCGCCGCGCTTGCGTCAATCTGCGCGTAGGCAACAGCAGAGCGCCCCACGTTCCTGCTCTGTAATGAAACACCCGGAGGATGCTAAAGAGATTCATATGGGTTCTTCTGTCAAGCTTCAAATTTTGTGGGTTTTTTTTGTAATTAAATTTAGAATTTAAGCACTCAATTGTCAGTACTTCATGAATAATTTCAAATATTATTTTGCCATAATACGAGTATTTAACATTCTGAATTCCTCGTACATTTGTATGAGAAATTTTCAAAAACTAACTGAGGTGAAAAGTAGAAATGACCATTGGAAATCGAGTGTTCCACCTTAGAATCTCGATGTTTATAAGAAGAAACGCTAGGTCATCTGAATACATAATTAAATTATTAGTTTGTGTTGTATGTTTGCCTCAATAATGATGGATAACCACAAAATCACTGCTTCAACTCTGTCCGAGTTTTTTAATACTTTGTTTTGAAATGTTGGATCATGCAATTTGTACAATACCATTTAAAGTATATGTGAATAAACTATGTAAAAAAGTGTAAAAGTGTATTGTGTAACAAAATCTAATAAGCCTCTTTTAAACTACTAAATCTGCTATTAAATTAAAAGAATTGAAAATTCTTTGGAGGTATTTCTACCACAACAATTATTAAGATAGAAAATTTTCTTTAATGAAATCCTTTCCCTAAAGCTAGATTTTGAAATAAGGTCATGAACAATTATTCAAATAATTTGAAAACTTTTGGGAATTTGAGTACTTTTCAAATAATTTTGCATGAAATTACGGGCAAGAAAATACTTGCTGTTTTGTGACTACTAATTTGATGTATGAACTGTCTATAGATACCCATTCTCTTCATTTCCTCTCTTCTGGATATTTTATTCTTTTGTAATCGACCTTTCAGTTGACATCCCAAATGCTCGCTTGTGTTAAGATTTGGAGACTGGGGAGGTGTTTCCAAGACCTTGGGACTGTAATAGAAAGGCCTGGTGCGGGTCAAAATAAGGCTATGCTTTGGATCATTGTCCTGACAATATTTGAAGGTATTCTGTTTTCCGAGTGTATCTTCACTTTGGTGAAAAGTTCGTTGAGAATGCGGAGAGAACCTTCCTTCGTCATCGCTTTTTTTTCAAACCCCAATTCTCCCACTCTAGACGAAGATATTCACCCCCGCAGCATGATACTTCATCCGGCATAGTTGACAGTCTGCTGCAGTTTTCTTCTTTTTTTTATGTTCGTTGACTTGCGCCGTACTCTTATTCTGCAATCTGATTCCCACAAAGTGAAATTGCTCTCGTCAGCAAAAATAACATCCAACCACCACTCTGATCCTTTGTTTACATCCTGTTTCACAAATGTTAGCCTTTTCTTTCTATTGAACACGCTTATTAATGTCTCTTTCCATGCCACTCTTCAATTAAACCATTTGTTTGTTTATATTTTTCTTGCAGTTACGGGGTACTTTTTTCTAACTACTCAGCAGCAATTTTCAGCACACTTATTCGAGGACTTTCCCTCACCCTTCTCTCTCCGGCACCTCTCTCTTCTCCAGGAAGACTCGGTAGACGGCCGTTTTGCTGCACGCTTTCAATTCTATCCTGTCGTTTGTATCGCCTTACGATGTTGTGGACTGTACTTTGTGGCAGATTGGCCACTTTGCTGATAAAATATTCCACTTGGAGTGTTAGTACACTCGCATTTCAATATACTGCTCTTGGTAAACTGTTCCAGATCAGTTACTGTGTATTAGGGTAACATAATATTAACCTAGGATGCATGGAATCAGGAAACTACATGAATGCATACGCAGTCTCTGAGGCCCTGTACAGTGCATTCTCGAAAAACGCACATACAATTGTTTTTGGCTTTTAATAACTTCATTTCTTAATAATTTCAATAAAAATCAACTCTTAGTGTTAAACAAATGATTATTTATTTAAATAACCATTAATAGGGTCTCAAAAATCCTCCATTGACGTAAGAGAATCAAATTTCAGGATCTATCTTTATAACTTTTGAGAATGTTTCTTTTGCCCGTAACCAAAATGAAAGTAGAAGGTTAGAAAAAAATTACCCAAGTGCAACCTCTCATAAATACAGATTAAAAAGCGAAATAAAACTTTAGGCCTTAGGAGGTCCTACATATGCATCGTAGGGTTGAAAGGAGAGACTGTATTTGTAAACGTGACACTAATCGTAAATGAACTTTATATTTCTTACACTGCAATTGTTTCGGGAGCTGACGCACTAGGAGAAATAAAACATGAAATCAAAGATGACTGAAAAGTCCCTACTTCCATTGGCGCATATATGTGATGTATTATACATAAAACGATGTTATCACAAACTATTCAAGACATTGTACAAGGACAAGGTTCGTAGCAGCATGCAAAGCTTTGCTTCACTTCTTATATATAAACGTACCCTTAATGAGTATTGTCTCTGTAGCATAGATAAAAACCTGTTTACGTTGTAATGTCTTTGTGCATCTTCCTCTGAATATTGAGATCTAATACCGATATACATATAGGCTGAAGGATTGAGAAGGAAAAGGAAGGAAAGATCGAGCGCGGTTCATGGCTCGTTCTTTAATGTACAACTCTGGTGATCATCAAACAATGATCGGAGAACTTGAGAAAACTGCCGATCATAGAAGCCGTCCTTTACAGTTCTCCGCATAGCGGCTGAATTGGACCTTCTGTACAGTTAGTGTTGAAAATTCGCCGCTCTTTGGATTGAAACACTAATACCTCTCGTCAAAAGACTCTGCAGTGGCTACAAGTGTTGTCATGTACTCATTCAGCCGATGTTTTTCTGGACGTTTTCCCGGTTTTCATACCTATTTTACCATTGCTCTATCATTATTCAAATCGTATCCGCCACATTTTCACGTATCTCTGCAATCAATCTTTCATCCCGGAAACTATTTCTTCATGCTTATGCTTATAACTTGGAATCACAGGGAACGCTTCTGACCTACTGCTAATGCCTATGACAAAGACAAGAGAGGTCGCTGAAACACACTGCTCGTTATCTGTTGTTACGTAGGAACCAGTTTTGCGGGAAAGTGTTAGACCACTTGAGGTTATAGTGAGAGCTTATTTACAGAGGTAGTTCACGTTTTCCTTTTTTTCAGTTGTGTGCTCTATATTGTTATATCGATCATTTATTTTTTGAAAATGTACTTTATTTCTTTTTCTGTTCTTTGTTTCAGAAGTGATACTATATTAACCTGTAAATGGAAAGTAATTATATGATAGTTTGAGTAATATTTATTCCTCAAAATACTGGGCAATTATACACGAAAAGTTAAGTTGGCACTTTATTCATGAAATTGTCTTCTTGAATATGTAAAATTTTTACCGTATCACAAATTTATTTATTTATTTTTTGTAGGTTTTTCTTGTTGATATTGTTGCGGTAATTAATACTTTTGAATAAATTCAATTTTCAATATTGAATAAGTATTTTGCAATAAGATATATAACATGGTAAGAACAGGGACGTGCAGCAGAAGCTTTACAATACTTAATATTAAAATGAAAGGAATATTATCTTATAATACAATCTATAAAAAAATATTCATACCTGCGATTGTATGTATATTTGGGATTAGGTAATTTGGGGTGAGCCATTAAATTGAATATGTAAAACTCAGCAACACTGAGTAATCTTTACTAAATTGATTTGATTTGACAGTCTCTTGACTATACGGGATTTCAGCTTGCTTTGGTCCCTAGATTTTTCAATATGGCGGCCATTCGGCCCTGCCAACTTTGAAAATGTACATGAAGCTAGACATCGGCGCTACATTCAAACATACGCAATTCGAGAAATCTGCCATCAGGAACTTCTCTCATTATAATGTTAATTTTAATCAACTGAATGTTTTGAAACATTGAAATAATTATCATTTGGATCGATTATTTTGATAGTTTTCTTCTGAAACTCATAATGTTGAAATATGAGAAGTTTAATGTTTTACTTCATTTTAAAATGCAAATATAATTAAAAGCTTTAGAGGAATAAACTACATTCTTACAAAGATTGTTAATGATTGATATAATATAGAATTAATGGAAGGAAATTTAAAAAAATTGAAATCAGAGTATTTCTTAAATTTTATTTGTCTCCATTTCATTATTACAATAATACATTCTATCTCAACATTCAACAGTGAAAACTAAGGAAGAAGAGTTAAAACACTATTTTATTTTTTTACCAAGTAAATTTATCTCACAATAGTTGCAAACAAGTGTTTTTACAGTTAAGTTTTTTGTGAAATCTTCATCTACACTGCCCCTGATCAGATGTACAATTTGTTTTCACAATATACCCCATCCTTCTCTCTATACACAACCATAATTTTCTCTGCATTTTTCCAATACTCCACTGCATTTTTCCAATTTGTCCAAAGTTGACACCTTAAAAAATTAAATAATGTATTCATAACACTATTAAATTTAAGATATTGAATCTCATTTTCCTTGTGTTAAATGTGTCAATGAATTTAGATAATTAAGATACCTGTTTAAAAGCCAGCTTCCAAAGGTTTCTGGCCTTTTCCATTCTGTAGCAAGATTTTCTAAGGACATTCTTATTGAAGAATCACTTTGACTGAGATCACACATTTTCAGTTGAAAACTGCATTAGGGAGTAAGCCTTGAATCAGTCTGCCCTTCAGTTCGCTGCAATTTATAGACTATACCCTGTTGTTAATTACTTTTAACGCTTGAAAAAAATATTTATATGATAACTGCTTAAATCATTTTAATAGAATATATGAAGGTAAAAATGAAAAGATGAAAATTAAAATGCAAGAATAATAATATACAGCATTTACCATGTATCCTGACAATAAATATTTTTAAAATGTTCACATTTTGCACAGAACGTTAGCAGTATTGGTCTTATTTTACTTATGATATCTACATTACAGATCTGCTCATGGGCTTTCTGGCCTGGCTTCATAAATCTTTGGTCTCATTGTGTACTACATACACTCCTTTCTTTGGGTCAGCCATGACTGTAAAATATCAAAAATTTTAATAAATATAATAGTTATATAATTACATTAATACTATACAAAAGTATTGCATAGTGTAATGTATAATATAATATAGGTTTACATAGTAAATACTGTCCATTTAAAAGTCTAAATATATATCCATGGGAGTGTGAAAGTATGAAAGTATGTAATCAGTAATTGTATATTCAAAGCAATGTAAATATGCATATGATTTATTGAATATGAATTGCTAGAGCACAGTACCTTGTCATACATTGTTTGAAGCAATTCTCTTTGACAGATATCATTGTTATTATTTTTACTATTGATATTATTATTACTACTAATAAGGCTGACAAAAATAATTCTCCTGGATAATTTACATTATCTTTACCTCTATAAACAATATACTTACTTTGATATTCCAAACAAAATTCTTTAAGAATTCTGAACAAAGAAGTTTAAGGTCCTTGGAAAAAGAATGTATCATAATTGCCTCTGATATTCTCCCAAATTTCTTTTTCTGAAAGAACTTTCCCTGTAAAGAGTGTTTCCTATTATTTCTTCTTTGCAAACTATACCCAATACAAAGAATAAAAATATACACTCATATGTTGAATGTTACCATCATGAGTTTTTTTATAGATGAATCTTGCAATTGCTTTCTTCACAACCATCTAAGTGATCTGATTGAGTACTGACTTCACAATACTGAAAGAATATTGTGAAGTCGATATGAACTGCATTTTAGAGATACACATACATTTGTAATGTTAATTTTTTTCACATATGGCTTTATTATTAGACCAAACACCATGAATTAAAATATGTTCAATCACCGTGTGTGCTACAATTTCCAAATTATAGATCTAACCAAAGATATACAAAATACCTGTATGTGGTAATGCACAAATAATCTATTCCATAGTACAAAAATTTAAGATTTGTTAGTTGTTATGTTTCATAAACATCTTACCTGAAATAAATATGCCACTTCACATGTACGTTCGGAATTCGTTTTCATAATCCATTCTCGTTCTAATTCGCTTTGAAATTCTCATATAGAGAGTAGTAGGAAAGTGCCGGTTCTGCATCACAACAAACCGCCGCCATCTTGGCGCCACCTTTTATAATGACCGGTTCTGCATCACAACAAACCGCCGCCATCTTGGCGCCACCTTTTATAACGGCCTGTGTTTGTAAACAAACCGCCGCCATCTTGGCGCCACCTTTTAGAACGGCCTGTGTTTGTAAACAAACCGCCGCCATCTTGGCGCCACCTTTTAGAACGGCCTGTGTTTGTCAACAAACCGCGGCCATGTTGGCGCCACTTTTAGAACCTGTGTTTGTCAACAAACCGCCGCCATCTTGGTGGTGCTGCCCCCCGGCGGCCTTGGTGACAAGGTCGTTCCGCGGGGTGGGCCAGGGTGTCTGGGGGGAGGCCTGGGTGCCGCCATGGCCGGCGGTGAGGGTGCCTGGGCTGGCGGCGCGCTCTGGTAGCGGTGTCGGGAAGTGTTGGGTGGTCGGAGGGTGTGGGCGGGGTGGGGTGGGCGTGCGTCGGCGGCGTGCGTCCTTTCAAAAATGGCTCGGATGGGCTCGGGATCGAACCAGCGACGTGGCGAAGAGTGGCGTTGGAGCGGCGCGTTTACCGTTTGCGCCACGGCGTCATCGCTGGGGAAGCGAGCTGCGAGGAGGGTGTGATGCTTCGCGGTGGTCGTCGCGCGCGTCCCCCACCGCTGCGGCTGTGCTAAAAGTGGCGGAGGCTGTCGCGGCGGCGGCGGCTGGCAGCCCCACCGCTGCCGCTGGCTAAAAATAGGCGGAGGCCGCGCGCGCGCTGTGGGAGCGGCTCGCAGCGCGCCCTGTGAGCAACGTGGAGAAGCGCGTGTGGCGCGCCCTGTGAGCAACGTGGAGAACCACGTGTGGCGCGCGCGCGGTCTAGTCCAGGGTGCAAGAGCCCCTGTTCGGACGCGTTAAAAAAAAAGAAAGAAAAAAAAAGGAGGGAGTCCCTGCCTGGTGGTGACGTAGGGTGAATGATAGAGAGAATTGCTGTTCAACGTGACATTTATTGCACAACAAAATACATCAAGATGTGGTGGGGTCCTTCTCACCGTACAATGGATTGAATAATTTTTCATGAAAAAATCAATTGAATGTAGTCATACAGAAAAAAATGAGTTATGTTTGTTTGTTGAGACATTTAGCAATTTCTTGTTTGATTTTCGTATCCACATAGGCTCTCGTGGCAGCGTCTTTAGCAATTTCTTGCTTGATTTTCGTATCCACATAGGCTTTCGTGGCACCGTCTGCCTTGTGTTGGGGCAGCGCCATGTTGACGAGTCGTTTTTCCATCACGTTGATGTTTTCCTGTTTGCTGCGCCGGAGTTTTGGAAATGCGTCGAGTTGCGTCTTGACGTTTGCGATGATGTTGTTGATGTTTTTGATGTGGTAGTCGACGTACGCTTTATTGGCGACATCTTTGTCGTCTTGAGGAGTAGACGTATTTGAAATGCGCCAAAGATCAGCGTTAAAGGGAGTAGCGGGCGCCCATTGACGGAGACATCTGGATTGTGTGTCGGTCACCTTTTCTAGTGTGTTCTTTATCAGAGAAATATTGTCCATGATTCTGGATTGGGTGTCAGTGGCCTGTTCAATCGCATTCTTGAGTGGAGAGATATGATTCATGATTGTACGTTCGGCATCTTGTGTCACATCTCGAATAGCGCAATCGATGAATTCATGCACATACTCTTTGGTGGCAGCACATGCCGGAAGTGTGCAAGCGTCTACGTCCACCTCCTGCTCCTCCTCTTCAGCATTTGAATGCACCTCGTCATCGTACACCTCCTCCTCCCCGACATCTTCTTCGTCCGAGCTGGAGAAGACCATCATGTTTGCTTGACTGGCGCATCGCGCTGATGAAGTGACGAGCGCATCGTTTCATTGCGTCGTTTTATGAGTCCATGGGGGGGGGGGGGTAAGCTCATGGATGTTCAGCAGTGACGTCACCGTCCCCGGAATCGTCATCTTCGCCACTGGAATCGAAGGACTATATTGAAAGGGGGTATACACCCAGGGTCGGAAAATTGAAAAATCTTATCGTCGTCGAGCTCTTTCCTCGTCATGTCGCCGACTTATCACACGATTGAGAGCGTCCAGGACCTGTAGAACCGCACCTCTCTCGTTGGCGCGAAGTGTGCACATGACGTTGCAGAGATAAATGTACGCTTGCAGAATGCTTCTTTCATCCACCATCGACGCCATGATCTCTTCAGCTTCGTGTTCAGGTGGGGGAGGAGATTTTATGGTGCGACGGCACATGGGACAGGTGTTGTTCACGTCTAACCATCTTTGTATGCAATCAACACAAAAAATGTGGTGGCACGGCGTGCTCGCCATCCGAGTGCCATTGTCCTCGCAGATGGTGCAAGATTCGGTGGAATGCACTTCCTCGAAAGGAGGCGGAAGAGGAGAGGATGGTGGTGTTTCCATTTTCATTTCAAATCAGGAAACAGATGAAAGCCGCAAACACGCATGCAAATTCCAGCACACTTACACAGATGTAATGATATTGCGCTTACAAAACACGCACTCGTTCCTCGACGGTGCGTTCTCGTCGTTCTCCGAGTAGTGTTGTCTGCAAGGTCTGCGGAGATCGATGCAAAAGCGGCAGCTCCGCTTCGAAGGCGGCGGTCCGTCGATGTGTGTGCGTCCACGATTCCAATGTTCTGTACATGCACGAAGTTCTTGAACACACGGTAATTGTTGAATATCTTCGGGTAGTTTATCGAAAACGCGATCCACCTCGTACGACGGCACCCAATGGCACAAAAATGCGACCGGCAAATGACTCAATGTTTCCGTGTCGAGGAGTGATAGCGCATAATCGACTTCATGCAACTTTCTCAAAGCGCGATTGATGTTTTCATGCGTCTCTTGTCTGATGTGCGTCACCACATTGGCAAGAGCAATTGGAGGACGAGCGGCAGGAACGGCGGTTTGCATCGTAGTGACGCTCCAACAGTCCGAGAGCGTACTTATGACACTCGCTCATGGTAGAGGAAATGACGTCACATCACAGAAAGTGTGATGTGTTGTTGTCATGCAACGGGACGATGTTCTTCTTCTCTTCTGTAAACAAGTCCGGTCGATTTGTTATGATCCATTCGTACAGAGCGATGACGTTTTGCGCAGCTAAGCTGACATGGTCACACGCGTAGAGGTCGCGATACCTACGCAAGCATTCCTTTAGTGGTGGACAAGCAAACAGTTCCAGATTGAAAATGCTAAAGCCAATTTTGTCATTGAGTAGTTTCTCCAACCACTTTTCCTTTTGCCCACCCTTGAGGAATATTTTTGAGACACCTTCTAAGGCTTTTCTAATCACAATGTATCTTTCACTGTAATCGTAAACACCTGAACTCCAGGGCGGTGGAAGGCATCAAGACTGGTCGAAGGTGATGGTGTGGAGATACGCGGCGTCCGAGCGAAGCATCCAACGATACAACGGGAAGAGAGCTCAGGTTAACATTCGTACGAACAATTATTTTATTTCTCATGGTCATGACCAAAGCTAATAATTTTCAAAGGATGTTGTTTCGATTTAAAGGAAATCTTTCATTATAATAAATTCATACTGTTCTAGTGCGAAAGAAAGTACAAAAAAAAACAAACTTGGTTATTATTGTGCAATCTGCCACATCATCATTAAAAAAACACTTTCAGGTTTTGTCCTTTTCCGTATGGAAGCGAGTCTACAGCGGGCAGATTGTGGTCGAGCGATGAGGTAAGCCGAATTGTGCCCCTTGCATATTCGAACCCATGATAGGAGCCCAACGTGCCAGTAATAGGGACATATTTTGGATTGGATAAAACTGTATTCAATAGTATTTGTTTCAATACATTATTATTTTACCCACTGTATTACTCATGTGTCCTTTCCTAAAGTTAATCATTTACCTTTTTTCCCTTCCGCCCCCCCGCCATCACTTGAATTGACATTTTCTTCTAATAATTTTCAATTAGAACTCGCGTTTTGTTTTCTTTTACCCAACCATCGTTGCGACCGTACATGTTTCCGCGCTATATTACTTTTCCATTATCAGCATTTATTTATTTTTGTGATAACCTATCTCAATGTACTGTTCCATATTATTTAATATTAAAATATTGCAACTTGCGTACCATTGATTCCTCAGCAAAAGCGCAGAAGATTCAATTTTTAATTTTCGTAAGTTAAGAGCTTTTAATAAAAATCAGATATATCAAATAAATAAAATAAATAAAAAATTGTCTTTATTGGTAGCGAGGCTCAAGCCATTTAGCCTGCTCTTCCGCCTGACCACTTTCAAAATTTGTATTACAATAGTGCATATTAAAAAGGAGGTCACTCAATTAAAATTACGCGCGCAATTTGGGTGAAGGGGTTCTCACATAGCAGACAGGCGTGAAAGAGAGGGAGAATAAAATTGATAGAAAAGGAATGCTCTCACAGCAATTGTATGATTAAAATTATTAATTAATTAATCATAAATATGCCAGGTTAATCACTACGAGATTTTACTCAATTTTAGAGAAATTATATTCTAGTAATTCAGCAAGAAGTTTGGAAAGAACTTGTTTAAATCAGTGAAATGTTAATAAGTTCTACTAATTATTTCAAAGAGGTTTTGAAGAAGCTAAGATTGCGTACGTATTTTTGAATTACCCTATAAAATACTAGAAAAGAAGGGAATCTCGTCAGCATATAAGCGAAAGCTCATCAAGTCAAGAGTTCAAGCCTTGAGAGAAACGCACACCATTGAAAGATAATGGTAAATTATTTTACTTGCATTTAATAATAATAACATTAATAACAACAATAATAAGAAAATAATAATAATAATAAAAAGTATAATAATAATGACTCTGGATATCTATCGATTTCATCCTAGACTTATTGAATTTTGCAAGGCTAGTATGAAGTCCTGGAGTACCAGGTTACTAATGCACAGCGGAAAAGAAGCAGTAGAAACCAGAAGTATTCAGATCAACATGGGTATTTTTCAAGGAGATTCACCATCCTCTCTACTGTTTTGCATTAGTTTGATCCCACTATCTAGACAGTTGTCACAAGCTGACTTTGGTTACAAGCTCCATGATGTTGAAAGGCCAGTATCACATTTGTTTTACATGGATGATCTGAAAGTGTTTGCTAAGAATGAAGCGATTCTCTCCCAAATGCTGTCTGTCGTGAATGACTTTAGCAATGACATCTGCATGAAGTTTGGTCTTGACAAGTGTGCAAAAATCAACTTAAAAAGAGGGAAACTCACAACGTCTGAGAACATTGAAATTGATACGCATACTGTGATTCAAGATCTTGAGCCAGGTAAAACTTACAAATATCTGGGCATTGAAGAATGTGAAACCATCTCGAACGACAGAATGAGAGAATTCGTAGGGAGTATTATAGGAGAGTGAGACTGGTCCTGCAGTCCGCTCTGAATTCCAGGAATAAAATATCTGCAATAGGTAGTTTGGCGGTACCTGTAGCCGAATACAGTTTTGGACTAGTGGACTGGACTGAGCAAGAAATTCGCACCATGGATCGAAAAACCAGAAAACTGCTAACAATGCATCATGTTTCCCACCCTCGAGCTGATATACATAGACTTTGTGTGTCACGTAAGGAAGGAGGAAGAGGCCTGAGACAAATTGAGGCCTCTTGGCACAACGCAATAGTCGGGATGGGAAAGAGTCAGCCATCAAGATGACCCTCTAATGATGAAGCACGTCATGAAATCTGACCGAAGAATGGGAAACAGAGGCATTGTTAGTGTAGCAAGAAGCATTGCCAAGAAAACTAGGCAAGACACGTCGAATAACATAGACACTGAATTTCTGATGCTGCTAAACATGAAGTGTGAGACACAAAAAATGTTAAAGAAATCGTGGAGAGACAAACCACTCCACGGACAATACCTACAAAGAATGGACAAGGTGCAGATCAATAAAGATCTATCATTTATGTGGCTTAAAAAGGGAAGAATGAAGCCAGAATCGGAAGCACTTGTAATAGCTGCCCAAGATCAGGCCTTGAGAACACGACATTATGATAAAGCGGTTCTCCAAATTTCCCAAGATGATAAATGCCGCATTTGCCAGGAACACGTAGAAACCATTGATCATATTGTCTCAGCTTGTCCAATCCTAGCAAAGAGCGAATACCTTAAAAGACATGACAGGGTGTGTAGCTACCTCCACTGGCAGATCTGTACCGCCCTCGAAGTTCCAAACACATGCCCCAAGTGGTACGAACACTCACCAAAACCGGTGACGTCTGTTGGATTGTGTACGATATTGTACGACCAACAAATTCAAACTGATCGCACGATAGCGGCAAACAAACCGGATATAGTTATCCGGGATTTTGCGAAAAAATCGTGTTTACTTATCGATGTTGTTGTACCTTGCGATCAAAACGTCGTTACCAAGGAGGCAGAGAAACGTCTTAAATACAAGAGTTTGGAAATCGAGATCAGCCAAATGTGGGGCGTAAAAGCTCAGGTCGTCCCGATAGTTATCGAAGCTCTGGGATTTGGTCCGCAAAATTTGAGTAAGAACTTGTCTAAACTCCCTGGTAATTCAAAACACTGGGAAGTACAAGAAATTGCTTTATTTGGCACAGCCCACATTTTGCGCAAAGTATTGTAGAGGCACTGACAGTCACCGGATCTGCTCCTTAGGTAGCTGATTGCAACCTGGAGTAGATTTTATATTCAGCCGACTCATAACATCTTTAGTCGTGATGTAATGGAAAAATAATAATAATAATAATTTTGAATATTGCAGTGAAGACTAAAAGTCAAGCCTCGGTCTCGTCTGGCAACGGGGCTGCTCCAGACGAGGTAATGTGTCAGCCCCTTACCGCAATGACCACGCAAAACGAACAGAGGAGCATAGAGAACATTGATAGGTCAACACAACTAAGTGGCCAATCCTCTGCGGGCTTGTCCTCTATCTTTTCGAGAACTGCCCATAGAAGGGAACACACTGAGAGAATAAAATGGACACGAGAAATGAATATAGATATAATGCGTTCATTTTATTCTGTAAATCAGTGCCAGGATGAACCGCTCCCAGGATATAGGCACCTGTTCCATGCCGAATATAGTGGAAAACATCCAGAGCTACTCATGACTGAACAGAATGTAATTGACAGATGAAAAGCAATTATCAAACACCGCTATTTAACTGAGATCGAATTAGGAAACATTAAAAGGGAAGTTGGGTGTCTGTTTAACCAGCAAGAAGAAATTGGCCCAGACACAGAGTCACGCGAACAAGACCTCTTACCACCTACAAGGATCCACCCGAGACCGATACACAGGATATAAAGATATCAGACATGTTCAACAGCTTAATTGAATACTTCCGTGGTACAGAACCATCCGGCCGACCATTCATCCCTGTGCTGAAGAACATTGAAAAAGCAAAAGAGACAATAAAGAAGGTGAATAATGTATTGGAGCAACATGTTAAAAACTTGCACGACCTCACGGAAATACACCTTGCTATCTATTGTGCAGCAGCTACTGTCATCGAGCTGAATGGCCAAAAGACGTATTACATACCAAATCATAAGGGGAACAAGCAAATAAGATATTACACGACACCATGGAAAAAACGACTCGAGGGAGAAATAAATGAACTCAGATCCAAAGCTGACACCATAAAAGAGTACCTTAACAATAACCAAGCCAAGAGAGTAGTTAGGAAAACAACGATCCTAACAACAAAAGCAGGAATAAAATTGAATTGAACACAAAGTACCCGGGAACTTGAATCTTTATTAGACACTTTCTGGCAAAAGGCGAAAGCAAAAGGAAGTAGACTCCGCCGATACAATGAATTGACGAAAAGGAAGAAGGAAAACGCTGAATTTCACAGAAACCAAAGGAGCTTCTTCAGGTGCCTGGAGGGAAATACGGACAACCAAAATCCAACCCTAACCACAGAAGAAACTTCTAAATTTAGGGAATACTGGACTACGTTATGGTCCGACCCGAAGGAATTCAATAAAAATGCATCATGGTTGCCACACATAGAAATGACAGCATCGAAAATTCCACCAATGAGTGCTGCAGAGTTTACTATTGACGATATCAGGATCCAGCAGTAAAACCAGCAACTGGAAAACTCCTGGGCCTGACAAAATTCATAATTTCTGGCTGAAATACTTTCCCGCTGTTCACAAGTCACTAGCTGAATGTTACACCAAAGCCCTAGAAAATCCAACAATTCCTGATTTTCTTATGGAAGGAAACACCTATCTGCTAAGGAAAAATGGGGACATGATGCAGTCGCAAAACCATCGACCAATCACCTGCCTATCGACAGTTTACAAGCTCTTCACATCGCTAATTAGCAGCAAGATATATGAACACTGCGAGAAATATTACGTCTTAGAAGAGGAGCAAAAGGATGCATCAAAAGATCGATGGGTTGTAAGCATCAGCTGACAATTGACGCAGTTACCTTGGAACAAGTTCACAAAAGACGACACAATCTGCATATGTGTTACATAGATTACCAGAAGGCATTTAATTCTGTCCCGCACAGTTAGTTGCAAAAGGTTCTTGACGGTGTATGTCCAAAAATTAAGCGTACTCTTAGTGCAATGATGGCGAAATGGAGAATAAACATATGGATGAGTTCGGAAAATATAGAAGTGGCCCATATTAAAACTGGTATGTTCCAAGGAGATTCACTGTCACCATTATGGTTTTGTCTAGCAATGAACCCTTTGTCTCAATTGCTTAATAACAGCAAAATTGGATACAAATTAATCAAAAGAAACAAGTTACGCCTGTCTCATTTGTTGTATGTTGATGACCTCAAACTCTATGCAGAGACCAGAAATAAATTACACGGTCTAATTGAGAGAGTGAAAAGGTTCAGTGAAGATATAAAGATGTCTTTTAGACTAGACAAATGTGCCATAATAGACATTAAAAAGGCAAAGATCGAAAGCTACAATAAACCAATTAGAGACATTAAGGAACTTCCCCCTGAAGAGGTTTACAAATATTTAGGCATGGCCCAAAGCTACCGAATATACCATTCTAGCCTGAAGAAAGCTCTGACCGATAAGTATAGATCAAGAGTTACAAAAATCCCGAACACTAAATTAAAAGGGAAAAACAAAATCATAGCAATTAACTCATGGGCAATTCCTACACTTTCCTATTCTTTCGGAATTCTCAAGTGGTCAAGTGCAGCCCTTGCTGAATGAAATAGATTGACTAGAAGCCTACTTACTAAATTCAGGTGTCTTCATACCAACTCATCTATTAAAAGACTATATCTACCCCGAAGAGAAGGAGGAAGTGGACTTCTAAACATTGAAAATCTCAGCAGAACTCAAGAAAGAAAAATGAAGCAAAAGTTACTCTCGTGTGAAGATGAATGAATGAAAATGGCTGTACAAGCAGATGATGGCTATACCCCGCTAAAGCTTGAGTGCCTCCCACCCAGGATCAACACCAAAAGAGACGATTCAAAGAGATCTAGAAGAATGGCAACAAAAGGCAATGCATGGCAAATTTCCCAAAGCTATTCATGAACCTCATGTTGAAACACCATCGTCGCTGCAATGGCTATCAGACGGCTATTTATACCCAGAAACAGAGGGATTTATAATGGCAATCCAAGATAGAATATGCCGAAATAAAAATTATGAAAAACATTGCATGAACATGCTCGTTGTTGACAAATGCAGGAAATGCGGCACCAGTGGTGAAACAATAATATAGCATATAATGGCCGGCTGTACTGCACTTGCCGACAGCGCTTACTTGGGCAGACACAACCAACTAGCTAAGATTGTCCATCAACAATTAGCTCTCAAGCATGGAATGTTAAATAGTGGAGCTCCACCGTATTATAAATACAACCCAGCACCTGTAATGGAAGCAAATAATACCATCATTTATTGGGACAGACCCATATTTACAGATAAAACTGTGGCTTTAAATAGACCTGATATAGTTTTGATTGACAGGAATAAGAAAGAAGTTACACTTGTTGATATTGCCGTACCATTGACACACAATATAAAGAAAACAGAGACCGAGAAAATTACTAAGTATGAAGATCTTGCTCTGGAAATAAAACAAATGTGGAAACTACAGAGTGTAAAAACATATTCACTTGTTATTTCGGCTGAAGATGTAGTCTCAAAAAAAATTTCAGGAAAAATCTAAAACAAATGGAATTACCTCAACGAATCCTAAACTACGGACAGAAAGCAGTGATCCTGTAGTCATGTCATAAAGTTCGCAAGTTCTTGAACTAACACAAATGAGGCTCCCATATTTTTCTTGAAGGTCAGAGTGAAATCTCTCTCCTCAGTGACTGAGCTCTTTCCTATTCGTGGCAGGGTTGGGCAAAGTGAACTCAGCACAAGCAGCCGAGAATCACAAGATGATGATGATGATGCTGATAATAATGCCGGTACCGTGACGCAAGCGGTTGCGGGAGTGTGAGATGATTGAAGGAGTGTACGAGTAGTTTATAACAACAAATAGCTAGATTACGGAGTAGTCAATTTATTTAATATAAGGATTAATATAAAAAGAAAATAAGAAGAGATACGGTATTTTTGTGTGCCACAGATATTAGTTCACGTTTTAAAGTTAAATAATTAGAATAGTGATCCGAAGAGATAGATAGAGAGAGAGATGAGAAAGGATAGAGGATGAGATGGAAGTATTTATTTGAAAAATGGGGTAGAACATTGTACGATATGTATGCTATACCATTCATTAAAAACAAATTCGATTCATTAAGCACAGAATTAAAAATTGTAGAAAAGGTTCAATTTGTCTTCGGGTAAAGTGCCCCTAAAAATTAAAAGATCCATTTAAGATTCCCAGGGTTTCGAGCGCCTCCACAGCAATGGGAGAAAATCCATTTCGGGAAAATAATTCTGTGAGAGGTTGTTGTGCTAGTGTTGTCCACAGAGGGATAAACAGCCGTTTTCAAAAAAAAAAAAAAAAAAAACACCTTTTTGGTATCAGAGCCTCCCAACCCATCTATTTCTTTCAAAATCTCGACAATGATTTTTTACAGCATTGCAATATGCCCTCTCTACCAAGTTTATGAGAAAATAATAACATTGCACGAGTTAATGAGTCAATGAACCCCGGGCCTAGAGGGTGCAAGTGCATCAACACTCAACACGCTTTAATTCATTTGCCAGGTTCCGCCTACACCCGCAGATGACACTGTGGTAAATGTATAAATAAATTTTGCAAGCTCTCGTCTCGGCATCTCGTAGCGAGAGTTGGAATGTGCCTTGAGATGCACTCTAGTGACGAACGTTGAAAGTTGGTGTGGTGCGGCGCTCGCTCGCTCGCTCGCTCGGCGGCGGTAAGTTTTGATTCATTTACATTGTTTGTTCTTAAAAAAAAAAAAAAAAAAACAACAACAACAACAAAAAAAAACCATGATGATTAACTATTTTTACTTCTCCCTTTGTTGCAGATGCCGTTCACCGTAATCAATTTTTTTTATTTTTTCAATGTGTGTTTTTTTTTAAATATTTTCCTTTTTTTTCGTGTGTAAGTTTTGTGTATTTTGTTTCTCCGTTATGTTCTTGTGTAAGTTGTGTGTTTTTTGTCAATAAAATTTATTTGCATAGTCTTTATTCAATTTTGTTTTAATATCATTAGTGGAGAGGATAGAGTGAGGTATTTAAGAACATAAGCATTGTTGTATACGTTTCTTTAACATTTTGTTTTCAATAATCAATTTTTATTTTCAATGTGTATATTTTTTTTAATATTTTCCTTTTTTTTTCTTGTGTAAGTTGTGTGTTTTTTGTCAATAAAATTTATTTGTATAGTCTTTTTTCAATTTTGTTTTAATATCATTAGTGGAGAGGATAGAGTGAGGTATTTGAGAACATAAGCATGGTTGTATACATTTCTTTAACATTCTGTTTTCAATAATCAATTTTTATTTTCAATGTGTGTATTTTTTTAATATTTTCCTTTTTTCTTGTGTAAGTTGTGTGTTTTTTTTGTCAATAAAATTTATTTGTATAGTCTTTATTCAATTTTGTTTTAATATCATTAGTGGAGAGGATAAAGTGTGGTATTTGAGAACATAGTGATATGGAAAGTAATTATAAAAAGTTTTAAAATTTCATTTTATTTCAAGCTGCTCTCTACAAATTTGTTAATGTTTTAAATATTTTAAAGCATGATTGTATACGTTTCTTCCACTTTCTGTTTTCAATAATCAATTTTAATTTTTTTAATTTTTGTATTTTTTAATAGTATCACAGGAGAGGATGGAGCGAGGTATGTGAGAACATAGTGATATGGAAGGTCATTACAAAAAAAAAAGTTTACAATTTTACAAAATAGTTGATTTTATTTCAATTTTCTCTCTACAAATTTTTTAATGTTTTAAATATTGTAACGCTAAATTGTAGACGTTTCTCCAACACTCTGTTTTGAATAATTGTTCCTTTGCGTAAATGAGAAGTACATATGCGTTGTTTGTGTTTTTGCCAAAATAGAAGGCATAGGGCTCTGCTGCGAGGAATGCTTCTACACCAATGTCATCAATCCATTTTGTAAACCTAAAACATTAAACAAAAAATTCAAGAATAGTAATGCAATACTAAAATACAAATTAAAATATTTTTTCATGAAGTGTTTCGAAAATGTTTCTAAAATTAAAATGCTTCAATACAATATTTAGTAAAATACATGCAATAATTGTTATAGATCATTTAAATTATATAATTTTCTAGGTACCTGACTGGTAGGAAAACGTCATACGTCTTGGCCACGGTGGCAGAGTAGCTTTCATGATTGTAAGTCTGCGAAATTATCTTTCTGACGTCGGTGATTTGGAATCCCACGCCTTTGGGAAAATCGTCCCATTTTTTGGGGTTCCGTTTACCCTCACTCATTTTAATTATCATGTCCCATGGATTTCTGCATAAAAATTTTTATATTTTAATAGATGTATTTCTTTGAATTTTTAATACAAAAATTTTTGTTTACTTACTGTTCGAGTGGTGGTGTATATAGAAATATTGGACAATCATTGTTGTCTATTAATCTCGGGGCTGTTTTTTGATCCACCACAATCATCGTTGGTGAAGGAGGATGACTTGTTGGCAAAAAAGATGGAAGATGCGTGTGAGAAGTCACCGCTATTTGTGACGATGGAGCCGCTTGTGTAGGTTGGGGGGGAGAAGTGGCCCCCATTTGCGCTGTTAAAAGCGCAAGGCGGTACGCCTCCTCCTCGTCATTCTCCACTTGAGTGAGATCAACAGCGTCTAAATCAATTTCAGCAACATCCGCACCCAACATCCTTCTTTCCCGTAATTCACTTTCAATTTCGACATGTCTAAAAGATAACAAAATATTATAAATTAACTTATAAAATTATAACAATCTTCTTTCTCCTCATTTACTTTCAATTTCAACGTGTCTAAAAGATAGCAAAAAAAATTATAACATAAATTAATCTATAAAATTATAACAAGTCACTTATAAATCTTACCGCTTTTTCATTTTCTTCAACTGTGGAGTTTCACCCTCACCGCGAACAGAACGTTTCTGACCAGACATATTCCTTACAGGCAGTCAGCGTCAGCACAGGACTGATGTGTAGTGTGTAAAAGACATGGGTTTATATAGTTCCGTGAGATCTCCCCCACTTTCGAACGATGAGGAAGTTCGTGGGGGGTAAAATACGAAATGAATGTGTTGCATCAGTCGGACGAACGCCTACGACCAGGTAGCGCCGCCGCGCGTCGTCCGAGGATGGCAGCGGGCCAAGGCCGACGAGCTATTCGTAGCGCCGCCACGCGGCTTCGGAGGTCGGCAGCGGGCCAACCGTGCGGCCTCCTGACGAGCAGATGTTTCGTAGCGCCGCCCCGCTCCGTGCTTGGCAGCGGGTCAAGGCTGACGACCGCGCCGCCGCGCTCCGTGCTTGGCAGCGGGCCAAGGCCGTCGACCGCACCGCCGCGCTCCGTGCTTGGCAGCGGGCCAAGGCCGACGACCGCGCCGCCGCGCTCCGTGCTTGGCAGCGGGCCAAGGCCGTCGACCGCACCGCCGCGCTCCGTGCTTGGCAGCGGGCCAAGGCCGACGACCGCGCCGCCGCGCTCCGTGCTTGGCAGCGGGCCAAGGCCGACGACCGCGCCGCCGCGCTCCGTGCTTGGCAGCGGGCCAAGGCCTCGGCAGCGGGCCAACGACCTGATGCAATAGAAATAGATGTCACGCTCTTCCTCCGTCTGCTATATAAATACACGTCCCGAGGCTTCGGGTCGTTAGTCGGGCGTTCGTGACGAATCGTAACACACATCTGAATGTAATCAATTATTCTAATATGTTTTAGAAAATGTTCCTTATTTCATATTTTTTTAAATTTTAATTCGTTCATCTTTTTTCATAAGATGAAGAAACACGTGTTGCATCGTTATCGTCGTGAGCAGCGTGAGTCTGTGGCTCGACCGTCAACATCAACGACGCCGCAGTCGTCACCGCGGACGTCATCTCCATCACCTGCGATTCGTCAAGTCCATGATCACGGTTCATTTCACAATGAAAATACATTGCTTTTATAGCGGCGCGTTCTTGTTGAATAGACATTCATTTTTTTTTTTCCGCGCATTTGTTTTTGTTTCTATAGATCGCCGTCAGCATCCACCGACACAACAACATGGTTCAGACCATGCAAATGCTCTCCAATGGGCGGACGTCGTGCGGTCTTTAAACAGTCGGGTGCAGCGAGGTATCATTGCTAATGCTTCAAATGACATCGATCCCCTCACGTTTCTCAATCGCTGTCAAGTTCCGTTCCAACACAAGTTGTTTGAACTGTTCTCTCCATCAAGTCCTAGTTTCAAAATTTTTGCACAACTCGAATGTCATTTCATGATTGAACGAGATCATCCCGTGACGCACGAAATTGTCGGAGAGATACAGCCTATCTTTCTAAACGCTCGCGCAGCTGTGGTGGCTCAAAGTGATAATATCGCGGAATTTTTTTCTCAACGTATTGTCGATCCCATCAATTCCAAATTCGATGAGTTTCAGGAACGAGAGAGTGGAAAAGCACTCTACAAAATTGTCGGCCTTCACGTTCATATTCATCTTTTTGAGCCTGTCGCTCACAGTGGATCGTCATATCTTCCCCTCCCCGATAGCATTGCTTGTCGCCACGCTGTTATTAATGTGCATAATCGAGATGAGAAATGCTTCCTGTGGGCCCTCGCATGTGGAGTCTTTCACAAACGTCTCGGTCGCGGGAATAGTAGTTCTATAAGAGGAAGACTAGAACGTACCACCACTTATCAGTCTACTTTTGATGAATTAGAATCTCATCTCGATTTGCGTGACATCGTCTGGCCAATGTCTGTTCACGATATTAAACGTTTCGAGAAACAAAATTCCACCTATTCTTTTCATGTTTTCAATCTCGTTTGGCGTCATGAAAGAAAACGTGGGACGTTTGTAGGTCCTGTGCACTTTGCGGAAAGAAAGAAAGAGAACCATTTCAATATGCTGTTATATGTATCGAAAGGCGTGAGTCACTACGTTTGGGATCAAAATTTGAGCCGGTTGGTGAGTAGTCAACACAATGCAAGTGGAAACATAGGATTTTTCGTTTGCGAACGGTGTTTGAGTGTATTTCCGATCGCAAGCAGAAATTGGATGCTCACATGATAGACTGCAGTGCCGTGTCGCCCACACGTTTGACGTTGCCGTCTTCTTCTTCAGAGGAACGATTCATGCACTTCAAAAATCCTGAAAAACAACAGAGATGTCCGATTGTGGTGTATGTTGATTTTGAAGCGCTCACCGTTCCCATCTCCTCATGTGAGCCATCGCCGAACGCATCCTACCTTGAGGCCTATCAAATTCACGAGCCCTTTTCGGTGTGTATTCAAGTGGTGTGCGATTTTGATGAAGCACGCTCCCAAAGAATAGTGTATCGCGGGCGCGACGTTGGGCAAACAATTGGTCGAACATTTAGTGACCTTGGCAAAAGAATATCAATTCCTTTTGAACCATCCGGTTTCTCTCCTCATGCGCGAAGAAAGATGAAATTGCTTTTCAAAATTCCTCTGAATGTCACATATGTAAGCGCCCTTTTCGTCCAAATGACATTTCGTGTTCGAGACCACGACCATTTCCACCGTCGTTTTCGTGGAGCGCTCATCAAATGTG